>CM049809.1:18944197-19319197 GCA_027422405.1 Ptychobarbus kaznakovi
GGGGCCATTTCGGAGGAGCAAGACTCTCGGGGGCGCTCGAGGAAGAGCGGGACTCTTGGGGCGCTTGGGAAGCGCTAATCTCTGGGGCGCTCGGGAAGCCAGACTCTCTGGGGCGCTCGGGAAGCGGCCTAGCTGGACGGAGCCAGTGGAGATTGAAGGTGAGCTGGACGGAGCAGCAGGCAACGAAGATGTGTGGCGGGGGCCAGCGGAGAATGAATGTAAGCTGGACGGACCAACTCTCCGGGGGTGCTCGGAAAGCAACTAACTCTCGGGGGTGCTCGGAATGCATTAGACTCTCGTGGGAGCTCGGGCAGCATTCTGACTCACGTGGCACTCGGGCGGCTCTGGGTACTCACTTGGCGCTCGGGCGGCTCTGACTCACTTGGCGTTCGTGGTGTCTCTGACCTCACGTGGGTGCTCGGGAGAAGCTGGACGGCAACCAGCGGAGACGAGGATGCGCTGAGCAGGATCAGCGGAGGAAATGGAGAGCACTTGCGGGAAGTCGGCACTGGAGGGCGCTGGCGAGGAGCAGGCACCGGAGGGCGCTGGCGAGGAGCAGGCACTAGAGGGCGCTGGTGAGGAGCAGGACTGAATGGGCCTGGCGAGGAGCATGCACTAGAGGGCTGCAGGCGAGGCTGCAGGCACTGGAGGGCGATGGAAGCGCTGAGCTGGACAGTTGCCAGTGGAGACGAAGGTGAGCTGGACGGGACCAGCGAACGGCCATCGGTTGAGTGGACGGGACCAGCGGAGGCATCGGTGAGCTGGATGGAACCAGCGGAGGCAAAGGCGAGCTGGATGGAACCAGCGGAGGCAAAGGGCGAACATGGACGGACCAGCGGAGGCATATGCCGAGCTGGATGGAACCAGCGGGGCATCGGGTGGTGAGCTGGAGGAACCAGCTGGAAGGGCAATCGGTGAGCTGGATGGAAACCCACGCGGAGGCAACGGTGAGCTGGACGGATTCCGGCTTGGGATTGGAGATTCCTAGACATTGGGCTACCGGTCTCTTCCCAATTCAGGTTGGAGGAGTCTGGGGAGCTCCATGAGCTGATGGTATGAGTTCCCGAGCCGGGAACAGGGTCTTGAGTGACCCCATCCTCAGGGAACTGGCGAGGGCGAGAGGAAACAAAATGCCGTGGCGAATTCCAACGGATCGGGATTCGCGTCGCTCTCGCAATGAAAAGAGCCGTTCCTCCATCGTAGCGTGCTTGTAGCTCTGTCGGTGTAGGTCGGATCTTATGTTATGGATGGACTCCAGGAGACAATGAAGAATGGTGAAGGTATATTTATTAATAACAAAAGGTAGAGGATGAGGGGTTTGAGTTCAGCGTTGTAGTAACGAGATCCGACGACCGACTGAGGAGAGGTGTGTGCTTAAGTAGCGTGAGGTGATGAGGATCAGATGAGGTGCAGGTGTGCTTGATTGAGGCTCAGGTGACGACAGGTGCGGGCATGTGATGACAATGGTGATTGGCTGGGAAGGAGGACAGACAGACAAATGGCTGGGATGGAGGACAGACAGACGAATACGTAACAAGCTTAGCCTCAAAGCTAATATTCATAGAGTTTTATACTGTATACAACAGCTGGCTGCTAGATTGTTCATCAGAAAATATATTAAAACAGCTTCTCATTCTTGTGTATCAAAAAGCAAATATTCGTTTTGTATTGGTTTTAGCTTCTTTTTTCATGTCTATTTTCCCCTTAAAACTGATAACTTGGTGACAGGGACACCTGATGCAATAAGGCCAATACAATACATATATTTTCAAGAGATTACACTGGAAAACAACTTTAAATGGTTGTGGATTCAGTTGTCTAACCAATATATAAGAAAATAAAAATACTCTAAAGAATGAATCAATAATACACAACAGTAAACTTTTACCACAGCGTACATTCTGATTTAGAACAAGTCAGTTTGACGCCTCAGGTTTTAATGATGAGATACTGAGTTTATCAGTGTGAGAATTAATGAACGTTATATGAAACACCTCATTACAATGCCAATTAATCACACTCTTTCTTATACCGACCTCTCCGTGAGACAATCACCCCTGAATAATGTGTACTTAAGCATGACCAGCAGACATAACACCAAACGCTCCTTCATGCAAAAAACAAACACTTCCGAAGGTATCACTAAGATATACGCTCAATGATTTATTAAACCTATGTCAGATAAGATACAGATCTTTTCATGATTTTGTAAGGTTTGTGTTTCAGCTATTAAGTGTTATTTTCCACCTCGATATTGTTCTTCAATCAGAATTTGAGGCTCTTCTAATAACTTGTGTGTTTGTTTGTCATAGCCAGGCACAACACTGTAATGTTCACTTTGGGATCTTAGATCTTAAACACAAGTATCACATGGGTGTCAGCCGGAACTAGTTAACTCAAACGCTTTAGACTAAATTGTATTTCATTAAAATATTTATTCAGCATGTATACATTAAAGTTATCAAAACGGACAGTACAGTCATTTATAATGTTACAAAATGTATATTTCAAATAAATGCTGTACATTTGAACTTTCTATTCATCACGTTTAATGAATTAATTAATACATAAATACTAAATAAATAAAATACTGAAAATGTATCATGGTTTCCACAAAAAATATGAAGCAGCTCAACTGTTTTCAACATTGATAATAATAAGAAATGTTTATTAAGCATCAAATCAGCATATTAGGAGTATATGAATGAAGTAATGATGCTGAAAATTCAGCTTTGCATCACAATAATACATTTTATTTGAATTTAAATATAAGAAAAAAGCAGAAGCAGCCTGAGCAGAAGAAACTTCCAAAAAATATTTAACAGTAGCGTTTATCATTATCTTACATATAATTTACAGGGAGTAAATAAATAAACCACCAAAGTCTGAACTTTGTGTCCAATTGGTTGTGTATGCCCGTTCAAAGCCTTTGCACATGAGGAGTCAATCTAAACTCAATCTATCTGTCATTAACAAAGATCTATTATAATTATCCATGTTTTATGCTGTATAGTGGGGAACGAGTAAGTATTCTTCTTACATTGTGGTCTGTGACCTGTAAGTCTCACAAATGAAAGCCCTTTGAGTTTGAGGAACTGTGTGAACTCAGAGGCGGTGGTTTTGTGCTTTGTTGTTGACCCAATTAGTGTGGTTTAGCTTTTTACTTTTTCACTCTTTGAAACATAGCACACACAGGGGGTGAGAGAAAACTTCGGTCCTTTGTTGGTACACCACGGATTGAAGACAGGATATTTAGCACAGCACGTTTTAGAGAATATGGGAAACATTTTCCCTGTGACCCCTGATTGAACCCTGTTTGAACGCTAAAATTACCTCCGTTTTATCAGCTGTTCCAGAGAACTTTGACTTGTCTTACCATAACATGATGTACAGAACTTTGTACAATTATACAATTCCAAAAGGCTGTAAATCATATTCACATTTTGACAACTTGATGAGTTATGAGAGGCATTAATTAATAATTAACTGTTAGCGTATGCATATATTACCAGAAAACATTGACAGAGTCAACAAGGAACGCAAATAACTGAAAAAAAGGATTAGTTGACCAGTGGTTACTTAATCCGTTTTTGTAATCTGAAACAAAATGGGTAAAGTTCTCCTGACCGGAACATCAATAGCAAAGTAACTTTACACTAAAGAGGCCGATGCTTGGAAATGGGATAATCTACCATTAACAAATAGTCTCTTTGGCCTATTTTGCAGCCTTTGATCAAATATGTCTGAGACTCCATTCGCTGTGTGGTCTAACAGAGTTAAATATGTGAATCTTCATTTGCTGGTGGAATGGGAGGTTCGGGGCTGGTATGCGGATATTGAAGGAGACAGCTCAAGTGATGTTTGCATGCAATGAAGTGTACGTTTTTTGTTCAATTTTAAAATTACAGTTAATTAGATGCTGTGCTTTTGTTTGGAAATATCGGTGAGCGCATCGCTTGCCCTGCATCCTCTGTGTCTTCCAGTCATTGATTTAGCAGAGCCCAATTAGTGAGAAGGCCTTTGATAATTCATAACTTAGCAAGAATGGATTTTTTAGTCAGCCAGTTTCCAATGAAGCGCTCACAATGTAGCACATCATTACAGAGTATTGAACAGCGTCAAAGTGTTTTTTAAATTAGTCTTCCGCTCTACTTTAGTAGATTAACGCTTTGTGCGTTCTTAAAATATAACTCCTCTGACGTACATATTTTGCAACTGGCAAACTTTAAATGAATATTCCAGGTTCAAAGCTGAGTCAACAGCATGTGTGGCATAATTCAACTAATTTCTTGTTTTTTTTTTCTAAAAGAAGCAGAAATCAAGGTTATGACAAAGGTTCTTACAATGGAAATGAATGGGGCAAGCTTTTGTAGGATTAAAAAGCAGAAATGTATGGAAATGTAGCCCAATTCTGCAGTAAAACTATGGACTTGGCAACCCTGAGGGTCTGTGACAATGAAACAATATGTGCATGTGTCCCTTTGTCTTGACAACAGAGTTGTGAAATTCGACATAACTTTACACAAAAAAGTTGATAAGTTCATGTTAGCACTCATTGCTTACATCGTGTGGCTACACTTTAGAAACGTAGATTATTTTAACATTTACTGACTGGTCCCCTTTCATTTACATTAAGCTTACTTTGTACTAAACCCAGCGTATTCATTTTAAACTGTGACTGTTTGCTTGGTTGTAATTGTTGCTACTCCCGTCTTCATTTTTAGTTTCCTAAATAGAGTATGATATGTGGTTTCAGTGGCAAGCACTCTCTCGTTTCACTCCCTCTTGTGTTTTGCCCGCCTCAGCACAGTGCACTATAAATCCAGCTACCTAATGACTATGAAATGAGCTCGGCATACCTGCATCTCAGAAGAATCTTCGGTCAATTGACGGTGGTCTGATCAAGCAGAAAACAAGGAAATCTGTATAGTCATGATTTGTATGCACACAGAATAAAAGACAAAAAGGGCATCGAGGAGAATTACACTGGAGACTTAGAGACTTTTACTTCAGACATTTCAAAATATCGCAGAGAAAATACAAATATAGTGCAAGCAAATATACATTTGATGAAAACTGTACTGACAAAGATTTGTTTATTTTTTTTTAACTGGGGTGGATTTTTGTTCTTCATGTTGTTTCTATTTCCCAAAACCAATCCTTTAAAGCTAAAGAGTGTAGTTTGAAGATTGTAACATGGTTTTCCATTAATTCTTATCAGGTACAGAATAGAGTTCTGATTTAAAGATTGTATGATTATGCGTTGAGTTCTTGTAAGACAGCAGAAGCTACTAGTATGGGTGGATGGAGCCATGCTAACTAGCTAAATCATGACCAATCTGACTCAGAAAACATTTACGCAACCAAATGTCATGTTTTTGACATTTGGAGTTTTTGGGAAACCTGCTTGATTTTTGCAGTTCTGCTTGATGCTGCGAATGGTGCAGATATGACACACGTCAGCTTTAAATTGAAATAACATGCATTATATTGATGCCTTCAAAAGGCCAGTATACTAAATGCAATAGTGTTGCTATTTAATGTCTTCTCTATTGCCGTTCTTTGCTGACAACTTGTTGTTTTATGTTTTTTTTAGGGCACTTTGTAAATTAACCTGAGACCTTGGCCGAAGCACCACTACTCTGAGCAAAGCAATCTGACCTGCAAATTGTAGAAAAGGTGAAAAAAGAGAGAAGTTTTGTAAGACCTTGAAAATAGGGGTGGAGCAGAAAGGCTTGGGAGAAAATTAACCACTGCCGTGACCTTCTTACATAAGGAGTAGGCAGAGGGCAACGCTTACCTCACTTCATTCCCAGATAGTGGCCTTTCTCACCTTCTGTGCTTCAGGGAAAAGTAAAGAGCAGTCTGGAGGCTTTGCACTGAAAATAACTTCCAACACTACAGGATGACAACATATATAGAAGCACCTCAGGATGAAATAAATACCCTTGGGTCCTCTAAGACGTTGAGGCGAATACGCCCGAGTCAGGCTTACCATATAATGAATGGAGAAAGATACTTACTAAAAGTGTATTACCAAAGTAGATACCTTTCCTTTAAAATGTTTTTCTTCTCAAAATTCTCACCTGATGGGCTCAGAATTACATTTACTAAAAATGAGTGCCCTTAAAGTGAGCCATGCGTGAGATCAGATACTGCAGTGAAATTATAATTCAATTTAGTGGTAATACTTGTAAAAAGCACCAAGATATCCTATCTTTTGTCTCTTGTCTGTAAATGACCTTTTTACTGAAGTACTACAGTATGTGAATGTACAGACTCAGCTATAAGAAAGGCATTCATAAGTTGACTCACCATACAACAGAGCATTTTTCTGTTGTTGTGTGGCTCAACCAGTAGCACAAGTTTGGGAACTGCACATTTGCCCGAGCAATGGAGGATCCAACATTTTGATGGTGGCACAGAAATGAAAACTTCAGTATAAAAGTTGCACTCAGTTATTTTTGGTCTATGTTAGGTTTATGCTGGCAGTCATATTGGATGCTGACACCTTAGTGGTGTGGATGTAAAATCATGAAACACAGTTTTCTGTTACCAAAGCCATTAGAAATCAGCCACAAATAGTCATTAATTTACTCACCCTCAATTTGTTCCATACGTGTATGAATTTCTGTTGAACACAAAAGTTGTTTTGGTGGTATGGTAAACAAAATTTGCTAGCCATTGTCTTCCATAGTATTGAATGAATTAATTAATAAATAAATAAAGGACCAATCTTTTCCAAGCCTGTACGAGCTTCTTTCTTCTGTCAAACACAAAAGGAAATATAATGATGAATGTTGGTAACCAGATGGTTGATGGTAGCCATTGAATTCCATAGTATTCATTCATTACATTTAATTCATTCATTCGACACTATGAAAAGAAAGACACGCATACAGGTTTGGGACAACTTAAAGACAAATAAATTATGACAGAATATTCATTTTTGGGTCAAC
This sequence comes from Ptychobarbus kaznakovi, assembly GCA_027422405.1. Taxonomy (NCBI): domain Eukaryota; kingdom Metazoa; phylum Chordata; class Actinopteri; order Cypriniformes; family Cyprinidae; genus Ptychobarbus; species Ptychobarbus kaznakovi. The sequence continues at coordinate 18,951,157 of CM049809.1, forward strand.
TATCCCTTTAACAGGTGGGGCAAATATTTTGAAAGATGGCAGTAATTGGACTCATTTTAGTGGAAAAAACTAGGGTGATGATCTTCCAAAATGAAAATGCTTTCCAAATCTTCTCAGGTAAAACTGATACAAGCACCAGTCTCTGCAAACATCAGGAGTCTTCAAAACGCAGTTGCTTAAAAGCAGCACTTTAAATCCTTGGCTCTTCCTCTTCCACAGCTTTCTCACAGTCTCTTCTCTTGTTCGCTCTTCCTTCAAAATAGCTGTGGAAACGGACAGATTCGGGGTCCTTCAGTCAAGCTCTTGGCAGACCGACAACGAAAAGAATCTTCCAGCCTCTGCATGTAACCATTTCAGAATTTAACCTCCTAAAATGATGGTCCAAGGTGGATTATAGTACATTATTATTAGGAGGAAACTGATTTTCAATTTAAATGTAAATCAGGGTCTTTTTTCAATTATTAAAGTACTGTGCTACTTATGGCCGAGGAGAAAAATGAAATGGGCCACAAACTTTGAGAGGATCCTTTAAAATGAAGGGAAGCCAGAGAGATGCCACAAAGAAAGGGTGAGTTATATAAAGAAGCAACAGAGAGTGAGCTCTTATATATTTCTATACAGTAATGTTTAAACAGAGGCAGATAAAAGTAGCTTGTAGAAGAAGATTAAGCCAAGTGTACATTGTATGGTTCCTGCAATGATTATGTTGTCATATATTACATTTGTAGATTTATTTTATCCTAAGGTACATTACTATACTAAATGATCAGTCATATTTCTGAAAATTGAATGCTATTTTGTATGTGTGTGTGTGAGTGAGACAGAGAGAGAGAGAGAGAGAGAGAGAGAGAGAGGGAGACAGAGGAGAGAGAGAGAGAGAGGGAGAGAGTATATATATAGATATATATTAATATATATATAGATATAGAGAGAGATTAGAGAGAGGAGAGATAGAGAGAGAAGAGAGAGAGAGAGAGAGAGAGAGAGAGAGAGAGAGATGCAATAGAGGGAAACAGATTTAATGGTATCTGCTGACTGTGTTTGATTAGGTCAGAGGTGTCTGATCTACTCTATATGATCTGTCAAGCTGAGCTCCCGAAAAAAAACACAGAGCCATAGAGAATATTTTACTTGAACAAAACCAAAAAAAGGGGCACTAAAGAGTAGTAACTGAAAAGAAAAGCCAGCAATCACCTTGAATTTAGATGTTTTGATAGAGTTGGCTCTCTGAGCCTGCTTCTGCCTCCCAATGGAAGTAGGGGAGAAAAATGGAAGAAGAACCACATGTGACCATGTATTTTGGAACCAATACTGCAAAAGAAACACCGTACACATTTATTTTAAAAAACTGTTTTGGCTCGATATTTTGAGGGGCAAGGTGATTTAGTTGAACTTTTTTATATTTTTTTTAAATGGCAGTATGAGGCAAAGTGAAAATGCTGTGGGGTAAAGGGGCACTAAATTAGTTAATACAAATTGTCCAGTTGTTACAAATATACAATGAAAAGAAAAGCCAGCACACTCTGTAATAATTTCAGACTTGAATTTAGATGTTTTGATAGAGTTGGCTCTCCCTCTCTCTCTGAGCCTGCTTCTGCCTCATCTTCAATGGAAGTAGGGGAGAGTGGGGTAAGTTGATCCAGTGGGTAAGCTGACCCACCCCCTGAATCTTGACAAATACACTTTTACTGTCATGCGACCATGTATTTTGGAACCACCCATCATTTCTGCCAGACTGTGGGAAAGGAGAAACACACGGGGTAATGGAAGGCACCCATTTACTTTAAAAACTGTTTTGGCTCGTCAAAGTACAATTTTAGCATAACAGATATAATGGTTGTGATTGTAGTTTTTATGATACAAGGTGATTTAGCAACATAAAAAAACATGCAAATAATTTCCCTTTTTTTTTTAAATGGCAGCTATGAGGCAAAGTGAGCCAAATGCTGTGGGGTAAATTGAGTCAGCATTTGACCTTTTCCCACCATAAGGAACTGAAGTTAAAAGGAATGGTTCACCCATTTTAAATGTTTATATTTGTAACGTTTGGACACATATACTATTTGTAATGTTTTGTAATTTTTCGAAAGAAGTCACTTATGATAATCAAGACTGCTTTTATTTGTTCAGAAATACAGAAATAACTATAATATTGTGAAACTTTAAATAATGGTGTTCTAATTTTACTATACTTTAAAATATATATCTATGTGCATCATTTTAACACATCCTTGGTCATAGTATTAATTTCTTAAAAAAAAAAAAAAAAAAACTGAATTTCCAGCATCATTTTAACACACCTTGTGAATAAAAGTATTAATTTCTTGTGAATAAAAGTATTAATTGCTTTTAAAATTTTTTTTTAATACTGGACAAAATATTTAATATTTTAAATAAATGCTGTTATTTTTTTATTTTCATTGAATTGCATAACTATTAATGTTTGAACGGTATTGTTACAAAATATTTATATTTTAAATAAATGCAAATTATTTATATTTTAAATAAATTTTTTTTATTTTTTTATTTTCTATTGCATTTACTGTATTTTCCAGGTGATTTTTTTCTGTATTTTTGATCAAATAAATTTATAGCTTGATAAGCATAAGAGACTTATTCTCTCCAGGTGGATGCTGTACACTGGTGGTGGATGAGGAGATACCCTCTTACTATGTAAAACGCTTTGAGTGCCTAGAAAAGCACTATATAAATGTAAACAAATATTATTATTATTTAAAAAACATTAAAAATTGTGATGTGTCCAAACTTTTGACCGGTATTGTATGTACATATTAATCAAAATGTATCTAAGGTAATCTATATTTAGTTTGTCGAGGATGAAATTATGATTATTTTTAGGTAATCTATATTTAGTTTGTCTATATTTAGTTTGTCGAGGATGAAATTATGATTATTTTTTAGTAATATATGTTTCAGTAATTTATTCACAGTTCCTAAATACCACTTCAATAAATGAATATCAGTGCTTTTACATATAGGCCTATTAATATGATTTTTTTTTCTAGCTGGGTATGGGCAGGGTTTCTCCCTCCCATTTAACCAATATTAACTATGATATAGTCATAGTATTAATTTGAACAAACATGATATTAGCCTACTTATTGTATTTTTACCTTAAATAGCCTATACATCAGCACAATCGAGAAGTTACACACATCTGAGGTACTTCTTTACAAAACATCTGAGGTTCTTCAAAAAATATTTGTGTTGTACCAAAATATTTTCAAATACAAGTTCATTGTTTTTACTTTTGTAGTTATTTTGCTAGTCAGCTCCTGACGCGATGTCATTACAAATTGATGTTTGTAACTACACTCCCTGCCGGACCTGAGACTCGAACCTGCAACCTTTCGATTAAGAGTCCGACTCTCTATCCATTACGCCCCGACTGCCCCATTAGACATTGGTACAATATTGTACAGCATACATCTATATTATATACTAATAAATAACTCATTTAGAAGATTTCTTTAGTTTTTTTGGGTCACACTTTATATTATGTGGCCTTAACTACTTTGTACTTGCATCAAAAAATAAGTACAATGTATTTATTGTGGTCATATTGTATTGCAAATCACTTTTTCTGCTATTGGGCTGGGATATGTGTAAGATTAGTGGCATGTTTAGTGTTATGGGTAGGTTTAAGGGTGGGTTAAGGTGTAAGGATGGGTCAACATTGTGATTATACATGTAATTAAATAAATTAATTACAGATGTAGTTACATAAAGGTATTTAAAAAATGTGCATTGTACCAAATTATGAATTTAAATGTATGTACACAGTAGTTAAGGCCACCTAATATAAAGTGGGACCATTTTTTGTAACTATTTATAGGCCTACTATTAATATAGTTTTAATAAAACATTGTAAATATAAAGTGATTATTATGGGAAATAGGCTATACTTAATTACAAGTATTAAAATGTGAAAAACTGTTAAATATGTATGATTAACATATTTAGCTTATATTTATGCTGGAGCTTTGAATTCATGTTTGAAATGTTGAACTGCCTTAGCAGCCTCCCTTTGCTCTTTCTCTCTCTGTCGCTCTTCTTTTTTTGTGAAGGCATTGTTTTTGTTTTGTGTGTGCCAACAACAGCACATTTTGTGTTATTTATATTATATCTGATCGGGTACAATAATTTGATTAGACATTCTAATTCTAAGAACGTGGGTATTTTGTTGTTAGCACTTTAAGAAGACTGAGAGAAAATAATTACCGACAGAAATACAAAAACAAATGACTAAATTACTAATTCAGCGAATTCATCCACTGACTGTAATGTAGATTGTAATACCTGTTAATGCAACTAACTTCAGGATGAACTGTTGTCTGTACTCGGGGACACAGATTGTGAATAATGCTGCGGAGCGGGTGGGAAAACACAGAGTGGATCAGTGGATCTCATAATTCGGACTTCTACATTGGAATTGCAAGTTTACATCTTGCAATTCAGACTTTATCAGAATTGTGAGATATTGTAAATTCACAATTTCAAGAAAATAAGGAAATCTGAGATAAAGTCACAATTACCATTTACCCTTTATATTCCATGGCATAAATACGCTTTCATAGCTTCCACTTGTGCAAGGGGAAAAACAAACAAACATAAAACATGCACATTCTCACTCCTTTCTCTTACCTCTTCTTAAAATTATAATTGTTTACTCTCTCTCTCTAATTCTGTGTTGTTCTGCATCCACAAAACCAATTCAAAGAGGTATTTTCAGTTTATGTTGTTGATGTAATGGAAAGAGCTTCAACACCGGACTATTCCTCCAACTGAGACTGGAATCAGTTATTTCTAAATATTTCAGTGATCTGTTACTTACAAATGCTTATCAGTTGTTACACTATTTTATATAGACAGATTTGTTCAATACTTTTGAGATGCTGTTGTTGCAGAAGTAGAAGCTTTATACAATTATTCAAGGTTTGGAACATTAGGTCTTCATTTCTGACATGCTGTGTTTAAGCATTTGTAAATAAGACTAAAAAGATCCATGATTTTGGTTTTGGGTTAGCTTGTATGAAAAGAAAATGTAAGCATTATAGAAACATGGAAACTGACTGCGTATTGTGTGAAAAAAACACAAATTGTGTTAATGGTATGAACACAACAGATGGATGTTGTGCTATTTGTGTTTAGAGTTTTAAAAATGTGACTAGAGATTGGACAAAAGGATGTTAGCAACTGAAAAAAATCTGTAATAGATGCAGAGTCTGAGTAAGGATGGAGTCAACATCCGAGAAGATTCTTCCCTTGCTGTTTTGTGAGGGAGGACATTGCCTGTAATGTGGATGAAGTGGCCATATCCAGCTGTACGAAGAGATGACGCTATGGTGTTTATTTTGTATGTACTATATTTACAGCAAAGTTTATGTTCTATATTGTATTTAGACTATGTTATGATTTTCAGCCTAATTGCATTGATGTAAATAAATACTTGCAATCAGTGTGCAACACTTGTCTCGTGTATTGTGTTTGGTCAATTCATGTTCTTTAACAATATGACATGTATCATTAGAAAGGTAGAAATGTTACAAGTGTTTACAGCAGTGTGTAAACGGTTCAAACAGAATCCGACTGTATGAACCATGTGTGTGCCTTACGGTACCAAAACTGGGTTTTGTAAAATTATTGTAAAGTTTTGAATGAAGTGTTTCATTTTGCAAATGATCTGAGATGTTCTGTTACTTATGTGTGTAGATGTGTGAACTGTGTTCTCTTCATTAGTAAAACTCAATATTCACTTAAACAATTCATGGCAAATTTATAAAAAAGTCTAATAGAAATGTGTAGAAAATAATTATTTTTTTTGCATTTAATGACTTATACGATGAGCTAATGACTTGAGGTTTCGAGGGGTAAGATATTACATTTTGAGAAACATAACAATAGCAACTGATAATGTAGGAAACCGCAGACAAATGTACATAATCAGTTGGTCATATACCAAAGCAATCACAACTTGTCCAAACCAATGAGAAACTTTTTACGATGTGCACAAGTGACTATTGATGATGTGGAAGTTGAACAAGTAGTTTTAAGAATTTAATTTCTGATCTGAGAAATGAATCAAAGCGACTGAGAAAAGCTGTAAGCTGACTTTGGCACGTTTATCTCCAAGGAAGATTCTGATTGGTGAGAAGTTTTTTTTTCGATACCGGTGCCAAATTGATACTTTTAAAACGGTACCGGTGCCAAATCAATACTTTTAAAATGGTACCGGTGCCTGAACTGATACTTATAAAAAAAAAAAATAACAATTAATAATTGGATTGGCCATTAGCAATAAACACATGGGCTGGTTTTACAGACAAGGCTTAGACTAAACCAGGATTAGTCATAGTTCAATTAGGACATGTAAGTATTTTGTATTAAACATGCTTAGAAAAAAAAAACATTACTTCTGTGCATCTTGAGACAAAACAAAGGCACTGATATATTTTAGGATCAGTCAGTGCAAGTTTATTTCAGCTAAAACAGCTACGAGTTACATTTTAGTCTAGGACTCGGCTCAAACCTTGTCTGTGAAACCGGGGATGATGTCTTTTTCATTCATACTAGACGCCAGAGGGCGCCCTCACACAGAATATCCACATATCCAGTCATAGAAGTAGCAGAACTCATGAAGCTCCAGGGATATGGATAAAAGCATTGTTATTGCTGTAACTGAGTATACAGAACATATAAACATTTTGAATGCTAAAATAAATACAATAAACACTCGACTATGACAATATATAGTTTATCTGTGTTATTCAAGCCATCTCTGGTATTTTCATAATAATTAAGTATATTTATAATCCATTTCTAATCAGTGTATTAGTAGCATGTGGAGTAGTAGTAGCTTAGCTAGTTAATGGAAGGCTACCTGCAATTTCTGCATTCGCGCTCCTCGGATCCTCTCATTTCCCGAGTTGTGCTTTTAAGTCAGAATGTGAAAACAACACACTTGCGTTACTGCAAAGATTTGATCTGTTTCGGAGAAACAAAGGACAAATATTTAAACCGATCGCTCAGGCATGGCACCAAAATGAATCACCGAAATCTGCGTTCTGATTCGGTTCTAGTACATACCGGTTACATAGGTACCGGTGCCATCTTGTTATCGAGTTTCGGTACCCAACCCTATTTGTGAGTGATACATTTTGACTCCTAGTGTTTCCACTTGGCTAATTGTGTGCTAATTGAACTCAAACTTTGCAAACTTGAGTGAACAATATTGAATAGAGTGCTTTCTAATTGACCAATCAGTAACAGCAGTAGCATGTGGTGTAGGTAGTAGCTTATTGGAACCTAGGATCCTAAATTCCACATGAGCCCAAGGAAACAGGATGTTTGTCATAAAATATGCTAGAGTCAGGTCTGAAGCAACCTGCAACATTCACACTGCATTCACACGTCTCCTCATGTGTTCCACGATAGCGAGCTACAGTGACTTCCTAAGTTCACAGTGCTTTAACGGTCAGAATCTGATGACGTGCGTCTACTGATTTGATCTGTTTCGGAGAAAGGAATATATTTAAACCCTGCACTCAGGCACCTGAAATCATACCGAGCGTTCGATTGCTAGGTTACATAGGAACGGTGCCATCTTGTTATCGAGTTAGAGGTGTTCAGCTGCTTTCTGCAGACCTTCCAAGACTGAGCCATCCATTCTCTCATTCTTGCACATTCCTGTATGCTGGTCTAGAAAGCAGCTGAACAGAATGCAGACCAAAGTTACTGGGTTAAACTGTGGTGCTATTTGCAACAAAGTGTATGAAACCTATTTGTATGAGTCATTGGTGTTTGGTGATGAGTTGGTGCTCATTTAAAGTCACACCAGATCAAGTTCTTCCACACTGACTGAATCATCAATTCTTGTCTTTACACAGAGACACTGTCATGTTAGAATAGAAAATCTGTCCAAACTGTTGCTATAAAATTAGAAGCACACAATATCATTATATGCTTAAACATTAAGATTTGTACTCATGGAAATTACTAAAGTAGTCAAACCTTTCATTAGAAGGGGGTGACCCAATACTTTTGGCAATATAGTGTATATTACATATTATCTTACAGCCTTATGGTTTGGAAATGTTAGTTCAAAAGCCTGGTTATGCTGTTTTAGCAATCTCGAAAAACTTTAATATTATGCCAAAGGTTTTTGCTAATGTTTTCTTTGTGAGATTTTTGTGATGTTTTGAATGCAATGCTTCATTTTGCAAGAGATGTGAGGCACTTTGCATTGTGTGCAATTCTTGGATTTGTATTTAAAGTCTTGAGCATGTGTGTAAGTTGAAATAACTGTGAGTGTACATTCATAACTATGCTTCTTATCTCACTTAATCACATATAAAAATCACTTTGTGATAATTTCATACTAAAACATCAACTTTAAAGTACATTTTAATATTTGTTTTGTCATATGTTAAAAAGTAGAAATTTTGATGTGTTGACTAACACACTAAAACACATGTACTTGATTACAATTTTAACTAGTGTGTTATTTGTTTGGAAGCTTGTTATTTATTTATCACATTTAAAGTTAATATATTTTAAATGTACTACATTGCAACATCATAATTACAACACACACACACAACACACACACACACACACACATTTATATATATATATACTGTATATATAAACAACAGTTTCAATAGAACTGACATTTCAAATAACATCCAATTAATTGTCCTAAAAACATTACATTCAATTCAATTCTAATGTTCTTTTAAAAAAAAATATTACCTTAATAGTTATGCATACAAAGTAATCTAGAAGTTCACTTTTGAAAGGCGAAGGCAGATGGTTAAACAAATTTACTCGCAGAACATTTCATGAGTTCGGAGGATGTTCTACAAACTTTGCATTGTCCCCAGTATCAGCTCAAATCTAATTATTAGCACCATTGCATATTGGAGGCTAATTGAAGTGTCACTCAGTGGACCAGTGTATCTCCCACACCGCCGGCCAGAGGAAGCAGAATCATCCGTTTGAAAGCGTACTCCTCTGACTCTGGTGAGATGGTCTCTGATTACTTACAGCAGGGAGTCTTAACCTCAGAAAGCACAGCATGGAGGAGACATCATCTCTCAGATTATGAATAGAAATGAATTAGAAATGTTCCTCAGCAGTAATCAGAGGAACTCCTCCACACAATGTAACAAAGTATTTTGGGTAGAGAAGCGAAATAGAATGACATAAATATAATAAAGGAAGCCGCATAACTATTGTGGCGGAGAGCAAACGACAGACACAGTGGACGTGGCGTCAGGACTCGGAGAGGCTTTTATTGAAGACAAGGCAAGGCAAGTTTATTTATATGCACATTTCTACACAGTGGTAATTCAAAGTGGTGAAATAATCATTCACAGCAATAAAAACAAGGAGTTAAAAATAATAAAACAAGGAATTTAAAATGATATAGAAATTGATTTAAAATGAAATTTAAAACAGTTAAATAGAATAGGATTATACATAAAATAATGCAGTCAGTTCGGACGTAGCACAGTGCTCATTCAACAAATGCACAGTTCTAAATAGATGAGTTTTGAGTCTGGATTTAAATGTGGCTAAGTTTTAGCACATCTGATCTCTTCTGGAAGCTGGTTCCAGCTGCGGGCGGCATAATAGCTAAAAGCGGACTCCCCTTGTTTTGTGTGAACCCTTGGTATTTCTAACTGACTCGATCCTAATGATCTGAGTGGTCTGTTAGGTTTATATTCAGTGAGCATATCTGCCATATATTTAGGTCCTAGACCATCGAGTGACTTATAAACGAGTAAAAGTACTTTAAAATCAATCCTAAATGTAACTGGAAGCCAGTGTAAGGAGAGACTGGTGTGATGTGCTCAGATTTTCTGGTTCAGCAGAATCCTGGCAGCAGCGTTCTGGAGAGCTGAGCCGGAACCTTTGAGGAGACCATTACAATAATCCACCCTGCTGGTGATAAAGGCATGAACAAGTTTCTCCAAGTCTGGAGTCTCCAAGCCTGGTGAACAGAAATAATAAAATAGTGTCCAAAGGGGATGAAGTGTCCAAAATAAACAGGGGATCTGGTGTCCTCGTCGTGCTGCGCGGGTTGTGAAGGAGGGGCAGTGTTCTGGAAGGAAGGGTCCAGGTAAGGGGCGGAGTCCGGCGGCCGCACGGACTCCCCTCTCGGGCCCAGAGCGCGAGGGCGGCGGCTTCTTCTAGCGGCTTCATCCTCCTTCGGCCCACAGCCCCTCCGGGGACTATACGGCCCGGCATCCTGGACCCGTCAGCCGTGTAACGGGTGTGGCACTTGGTCTCTCCACGCTCCCTTCCTGGACCCACGAGGACACCAGCGTGCATGCACGGGGAAGAGACCGGTCTCCAGAGGAGAGGCGCACTCGGCATATAACAGCGGCGGTGATGAGGCTCCATTCACTTCAGGTGTGCCTCATCACACGCCGCCAAACCACCTGGCTGTTTCAGCACCCCTCCTCTCTCACACACCCACTCCCGTCGGGAGCCTGGTGAAGGGTGGCGATTAAGGGACGGGGAGATGCTGGTAATTAGGGGGGAGGCAGCCGACTCGTCACATTATGTAGAGTTAGAATGTAAAAAGTGAAATTACCATGTCATTTATATAAAGTGTATATATATATACACTCACCGGCCACTTTATTAGGTACACCTGTTCAATTGATTGGTAACACAAATTGCTAATCAGCCAATCACATGGCAGCAACTCAATGCATTTAGGCATCTAGATGTGGTGAAGACGACTTGCTGAAGTTCAAACCGAGCATCAGAATGGGGAAGAAAGGGGATTTAAGTGACTTTGAACGTGGAATAGTTGTTGGTGCCAGACGGACTGGTCTGAGTATGTCAAAAACTGCTGATCTACTGGGATTTTCACACACAACCATCTCTAGGGTTTACAGAGAATGGTCCAAAAAAGAGAAAATATCCAGTGAGCGGCAGTTGTGTGGACGAAAATGCCGTGTTGATGTTGATGTTTAGAGATGATAGAAAGGCAACAGTAACTCAAATAACCATTTGTTACAACCAAGGTATGCAGAATATCATCTCTGAACGCACAACACGTCGAACCCTGAAGCAGATGGTCTACAGCAGCAGAAGACCACACCGGGTGCCGCTCATGTCAGCTAAGAACAGGACACGGAGGCTACAATTCACACAGGATCACAAAAATTGGACAATAGAAGATTGTAAAAACGTTGCCTGGTCTGATGAGTCTGGATTTCTGCTGCGACATTCAGATGATAGGGTCAACTTAGTACCAACTGAGCATCGTTTAAACGCCACAGTCTACCTGAGTATTGTTGCTGACCATGTCCATCCCTTTATGACTGCAGTGTACCCATCTTCTGATGCTACTTACAGCAGGATAATGCACCATGTCACAAAGATCAAATCATCTCAGACTGGTTTCTTGAACATGACAATGAGTTCACTTTTCTCAAATGGCCTCCACAGTCACCAGATCTCAATCCAATAGAGCACCTTTGGGATGCGTTAAAACGGGAGATTCACATCATGGATGTGCAGACGACAAATCTGCAGCAACTGCGTGATGCTATCAAGTAAATATGGACCAAAATATCTGAAGAATGTTTCCAACACCTTGTTGAATCTATTCCACAAAGAGTTAAGCCAGTTCTGAAACTAGTAAACTAGGCTTCACTCAGTTGGTTGCATTTCTTTCTTTCACAGAACTGCTTCAGAAGGGAGATAAGACCAAAACAACATGCAAAACCACAAATGAGCTAATCATATTTGTCGGCCATATGTGGCTCTGCACACAGAGCAAATAAAGACTCTCCATTGGAAGGCAGAGGGGTCTTTGCGGCCATTAATCAGTCCAGAGACAAAGGCACGTGCTGCACCTTGAGTCTGTCACACCACTGCATGGCACTGACCCAAGTAAAGCTCTCATTGATCCAGAAGAGCCCCCTGTAATCCCTCAGGATTGCAGTCAGATGAAAGTAACCGATATATTTGCAAACAGAAAGCCACTTACATTAAGGTTATTTTCTCCAGCAGGGAGGATCATAAATGGATGGAGATATACTGAGACACTGTGGTGGTGTATCACACACAAACGCACACACACACACACACACACACACGCACACACGCACGCACACACACACACACACACACACACACACACACATACACACACACACACACACACATCACACACACACACACAACACACACACACAACACACACACACACACACACACACACACACACACACACACACACACACACACACACACACACACACACACACACACACACACACACAGAGAGAGAGAGAGTGTCATAGACAGAAGCAAACCAGGGGTATAATATAATATAACACAATAATGGGGTTGGAAGCTTGGTAAGGTCTTCTGCTCACCGAGGCTGCATTTATTTGATAAAATGTAATATTGTGAAATATTATTACAATTTAAAATACCTGTTTTCTACATGAATATATTGTTAAATGTAATTTCTTCCTGTGATCAAAGCTGAAACTTCAGTCTTCAGTGTCACATGATCTTCAGAAATCTAATATGCTGATTTTGTTGCACAACTATCAATGTACCAGACACTTACAATGAGCTGGACAGCAGAAACCCTTACAGACATCGTTCTGTTTCATTATTTAAGCACATTACACATTTTAAGCATTAATGAACTGACGCTATGCATGATAAGTTCTCAGCGTCGTGGGTAAACATAAATTAATGCTTGAGGCCCAAGTGTTGAAAAGCATCAACTTGAAGTGAATGCTCTTATGGTCTATTAAAGGCTTTGAAGCTGATCACTTCTTGCAAATTTCGGGCCAAATTTCTGAGCAGAAACTCAGGCTTTTATCACAGAACTTAAATGAGAAAATAAAAGCATTTCTAGCGTATTTTTATAACTTACATCAGCAAAGAGACCTAACAAAATTAAGGTCGTTGGCATGAGCAATGACACTCATTATGCGGTTCCTGTCATAGGTTTATACACTTCATATTGGGAATACTACGATGGAGCTCTTTCCCAGCATCTTAATGCGATTGTTCACACCTGCCTGCAAAGGCAATGGTGTCCTTCAGACAACAAGAGAGGTTTCTTCTCTGAAAATGTGATTAACATAGCCAGGCGAAACAACAAAGGCGTAATCCACACAATAAGGGCACATGCAGGAAGAGAGTCATATTATTTCCCTGTGTATACGTTCCAAAATAAACAACTGTGAAAACGGGGGGAAATAATAAACTGTCTAGATGCACGATGCCACCAACTGCATAATATCTTTCAAAGATTGAGCCGACTCTGTCCTCTCCAGCCTAATCTGGAAGAGACCCAGGACATTTCTTTATTACAAATGTAAAAAATGTGTTATTATTTCTGGTTGCGAGGTGGAGAAATTGTTGTTTATTTTAAGATAATACATTTATTGGTTCCTCACAGAAACAAATGGCATTACATTATAAAGTATCAAAGTACAAAGCCCTGTTCACATTGACTGTGAGACTGTAGCTGGGGTTGCTTGTAGATGCTTCTGCTGCTGGATGTCCTGCTAACAGTGAGCTCTGTTTACAAATTATATGTATTGACTGTAAATATGAAAAGTATGGGGGGACGTGTATGCAAACTTGTATATTGCATCATGAACATAATGCATGATTTAATTTAGAAAATCACCCATACCACACAGTTTTTCCATGAATAATAATAATAATAATAATAGTATTATTGAACAAACACATATGACTCAATACAAATCATGTATAAACATCTCATCTCTCAAATATCATTTAAAACTATATAATATTCAAAATGTGGTGTAAGTGAGGTATTTTTGAAGTTTATTCTGCTCAAGGTTGCATTCATTTTTATATTTCAGAAATACAGTAAAAACAACAATAGTGTGATATATTATTTCTAATACATTCTACTTTAATATATTGTAAAATGTAATGAATTGCTGTGCCCAAAGTTGAATTTTCAGTTTAATATACTGTATGTTTCACCACATATATTCAAATATGCTGATTTGCTGCTCAAGAAACATTATTATTATTATTATCATCAATGCTGAAAATGGCTGTGATGCTTCATATTTTTGTGGAAACCACCATATATTTTTTAGGATTCTTCTATGCATAGAAAGTTCAAAATAAATGATGTGAAAAAAATATATATATTTTTTTTAACCATGTACATTTCTTAACTCTTATTTTTGATCTATTTGAGGTGTTCTTGCTAAATAAAAGTATTAAAAAGGGGGGGGAACTTTTGATTAGTAGCATGAAATTGATTTCCTAACAATGTTTTTCTAGCTGCCCAAGCAGATATTCAAATCACAGTATTTGTTTTCCTCTTTATCAAACACTGTCTCCTTAAATTTAACTGTCTGGGTTATTATTATGCATCCACTGAAATCTTCAACTTCATGCATGCCTGAAACAAATACCGAAGTGATTTTGGTGGCTCATTATATAGATCGCATATATCACTTTTTTTCTCACAAGTTCCTTTTTTACTTCAGTAAATGACTGTTTGTGCTTCTGTCTGCCTCTGTTTGGTGTAAAATGCAAATTAATTGTTAAATAAAGAGAAATGTTAAATAGAATGTCCGTTTATAACAGCATGCGAGATGACACACATTCCATTGTCTAAGTGACATATTTAAAACAAAAGATACTATGTTGAGATTCAAATAGGAGAAATCATAAAAGGCTAGTTATTTATGCTGTTGACCCCAGAATGTAAAGAGCCATGTCTGCTAAATCTAATGGGCTGCCCTCATTATTGTGCTATATAGGACAGTGAGTCTATATAACACTCTACTAAAATAAATATTACATATATATTACAATGATAGCAAAAAATAACAATCTGCAATTAGTCCATAGCTGACTGCAAGTGTGGTTGTCAGTCAAGCAAGATAAAGACGGAGAGAAATTGCTTTTAAAAGTGTATTTCAAGTAAATGCTTTGATGCCGATGTAAAAAGGGACACAATTAAATGCGTTCGAGCGTTATGTGCTTCGCACACAGAACACATTATCCATCCAGCAGCGAAGATTATTATTTGATCACTTCATAAAATAGCCTAATTGTATGTGTACAGATACAGATGCACATGCAATAATATAAAAGACTGATCATGTTTAGCCATATCCAAGCAGACCTTTTTTTTTTTTGGAAGCCCATATTGTTGGTAAAAATTGTCAACATTCTAAGAAAGGCTCCAATTTAACCGGACGTAATGATATTACATCAGTGATGTTTCTAGCCTTTAATCAGTACTGCGTAAAAGAGTCCTAATATTTGGATTTTTGAATTTTAAAATAAGTGTCCCTATATTTATTTATTTATGCATGTATTTATTTGTTTGTTTGTACTGTAATGGATATTATTTATATAATCTGGCTTTGCAGTACAGAGCTTCTTTTTGCTGACAAATGGAAAAAAAAAATTGCAGGTTTACTGCTAATGGATTAAAATCCTATTAGATTTTAGGTCCTTTTCTTTTCTGTCTTATATAGTATCCCATAACTACTGTGCAGCAAGAAATCACTGAAAAGCGTGTAAAAAAGAAATCCTGAGGAGTGTGTGAGTCAACTGTCTGAATGAATCAAACTGAATTGTGAACAAATTAAGATCTTTTTGAAACCTGTGTGATTTATTTGCAAATCTTGCATAATTAGTCCTGATTTAAAATGCAAACAGAAGACACACACACGATCATTGCTAAAATAGTCTAAGAAAGAAAAAAAACAGTTAGGTATATGGTAATATAATGATTTATCATTATGGTTTACTGCTGGAACACAATTATATTTCACTATGAAGGCAAAGCGCCTGTATTATCTACAGTATGTCAATTTGTAGGAGAAATTGTAGAAAATCTGCAGCTAGGGGAGTTTTTTGATGTATTAATGTGCATTTTGTTCAGCAAACTCTAAGATAATTCATTTACAGTCAATATAGAAAGTTCTTCAAAGCTTGTACTGCGTCTGTTTAGTTTCAACATAAAATGTTCAAGATAAACATGTGTCGTTGTTCCATTGTGTGCATCTGTGCTTCTACAATTTCCATGCATCTATTTAAAGTGATCAGGACATTTTGTGCATGTATTTACAACTATATTCACCATGAGAGGGCATGAGTGGGATTCAGGGCTCAAGGTGCAGTGGGGTTCACAAATCTAGCATACAGACTGCTCTCTTTGCATTTTCAATTGGGACCGACGGCAAAACACTTCTGAAGTGAATATTAATGTATGTTAATATCAGGCTGAATCATCAATTTTGACTATGTTTTGCTTTGAAGGCATACCGTGCAAACATCAGCATTTTTTTCTCAGAATTCATACCCAGTAAGAGTATATCCTACAACATGTACACATAGCACAGACTGATGTTTTATTTATTTTACATTTTTTAAAGCTGCAACAGTTTTAACCTCATTAGAAATGTATTTATGAACAGTTGATTTTTTTGTTGTTGTTTTTTTTTTTTTTGTTTGTACTTTCTAGAAATACTATTTGGATATTATTGGACCAATACATACTAAATCTTCCCACTCACTGAGTTCATTTTGGGAATATTTATATTATTTTTCAAGCAAGAAGCAGCATTCAATTACACCTGCCAAACACCTGATGGTCATCTAAAATTAGAAGAAGAAGAAGAAGAAGTAGAAGAAGAAGAAGAAGAAAAAAAGAAAACTAATTTCCTCACTTCAACAAGATTATCTTTTGCACACCATTAACCAGAGAAACTTTAAAGACAGTAATCACATCTCACTGCAAAATCAAATTAGCAGCACTTCTACCAGGATATGGCTCGCTGGGAACCAAGCATGTGTGTAATATATTGCTCTACCTGTGGGGAGTTACTTCCTACCTGGTCTGTGTGCTGTTTGTGCAAGTTGGTCAGTCATGCAGGTTCTAGACAATCCCATGATTCAGTTCTGCTGGAAAAGTGAAAAAGTGAAGTGACATTCGGCCAAATATGGTGACCCATACTCGGAATGTTTGCTCTGCATTTAACCCATCCAAGTGCACACACACACTGCGTACACAGACACACACTGTGAACACACACCCGGAGCAATGGGCAGCCAATGCTGCGGCGCCCGGAGACCAGTTGGGAGTTCGGTGCCTTGCTCAAGGGTCTCACCTCAGTCGTGGTATTGGAGGTGGGGAGAGCACTGGTTATTTACTCCACTGACAATTCCTGCTGGAGATGAGACTCGAACCCACGACCTTCGGGTTACAAGTCCAACTCTCTATACATTAGGCCGAGACTGCCCCACACCACACACTGTGTACACACACACTGTGAACACACACCCGGCGTGTGATGCTCGAACTCACGACCTTCAGATTATGAGACTGACATGCTGCCTAACTGCGCCAACGACGCCGGTGAGGTGAATAAATTATTGAGGAGAATAAATGTGCTGCAATGAAGTCTATCATGAGTCACAATCATTGGCATTTGCAAGCAAAACAAGGCATTTGATAGACATGTAGTTTGAACTAGCAGTGAAGGACTTGTCCTAGTCTTAAAAAGTTGGAGAACAAAATAAATAATAATAACAATAATAATAACAATGTAATATCCCTTTGACCCGTGTCAACTTTGTCCAGTTGCATTCTGCTGACAGTGTCATTCGTTTGCTTATAGGCAGATCAGGGAAAGGCAAATCTATACATCCTTTGCATGCTCAGGGCCTATTTTGTCTCCATTTGTCCCCATGGCCGAATGGAAATGTTAGTCAAATTAAGCTAAATACCAACAAACTTAGTTAAAGTGCCCCTGCAGCTTTATTTTACTTGGATAATTTTAGTTGAAAGAGTCAAAAATGCATGTGAATTTAGGATTACAAACATTTCAGAAGATTAAACATGCATCATGAAATGATACATCACAACTTTGCAATAGAGTTACATTTGTTAACGTAAAAAAAAACACATTAGTTAACATGAACTAGCAATGCACAATAATTAAACAACATTAACCTTGGCTAATGTTAATAAATGTTACATTTATTAAGACCAAAAATGGTATTTGTTAACATTAGTTAATACACTCTGAACATGAATATGAACCTTTTTAATAAGCAACACTAACAAAGGTTAATACATTCTATAAAATATATTAACTTATTCAGTTTAACTTCAGGTCGTGTTAGTTAATGCATTACCTAATGTTAACACATGGGACGTTATTGTGAAGTATTTCCAATGAGATTGACTCGACAATTAATGAAAGTGATAGATAACAATAACAATACTTTTTATTTATTTATTTATTATTTCAAAAATGTTTTAGTTGGACATTCATCTACCAAATGTAACTATTGTTTCGGAAGGTTCAGAGAATATTCAAAAGTAACTTTTCTATAATGTAAAAAAGTATTTTTTTAAATAATTAAAAAACTGTACATTTTCAACATTCACAGAACATTCACGAAACTAACAAACAATAATAACAAACAATTGTATTTGTATGTATTAGCTAATGCATTAACCAATGTTAACTAATTGAACATTAAGTGTTAACCTGAATTCAGGAACAAATGGACATCACCACAATACTCACACTCACACGCGCATGCACGCACGCACGCACGCACGCACGCACGCACGCACGCACGCACACACACACACACACACACACACAGCACACATGCACAAACGCACACACACACACACACAAGCATAAACGCACACACAGCACACACACACACACACACAAACGCACACACACACACACACACACACACACACACACACACACACACACACACACACATAAAGCCGTTTTTTTTTTTTTTTTACTCGAAGCACACTGCGGTACACTGCAGATATGTAGGCTCAAGCCACATACACAGACTTGTCACTTCTTATTTGCCTCAATGTGTGACTGGCCTGTCAGTCATATTTAAATATTTCCTTCTGGCGTGGAAGATTCCACAACAGGCTTCACTTCATTTAACGTCTAATAGAAAGACAGCATTGCCATTTGGACCGTCAGGTAACGGAGCCACTAGCCAAGGCTCAGATGGCACTTCCCAACCTCTTGATTCAATCTATTTCATGCATTCTTCATGGTTTTCATGTTCTGTGGACGATCTGAAATCCCTATTTATTAGTTTGCGTCATCTGGACGTTTGTTTATCTTCAATAAACAAGCTCAACATTTATATTATTTCTTTGAGACTATCTGATTGACATCTCTGGGTAGTCCACCTCATCTGCTCAAAATTACAGTTCTGACTCTCACTTTCCTTTCTCCGCTCTCTCGTTTCTTCCTTATAGATTGATGCTTGCTTTGTTCCAGGTCATTTTTAAGGGTGTAGGTTTCAAAAGGTCACATTGCAGCTCTCAGTCATTAAGTCAGTGAGTGTAGAGAGAGAGAACAATGTAAGTGTTGAGATGAAGGCGTGAGAAAGTTCAGCATAAATGAGATTGATTGCCTTTTCTTCCCCATGTGAAAACACTTCGGCTAACATTGAGATCAATCTCTCGCGGCTATGCGCAGAGCTTTCGGTTTAAGGAACTCCACGTTTAGAGCTTGTACATTTCCTTTTGGCACATTTATGTGGCTGTTGGAATTTGAATGTGAACATAAACTCTTAAAAATGGCACTTTCAGTCTTCTTTGCAAAACCATATGTTTAAAAATATATAGATTTGATTGCTCTGCATCTCAAATGGATCAAAAATGTTGTAACAACTAGGCCACGGATTAAAGTCTCAGTTATTTAAATTAAAATAAATGAATGAATATTGATTGACCAAGCAGATCAAACCTCTAAATATACTTAATCTGACCAAAAATTGTAATGTTTTGAACAGTATTCCTATTGTTATTTTAATCAATAGTTCTCCCAAAATTTAAATGTACTGTTAATTTACTCACCCGTCATCATGGGACAGAAAACCTGATCTCCAGTTTTGCCAAGGCTATGGATTACAAGCATGTGAAAAACAAGCATGGGTCATGTGACCTTTGATCACCTGGAGGTATAAAAAGTGGCACATCAGTGTTGTTAATTTGTCTGATGAAGAGCCTGCACGCTCGAAACGTCACATACTATGCAAAAGTTTTTTTAAATACATTTTGATGCTTTTGGAGCTTTGGTGTTGTCGACTTTACATTTAAAATATGTTTCTACTTGTTTTTTAGTCAAGCACCCATTTGAGATCGATGTGCGTACTGTTGCTTGCCTTATGGATTACAAGCACTAATGTTATCAATAACATTCAAGTTCTTGCACCGACAATTGTTTCACTTCATAAGACCACAGTACATATCACCAGCAGCCATTGGTACTAATTTTGTATTTCCTGTACCTGCCTTCTGAACGCTTAAATTGACGGCACCCACTGATTTATATTTTATGAATTACCAAGGAACATGGATTCACATGAAAATGTTGGTCTGTTTCATTGGATGATTGACAGGTGTGTAGGCAGTCCTGGGATGTTGCCCGGGACACATCAGCATGCATTAGCGTTTACACTTCAAATGCAACTAATTCCCGTGCTTTTTTTTACTGCCCCTGAGTGTGGTTTGAGTGATTAGATAACATCTCTATTTAGTAGTGTCCACTTGAAATTGAATCACCAGAGGCTGATGTTAATATCAGTTTGTCAATGATGTCCATGTTTTGCTTGATATCTGTTCAGCAGTTTGTAAAGGCTTACTTCTCTGTGTGTCCATAGCATGCTGTTAGATTGAACCAATGACCAAAGGTCAGGAAAGGACGCACCATCACTGACCTTCAGCTCGCACAGCCGTGCATGATAAATTCATACGTTTTTATATAGCTTGTAAAAGATACGGTTATATATAAATGAGAATACATCATCCATGCGCACACGCGAGCCCTGGGCTGTTTCTAAACAAGTTAGACACAAACAACCATTCTCATCGTTTTAGTTTAGTTAATTTAAAATACCACTGCAATACTTCAAAAGAGAGGAATTACCAATGAGAAATCAGGTGATTAAAAGTATTCTCATGAAATATTGATCCTTGGCTTTTGTGATTCAGTCAGATGGAGCAATTCATGGACATCTGCTGGTTTAAAACCAGCTCAAATAAAAACATTGATCGCTAAAGCTAACAAGATCAAGGCTTCAACATTGCAGTAAACCTTACAAATAAACTTTCAATTTGACTTAAACAGCACATCTATTTACTGCAACTGCCAGGTTATCCATGATATTTTAATGAGCGAAACAAAAAGATGTTGTATTCTGTTGTAAAACAAGTTTGTTTAAAGGATTAAAACTCATTTTATAATTGGCTAAACAAAACACACACACACACACATTTATTTTTTTCAGTGTGGCTACCACAAACTAAGATTATTACCTCTAAATAATTTACACATAAACTATGTGGGCTGTTCTCTGGCCATCTTGTTCGTTTCCTGTGTTGTTTAACTGAATAAATGCATCAGGCCTTATGTTCTAAGGAAGAGAAGAGAGGAAGTAGGAGGGAAATGCATCATGCAATATTTAGTGTGTGAAACAGTCTTGTTAGCAAGCCATGCATTAGTGAGATTAACGACTTCTACATTAGGGGCAATAAATGATGAGTCTGAACTCTTTTTTACTCATTTGTAAAAGAGGAGCTAATGAGGTTCCAGCTCTGGGTTCTTTTAGTCTGGCCGAGACAGACTTTTGACTCAACAAGTTTGGATCCACCTTGAATCTTTTTCTGGCTAAGAACCACCCACTTTGGGAGGAAGAGATTGTCCTGGCATGCAAATCAACCAATCACAGCTCACTTTATTATTAGACATGTGCATAGGCTCTTTTCACTTAAGCTGTTGGCCGATCTCACTGTGCAAACTACCTAGGCACACCCTAGCAACCATTTAGAGGACCCTAAGCAACCTAGAGGAACATGAATAAGCGATATCTTGCCACAAAAACATCAAAGTTGTTTGGAAGCAGCTATTTTTATTCAAGCAGGCAACCAGTATGTACTAATTACCCTGGTAACGGTATAGCACTTAAAACACATTTGCAACTGTATAGCGAAAAACACAAACCATATCTCACTACATTGTAGGTACATAAAGGTCAGATCTTTTGATTTGGACAGTCAACCAGTTATTAGTATTACCCTGATGACTACTATGCCCACTCTAGCAATCATCCAATGTACCCTATAGCAGCCAAATGGCAGGATAAATAAGCCATATTTCATACCAACTATAGCAACACCCAACCAAAAAAACAAAAAAAAACAAAAAAACTTTTATATATATATATATATATGTATGTTTTATTTATATATATATATATATATACACACACACACACACACACACACAACAGTGTCTGTGATGCTGTACAAAAAAGACAGTTGAAATAAACATATATGTGTGAAGACACATAATAAAATCAAATGTTCTATCATTCAGAGAGAGAGATAAAGTAAATCCCAGAACCAAAACCCACTCAACCCACCCAATCAGATCAGAGAGTTTCCCAGTTTATGAGGAGGTTTGCAATTTTTGTATGCAGTATATATATTACATGTCTATGCTTTCTTTCTTTCTTTCTTTCTTTCTTTCTTTCTTTCTTTCTTTCTTTCTTTTTTCTTTCTTTTAGTCCCAGTTCCCAAAGATTAGGTCTAATTCCCAGCTTCTTGTTACAACAGCACTGCTACGCTTGATCAGGTGGGCGGGCCTTGAGAGCAGCCGGCCCCCGCCTTCCCCTGCTCCTCCACTGAGAGAAAGAGCGAGAGAAGAGGAGGGAGGGATGGGGAGGAGTGAGAAAGAGAGAGAGGCAGACTGACTCTGTGAGCCGGAGAATGGAAGAGCGGTTTGTGAGAGCAAGAGTGAGAGAGAGAGAGAGAGAGAGAGAGCATGATGACTCCGAGTATATGAGAGCGCCTGCACATGGATCACCAGATTAGTCACTTCAGTTACGGTAGGACAACACAGCAGATTGCTATCACAGCACACTGAGACGAGGACACTAGAAGAAAGAGATTGACAGAGAGCCTCTCTTTATTAAGAGGGCACATCGGGGGACTGACAATAGCAGCCAACCAGAAGAGTCGTAGGTCGGTGTGTGCGTGAACTTTCCCAGCCTCACTTCTTCTCCTTGGTGCCCGAGAGGTCACCACCCTGCAAAGTGCCGAGATGATCCCGGAGGTCTTTCTGATCTTGTGGATGACAGGTCACGGTAAGCTGCCTGGTCTCCTCGTCTCTGCTGTGTTGTGTCCTGTGTCAGTGTGTACGAGCAGGGAATCTCTGGGAGGCTGCGAGGGAGTCTCTGAGATTTCAGATGTGAAGCTTTGAGTTTGTGTCAAACAGTTTGAAGTAGTTGCATGGCATCTTGTTTGTCTGTCCTACGAGTTTCCCCGAACCCCAAGATCTCGAACGCGAAAAGGAAGCTCGGCGAGGTCAGACTCTTGACCGAATCAATGGATGCTCATCTCTTGCACCGGCGAGCGAACACAACACACGGTTATTCTTAGACAGCCTCTGAGTCTGTAAACAGTCTGGCTTAGTATCGGCTGACGATGTTTCCGCTGCTTGCCGGCAGGTGGTTGTCTTTGAAAAACAATTGGATTGAATCGGAGGCAGCCGCGGAGACCCTCGGAGGGGTCGCCGGCTCGCTCGTAAGCTCCCTCCGCGAGGAGCCGAAAGGGGAGGCAGAGACTCGACAGAGCTAAATAGATTGAGTTGATTGTCCTCCTCTGCAGCGACCGGTGACCCAGAAAGGGAAGTTCAAATAAATCCGAAAGCCTCTGGACTTCATTTGAAGCTCCTCGTGCTGGAAAACCACCGGCGCTGGCTGCTTTGTTTGGGTTCATCAAAAACAAAGTCCTCAGACTTTATTTGAATCATCTTATGCTACAGAGCTTCAGCCTACGAAGTACAGCTCGCTCGGCACTTCCCAAGCTGTCTCTTCTCTCCCTCAAAGTCTCTTTTTCCCCCTTCACGGTTATCACACAGCGTACGCAAATCAAAGCCGCCCAGAGTTGGCAGAGCAAACTTAATGACCTGCTTATCACTCAACTTGTTTCCTCACTCCGAATCTCATTAAACTGTTGCAAATACTGTACCCCTCACTCACGATCTGATGGCAAGAGCAGCATGTTCACATAACCCACCGCGCTAATATAGAACTTCACACACATAAACCCAGACGAACGCTCTCGGGGAGAGAGTGTGAAACTACTTTGACGGTGACAGTGGGAGTAAAGCATGGGGCGCGCTGTTTCTTGTTTAGTAGATCATGCCTCAGGAGGCTGTCAGCTTTATGATCTAGTTTTATAGCAGTATTAGCCATGTGTCCAGCAAATAGTTTTTTTGTCCACTGTGGATGGTTTATTTATTCATGAACTGATTTTTTTATAAAATCATTTGATGATATCTTTCACGAAAACACTGAAAATTTTCATATAAGCTATTCTAAAAAAGTTAACATAACAAATGGTCCATGCATCAAATGTCTTCACTATGTTATATTACGATGAGCGGAAATAATTATAAATTAAGAGCTCATTAGCCGTTGAAATCATAGATTGGAGATCATACAACATGCTAACAATACACAGTTGTTGCCAACAGAAATGCAGTCAGACAGTCTGTCTCATCTCCTTCCCATCTAACTCTTTAAAGCTCTCAGCGCACAGAAAGCATCACGCACCAGGCAAAGTCGCCTTGTTTTGCTTTGCTGTGCAGTTGAGCTGTGTTAGGTGCTGTGGTAATAAAAAATGAAAGCAGAACAGGCAGGTAAACATGAGATAACAACAAGCGTTCCTGTCGCCCCGCTCTGCCCCTGGGGATGGCAGGCTCCCCAAAGCTAAATTGTGTTTTACACATTATTGCTGTTTATGGTGCCAACCAGTGTCAGCGGAAATAAATATATATGAAAATGTCCTGGAGAAAAACAAGTCTTTTATATAGAGGGAAAAAAAATAAGAATGTGGAGAAGCTTGTGTGTGCGTGTGTGTGTGAGAGAGAGAGAGGTTGACAAAAAGTCCAATAGCTGCGCTGGGAGCTTAGAAAGACTGTATTGAGTTTTTGTCAAGATTTAAGGGTATATGTAGGGCACTCTCACTCGCGCTCACACACACACACGCACACACACACACACACACACACACACACACACGCACACCTGGTGACAAGCCCTAACTGATGGCACACATTCGAACAGAAGCTCACCCTTGTGCGGCACAGAAAGCTGCCGCACCACAGGCAAACCTTCTGTCCAAGAGCTTGTCTCTCCCTCTCCTTTCGCTTTCGTTCTTTTTTTGGACGTTTCTCCCCTTTTCTCACTCTCTTAGTCATAGTTTGTTCATTTTTCTGAAGGGCAGCACTTTCTCTATCTTTTTCAATCCGTCCACTTTTGTTCCATTTCTCCTTTCTCATACATCCCTCGGATAAAAATGTTGCTTCTCGCTGTATCTGTTTCCTGTCACCGCCGGTGTCAGAAGGGAAATCACAATTTATTTTCATGAAATTTCAAAAAAAAAAAAAAAATCAGCATTTTTTTGTATCTTATTTTTCATTAAAAATATGCTCAAAATACATTGAACAAAAATATGAAAATCAAAATTGCGTGAGACAATATGACTATGTTTTGGGATAATTAGGTTTATTTATCTCAACCCACATTGTTTTCTCGTTTAAATCATAAACCTCATTAAATGTTATTACATTCATGCTTAAAACAAGAAAAAAACTGTTTGCCAGTGGGTTAAGAAAAGCAATTAAACTTAATTCTAGATATATTTTCTGAAAACAAGTTTTATTATCTCATGAAATTATGTTCGAAGGATGTTTGGGTATTTTGAAAAACAAGACAGAAATACTAATTTTCTGCATCTGTCCGTTATTGCTTTTCTTTCCTGTCACTGCCCATATGAAAATAAATATCGGATTTATTTATGTCTTGCTCACTTCATAGTCATTTTCTTGTTTTAATCATAAACCTCATTAAATGTTATTTCATCAATGCTTAAAACAAGAAGAAAAAAATAATAATTTGGGAAACATCTTATTTTATTAAATTTAACTTTTGCATCCATTTAAATACTTTGAAGTGTGTCTGTATATACGTAAACACTGGAAAACAAGACACAGATACTGATTTTCTTGAATTTGTCTGCTTTTGTTCCGTCTTTCCGTCAGCATTTGTTTCTTGCCACTGCCCGTGTCAGAAGTGAAATAAGTTTCTTTCATGGCATTTCGGCAAAACATCATAAAAAAGCAATTTTAATATACGTTTGAAATACTCTGTTGCAGGTCTCGACATTATAAAGTGTCTCATCACACATTATTCAGCTTTTCTCTCTCACACTCAAGTCCACTGGGGGCAGTGTGGCACAGATCAGAAGACTCATTCTGGATCTGTCTTCGTCTATCCATATTCCTCTTGTCCTCCATCACTCTCTGCCTCCCCCGTCATCCTCTCCTAACCGCTGCCGTCTTGTTCTGATAGATGAGGCAAATGCTCTTCAGGAGCGTCTGGTGTTAAGTCCCCACGCAGCCAAGGGCGTAAGCTGTGTCTTAACCCTCGAAAGCAGGACTTAGTGTGTCTCTCTCTCTCTCTCTCTCTCTCTCTCTCTCTCTCTCTCTCTCTCTCTCTCTCATTCACTAAGCTGCACCTCAGCTGGCTGGTAATTAAAATGTCACTTTTGGCCGTTTTCAGGCCAAATCTCTGCCGCCTTATACAAGTATAAAGGGAATCAAACATCTTAGTGTGTTTCATTGTAGAATGTGGTACAGTTTTTCCCTGGTCAGACTTAGCAAATCATTCTTTGTAACATCGCAAATCCTTTTTCAACATGGACGGGGACCAAATCCGATCAAATGTAATGGATTTTTACATCTCAGTCATATTTCAGGGTTAATTAAATTCATATTTCTGCATGACATTCCGATTTTCTCTCTGGCCGGCCATTTTATTATCTTTGGATTACGCATTTTTGTATGCCAGTGATGGTTTCTCATTTCCAAATGACAAATGCATAGTCATCATGGACAGTAAACACGTATCAGTATTCCTCGGTTCTTCTTGCTGTCAGTCTTTATCGACAGCCAAAGCAAAAGAGCTGACACTGGCTCTGTGTACGGATACATATGTGAGTTGCTGAGCTGTGACCACCTGCGTTGTTGTTGTTTTTTTTGTCTGTACCGGGTGTGAAGTCTGACACCCTTAATGTGGACCACATAAGGCTATGACCACTCTAATAACTTCCCTACTCCCTCACTCAACCCTGACAACTGCATTTCTCAGAGAGAGGGATGCTATTTTTGAGAAGTAATAGAATTTCTGATCAAAACAGAGATGAAATACATTTTTATATTCCATATAGTCTCCATTTCGTATAAGGGATTACTGTTCATAAAAATGGTTCAATATGTAAATATATAAAATATATGCAATATAATAATTTTAATATAATATTGCCAGCAAATATGTGATCAGCCAAGGACATTTTGTTAATAGAAGATGCACAAAACAATTATACAAATCCGTAAAAACTGCAACAAATCATAAATGTGAATATAAGTGATCATAACAATCGTGCGAGACCATGGGAAAGTTGCAAACAATTTAAACAAATATTTAAAACAAACAAAAAAGCAAACAAACAATAAATAAATAAATCAAAATGTAATAAATCTAATCTTTTAACAAACAATTAAAAAAGCCACAAAAAATCTATAAAATAAAGTTGTAGCAATTTAAGCAATATGGAATGTGTGTTTCCATGTTTTTGTCTAGTTTTGCCTCTTTAAAACAGAATTCATTGGATATCGAGAGGGATTTTCTCTCTTCAGTTGAGTTGTTTGTTCCTCCTCAGATTCAGGTCAAGAGAAGATGGCCATTCATTTGGCCTTGATTCCTGAAATCCAGTGAGAGCAGCTTTGCTGAGAATCTCCGTGCATAAACAAAATGTGTTTACAGGACTTTAT
The DNA here is from genome assembly GCA_027422405.1 of Ptychobarbus kaznakovi. Taxonomy (NCBI): domain Eukaryota; kingdom Metazoa; phylum Chordata; class Actinopteri; order Cypriniformes; family Cyprinidae; genus Ptychobarbus; species Ptychobarbus kaznakovi. The sequence goes on from CM049809.1 coordinate 18,979,140, forward strand.
TAAGCTGCACCAATGAAATCAGTGCTCTTAACCACAGTAACAGAAACCAATCCCCCACCCTTCATCTCTCTCATCCTCTCCCACTCCCCTGACCTGTTCCCACCCTTGCCCTCTGCGCTTATGAAGCTGTCCCTGAGGAAATCTCACGACCATAGAGCTGAATTGCTGGATTTATCCAAATTGGTGCACTTTTTGAGAAATGGGCATTATGTGGGATTACATGTCTACTGAGCGTGATGTTAAGTAATTCAACCAGATGCTGCGGCGATCATGAGGTCACCTGCAGAGATTCTGCTCAGAGCTCGCTGTTTATTCCCCAAGGATGGGCAGAGAGCCGGAGGGGGGCAGAGGGAGGGAAACGTCTCTCTCGATGAACCTGTCGGGCAGAGAGAGATTCAGAAGGGAACAGAGGGTCAGCCTCCCAGGAACACTACAAGGATTTTGCCACAGATTATGGCAGATTAATGCCATCTAAATTGCGACGTAATACATGGAATCAACAGCAGGAGAGATGTTGTGCCTGTTTCAGATGGATATATTCTGAACTGAGACTGCTCACAAATATATACCTAACAAAATAAATACAAACAAATAAATAAATAAATACATATCACATGTTTTTTTTTCAAAGGTAACTAATCTTGTTGTCTCAGCTGGTCAAACAAAGAAGTACACTTTAGCATACTTAAAAAAAAATAAATATATATATATAATTATATATTAAAATAATACACTTAAGTGTGATTTGAATGTTTTACACATTTAAGTGTTTATTGCAGCCTGAGAGCATATTTGACCCACTAAACAGGATTTCAGTACATTTTTTATGTATTTTATTTTATGTAAAGGATAGACAGACAGACAGAAGATTGGATAGATAGATAGATAGATAGATAGATAGATAGATAGATAGATAGATAGATAGATAGATAGATAGATAGATAGATAGATAGATAGATAGATAGATAGATAGATAGATAGATAGATAGATAGATAGATAGATAGATAGATAGATACTTTAATGTAGTTTATCTTGAGGCCTCAGGAGAAGAGATGTCATGTATTTAAATCTATAATTACATATTTATAACGATGAAAATAGAATACAGTACATTGTGAATGTATTAGCTTTAAACAATATATCAAATAAGACAGTATGTGTTTCAGTATGTTGATCAACACATCAAATTAGGTCTAACTCCTTTAAAGCACATCTAATATATTTTAAAGTAAAACCGTCCAGTTTTTATGATATTTTTGGAGGCTATAAATGCCTTCTTCTATATGTGTCTCCTCTGCTGGCTTGGTGGTAAATAATAAAGTACTGTAAAAAGCTGACAGGAGTGTTGTGTCAGACAGAAGCTCACAGATGTATGTAGTATGGAGGTACGTGAGGCACTGGAAGAATTGGGTTGTCAATCTGACGTTGACTCGCGATCGCTTTTGCTGGAAGTTTGTGGGATGGCGCAATATTACACCTGAATGAACCTGACGGACTCAGTCTTTGTCTCCCTCACTCTTCAGCCCTGCCAGTCTGGCGTTTTCACTTCAGTGTGTTACATGGACAGTAGAGGAACGTGCCAGATTTTTTGTGTGTATATATGTGAGTAAATGTGTGTGATAGTGGTGGCTGGTTGCTGTTCGACACCAATTACAGTAGTGAGCCTTAGCATGGCAATATAAATGATCAGTCTTTAAACTGGTACTCTGGGAATCAGAGAAAGACAAGGGAATTGAACGTAAGGTGTATACCTGATATTATGATTACAGAACTATCTTAAAGCAAAAAGCACAAAAATATATATAATTCTACTAGTACCTGGGAGATGTTGCAGATATTCAGAAACCACTAGCATGAATGTGGCCGACGTGGCATAGTATAAGTATAATTTATTGATGGCCATTGTACTGTGATTTAGCCACTCAAAGTCTTTCTGATCTGTTCCAGACAAATGTTCTATTCACAAAACAGCATTAAAAGTGAAAATGTGCAGGCTTCAGTGCAGACTTTAAAAGTTAAAGTAAGTTTCTGAAAGCTTTCGACCCTTTTGGGGTCTGTTTGCAGGAATACTAATAGCTTCTATCTTACATCTAGTTCCTCCAAACAGAACTCAAACACGTTTTCAGCTCTCAGCCATGCTAATGCTGCTAATTAGCATGCTAAAGGAAGGATTACAACACAGACAGCAGCAGAGACAGCGACTATGCCTCTTTTTCCTGTTCTCCCGCTACATCGTTATGACTATTTCCTCACTTTGCATCCGTCTATATGGGCGATATGTCATATTTCTGGCAGGCTAATTAGAATGTCGGTCAATGGAAATGGAGGAATGTTTGATGCTCGTGTCAGATGAATCCTTCTGTTTGGAGCACGACATGAATACCTAAAACAGAAATAGATGTTCTCTGACATTTCCGGTGGCTTTGCTGCATTATGGTTACATCCTACAGGAGGAGCTGTGGAGCAAAACACTTCAGTTCAACATCAAATTGTTGATTATTAGTTAGAAGTTAACCAAATTAAATTCAACCAACTTATTTACAAAATGAACTTCTTAGGTGGTTAGCTGATTTTCAAGCTCCTTAGTGTAGCTGGTATGTTTTCCTGCGTTCGAGCACTTGTCAATAAGAGTTCAACTAGACCAGCAAACCATATCAGACTGGTTTAAGTTTTTTTTTTCTCTCCCAGGAGAGAAATGTTTAACTGAACTTTTTCACATTTTTGGGGTTATCGGAGTCAGTCCGTTATAATTGAGTACATGCCTTTGGTGGTGAATGGAAACTATTGTACAACAAATATATATTTTTGCAATCCCATTTGCAATCCATGATACCATGTATAGCCTTTATCTTTACAAAAGAGAAGATCAAATATTGACAGATTGATTATAATCACAAGAAATATGTCGTTTTTTATGAAAATATAAAAAGCTTTGCTAGATTTACAATGTTAAGAACTGTGAAAATTAATTATCATAGTCTGTAAGAAGGGTTTGTAGAAACTGTAAAAAAACAAACACAAAAAAACATAACATTTGAAAACTGAGACTCAGACCTGAGCTTCTAAATTAGAAATCGTGAAATCATCTTAGTAATATACTCAATAACAAATGAATCTACTATCAAATTATGTCCATCTCACCGAAGGCATTCAGCCAGGATTTAGGACAAAACATGCATTCACCTCAAACACCCCGTGAGTCAATACATGATCTATTGAACTATCTGGTGTCATTGCTCATTGATTGCACCCACAGAGCAAAAGAGGTTTTTCCTGCATTGAATTCGGCGAGCGGCGGACGTGCTCTCTACACACCTACGTGTCCTTCATTCTTTTATTTCCCTGTTTCAGCCTCTGTGTTCTCAGCATTGTTTTGCTGAAAAACATTCACCTCAGATTCGGCGTTGCACTTTCAGAGTCAGAATGCTTCTCTGTGAGAGAGGGCAACCAATGTTAGGCACGTTGTAATTAGCCAAAGCTTTTTTTTGTTTGCATTATGATTTGGTTCCCGTTGCGCTCCTTTCAGATGGCTCTCCTATTTATTTATACATATTTTACAGTGCTTTCCTGCGAGCTTCGACTTCAAAGGGAGTTTAATAGTGTGGAGTTATTCCATGCCAGTGCGTCGCCTGAAAAAATGCTAATGTGCCATCAGGGTGGCTAAATGATTTGCTATCCTTTCAAACGTGCTGGCAGGGGTTTCAATCTGGCCGGCCTCCCGGGCCAGTTGACAGTGGTCTCCTGAGGACATTAGTGCGAATCAGAGAGTCGGCCAGGAGGCCCTGGCGTGCTGTGCCACCGCTTGGCCATGACCCAGCTCTCCACGGCCCTGCCCTTGCACGCCAGTCATAGAAACCACCTCTCCATATATATGAATCGCCACTTAGAACAGATTTAATCAACTCCTCGATGGCTCTTTTGGAGTTTGGCTGAACAGAAAGAGGTTAACATTGGGGCGCGGAATGGCCTAGCTCTTATTGGAAATGGGGGTTGGAGGTGAGGCGAGGGTCTCCAGGACGGCCAGTTATAAAAGTGCTAACGTTCAGAGATTGGATTAAGAGCAGAGTGCCCCCTATAACAGAGTGCAGTTTATTGAAGCCTTATCTTAAGTGATAATGTTACCACAAAGAGCAGTATAATAGCAGCAAAGTGGACTGCAGCCATATAAAAGATATGAGGCTGAGGAAGAGAGCGAGATGATAGCCTGCGTAAGTGTGTGTGGTCCACATATTACGCAACCGAGCCCGGCAGACTCCTGGGTTAGGGTGTTTTTAATAGGACGTTGAGAGAGAAAGGATGTAGGGTCAAAGGAAGCTACCCATCAATGATCAAGCTTTCAGTTTAAATCACATTTCCTCGAACGAGAGTGAAAGAGGAGCCACGTCACACCGCCAGCATTAAATTTAAGGCACAACTGCTAGCTTAGAGCAGCATCTTATCTAGACCCTTCCCATCAGATTTACGATGTCTTCCATTCCCTGCCCAGTGTGTTTACAAGGACATTTTTTGTTCCTTGGTGATGAAATAAACTCCCAACCTTCACCTGAACACTGGGACCTATTGCAATGCTCGAAAGAGCATCTGAAGACACCTGCGCTGGAAGCACTCGACAAACCAACTTCTTCAAATATGCTTTAATGTTGTGCTACTCTGCTACTTTTGGAAATTTGATATGATAGTGCTACTGCTACAATAGTATTTGAATTATCCATTTGATTAATAGTTTCTACTTGTTTTACTCACATTTGTAAGACTTAAAAAACACATAAATGAACAGATTGATATTTTTTTCTGAAATTTGACTAGCATTAGACCATTTTATCTTGCCATTTTCTGGATGAGTATGAATACTGTGGATAATATGCAGAAATGAATGCCTTTGGCTGATACTCACCATCTGTAAGCGTCCGTCTGAGAAGGAAAGACGAGAGGGAAGAAGATGGAGGTAAAGAAAGAAAAAAATAGCAGTAAACAGCTTCTGGATTAAAAAAGAATGGAAAAAGAGATGTTTTGAGATGTTTAGGAAAGCCAAGAGTTCCTGTTTTCCAGCAAGACTCCGGGGGATTTATTCCCGCTCACAGGCTGGTTATCTAATTGCTGTCTGATTAGGAACATCAACAATAGCTCCAAAGGTAAACAAAGTTATCCCCTCAGAAAGCTGGGAATGCACAAAGGGAATAGAATTGTTGTCACAAATGAAAGGTAACTGAAATCTGTCAAGGTAATCCTTGCCACCGACATGCCTGTCTGTTTCTGTGCTGACATTCATCAGTGTGTGTGCCAGTTTATCATATGGTAATTGAATTACAAGATTTGTATAGTTTACCCCCACATATAATCCTTATACAACAGCCTGAGATATAAATATGTGACCCTCTCTGTGAAATCCAGGCTTAAGTCTCAAAATCTAATTATGAGATAACAAGCATCAAAATTTGATTTCTACCATTAATTTCACTCTAATATCAATCTTTGACATGACCTTATAGTCAATATTAAATATATAAAGGTCACATTTTCACAGAATGTTCTTTACCATATGAAGGATGATTTTGTGTAGAAAACAGCAAATCACAAACAAATTACTTTAGCTGGGTTTTCACAGAGAGGGTCACATATACTTTACTTTTACACTCACAAAGTAAAGTCTCTATGATAATCTTGGAATGATTATGGTGCATACCATGGACTAATGCTTGCAGCTAGATAATTTTCTTTACCAGTATCTCGATAAAATGTCACAAACATTGTTACGCAAGATAAATGTACTTTAGCTATCTTAGAAGCAAAGATATGACTTGTTTATAAGCACATTTACTCATGCAGTTTGGTAAGTCTGATGGTATTTACAGACATTACGTGTCACTGAAGTTATTTACGTGTCATTACGTAGTTCACGTTACGTCTCACTGAAGTTATTTAAAAACATATACCAGGTGATTCACCTAGATCACAATGTTACAAAGAAGTTATCTGGTGTCAGTAGCCAACAACCCCAAGTTCTCCAAGTGACATCTCAGGTTCACTTAGTGTCAACATTGAGATTTCTTAAAGCCTTTATATCAGCGGAAAGTACTTCCATAACACAAAGTTTGTCTAGCTCTAGTGTTTTGATGGACTGTCTGGCTGGAGTATATAGGATGGTCTGGATTGGCTCAATAACATCTCGGGTTTCACAATGGAGGAAACAAATGTTAACGGTTTGTGATGCAACATCTTTTTCCATTCTGACCCATGCATAGTAAAACCATTGCATCCTGTCTTTTTTAAATTTGCTACCTGAATCTGAAAAAAAATTATAATAAAATAAAGCAATTTGCTTTAATATATAACTGCGCTATCAGTTACAACCACATAAATTACACATACAAAAATATCTAAGACGCATCAAAAAAACTAAAATATATGCTTCTCCATTACGTTGTGTTAAGCAAATCAGATTTTCTACCTCTCAGGTATGAGTATACTATACATACACAGATAAAGACACACACTCTCCAAGTGCTAGAGAGCGCATTGAAGTGTCAGAGACAAAAGCGACTTTCAGGCCTTCTGCCTCTTGCGTTTGAAGGTTGCCAAACAAGTGACTTTCATCTTGTAAACCAGCAGACAAGGCCAACAAAGGCAGAGAACACTTCTAGCGTCCTGGGTTTGGAATGAAAGGGCAAAAGAGAAGGAAAATGAAAGAGAGACAGACAGGCAGAATTATGGGGTTTATTCAAGCCCGAGCCCTTTATGGTGTCCTCAATGAAAATGGCATCTACTTCATAGTCCTTTCCATCACTTCTGTCGTGCTCATCATTCTGGTTCTGCTGTGGTGAAAATGGAAAAAACGGACTCTATCAAAGGGCTCGGGTGCAATTAAGATTGCAAGCGCAACATCCACGTGCAGGACAGGGGCGGCACCCTGATGTTCCTCGGCGCTAATGAGAGAGGATGATGAATAGAAATATGAGCAAACCGAGCCCCAAATCTCTCCACGAGAAAGCAAAGCACTAAAAGTTTGAACGATGTAAAGACATCATCTTTCTTGTAATTTGATGTCTAGCGCTTATTGCAATGCGGGTGGCATCATTTTGAGTCCAGCTTGCATCGTTTTCTTTCCTCCCTCTGCTGCACAAGTTAATAAAAAGTGAGAAAAAAGGTGTTTTATGTGAGCCGCAACAATTTATTTTGATAGTACAAAACAGAATTGGTTTGAAATCCTGCTCCATTTAATGGATTAAATGGCAACAAAGAGATATAAATAGGCAAGAGAAAAACAAGTGAAGTAGAGGGAAACAGGGAGAGAGACGGACCGGTATCTATGGCTGGTGGAATTCTCTGAGCTGAATTAATGATGTCGCAACAGAAGAGCCAGGCCCAGTGGAGACCTGAACCAGATTTCAACCTGAGGTCCCTGGAGGTGGGAGCCACTCAGCACGACAGCGGAATGGGCCACAGCGTCATAAACTAGCCCTGAGCAGGACCGCCGGGACCCTTCTCATCGCCACGCTTGCTCTAGTGCTCCCCTGCTCCAAAATGATGTAGGACATGGATGGGGACAGAAGAAAGTGTGCGTGTTTGGGTAGCCGGCTCTATTCTGAAACCTAGTGCACTGCTCTGTTGTCTGCCGTCTACATAGGCAGCATCCTAGCTAAAATAGAACTTTAAAAGTGATTTATTTTAGATAGGCTTATGGCATAAATAACATTTTGCACAGAACTTTTTGACTTACAGTTGGTAGTTCTGTTAGCATGTTAAAGCTTCATACTTTAATAATTTCGACTATACTCTAATTTATTTGACTTCATACTTTAATGAGCATTAAAAATACATAAATATTGGGTAAATAGTGTCAGCTAGAGACAATTTTATCTAAAACCTAGTGAACTGCCTTCTAAGACAGCATCCTAACAGAATCCATTTCCAGACCTTTCTTGTGACTTCTTTTAACTTTTTAGTTAATTTTTTTCACTAAAGTTATAGAAATTTTGAGACAAAACATACATAATGTTTATGGAAAGGTCTTATCATTTATAAATTAAATATACATTCTCATAATTTTGAGAGAAACATTTTTAGAACACCATTCTTGGAACGTCCTTATGATGTTATTTTTATGTGAGAAACACTTTTAGAATATTAACATTAAACATTTAAATAACATTATATTTTGGTTGGAAATAAAGTTAATAGAATGTTGTAAGAAGCAGTTTTGTAACCACTACATTTTTTTTCAATCATTTCAAAACAATTTTCACAATGTTTGTATAAATATAAATATAAAGCTAATTAGTTCCAACACGGTTCCATAAGAAAGTGTAACTATTTTACGAGGTGATGATTTTGTATGATTTCATACAATGTGATTTACAGTATACAGAAACGTACAGTTATGAAGGTCTACACCCAAACCTAACCATCAGTGGGGCGTAAGATCTTACAAATCGTTTTCGAAATCACACAAATTAGCCACCGTAAAATAGTTACAGAATGATTTGTAACTTCATAATAGCATTACAAATACATAATAGAAGCAAATGTCCTGTAATGAATTTATTTTTAATTACATTTTGACTAGTTTGATCAATACAATATTGAATGAAATATATTTTTTAAATTGATCTTATCCCTTTGAAGGAACTTGATGGCTATTTCAGACCAACTCCTATCTACCTGAAAAAACAGAAACTAAAAGTATCACATTTACAGCAAACCTGCAACAAATTGTCATATGCATATGTCTCGATAATATTTTATTATGCTCAAACAGTGTTTATAAAAAGCATATACAGGAGTCAACATTTGAAGTGGATCAAACAAGTTCATCAAAGTTGTACTAAGACAAGAACGCATTTTGGTTTTAGGTTTTAGGACAACTTTGAAAGGTTTTGATCCACTTCAAATATTGATTACTATATTTCAAGTTGGTCCGGCCAATGCACATGCAGTTCTATAAGTGAGTTTCTATCTAACAGTAGCTGTGATAATGACCTTATCAACTGACGATTGGCTCTTTTATTTAGAAGGCGGGACTTCCTTTACTGGAGGCGCCATATCACGCATTGCAGTTTCTCCCGTATATAGACACACAAGTGAACTGTCTTTCATCACCATATTTTTATTATTAACATTGTTTTTTTTTTACTGAGAACAATCTTCACATCTGATACATACCTATGGTATCTTAAAATGCAGTCTAGGTAGGTAGTGTACAGGGTTTCGCAACAGAAGCAGAGTGTTCCATCAATAAAAAAAAGTTCCTCATAAATTAGTACAACAGACCGCAGTGAGACAGACTCTGGGCAGATAAAGCTGAAATGATCAGGCGGCAAAGGAATGAGCATGATGAAAAAGACAAAGAGAGTGGGAAAGAGAAATAGAAACATAGCACGAGGAGCAGAACGGGGAAGTGAGGGATAAAAAGATCCGTTGTTAGCGACTCGGCTATCACCGAGGCAAATTACCCACTTTGTGCAAGGAAAATGCGTTTTCGTTCCCGACATTGCTTATAATGAAAACGGAGCAAAAATCAGTCCACATAACTCATCCTCTCCTTTCCTCCGCAAACATCCCTCGCTCAGAGGAAGGCACGCTCCACTAGTATGACTGTGGCTGGAGAAAGCCTGCGAGCATATGTCATTAGAATGCTTAGACAAGTGGAAGAGAGCAGGGGAGATGGCAGTGAAAGGGAGGGCAGAAGACATTACGTCGGAGAGGGGCTGTCAGACAGAATCAGTCTCCAGACCTCCTGCAGTATTTACAGGTCAGAAGAGGAGAGGGACCCCCACATGTGCAAGCCGTGCTTCTCCAGAGATGTGAGAGAAAGATGGATAGAATAGGAGAGGACAGGAAGAGAGGTGGCTGACAGGTGTGAGTATTGCTGTCTCTAATTGAACGAGAGAGGGGCAGCGGGTGAAACGGGTCAGAGATGCGGCTGCCAGAGTATCGAAGGGTCAAGAGCTTTAGATGTGAACGCCGGTCAATTAGGCACAAATAATTGTCCACCTAAATGGAATGACTGAAGGGTCTCCAGGGGTCTGATTTAATATTTAATGATCTTACATTTACGTCGGCGCAGCTGTGTGTAATTGAACTCATACTGTCTGGGAACAACAGATCATGGATCCAAAGGGAGGAGATGTACAACGAGAAAGACTTGAGTGCTTATTAAAGTTTTCTAAATGTAGCTGTTGTTCTCAGATGCTTCTCCTAAAGTTCCTTATAATGATGTAAATATATATATATATATTCTATCTACACTGTCAAAAATAAAAAGTTGAGAAAACTTACAAGTTTAAGGCAACCAACTTTAGCAGACTTTTGAGTTTTCTCAACTATTTTTTTTCATGAGATTTTTGAGTTTTCTCAACTTTTTGTTGTATAACCTGAAATGAAAGTTGAGAAACTCAAAATTCTGCTGAAGTTGGTTGCCTTCAATTTTTTAAGTTTTCTCAACTTTTTATTTTTGACAGTATCTATCTATCTATCTATCTATCTATCTATCTATCTATCTATCTATCTATCTATCTATCTATCTATCTATCTATCTATCTATCTATCTATCTATCTATCTATCTATCTAGCATTTTTTTACAGTGCAGACAGATATGTTTACCTAGAATTGGAGTATATTGAGATCACTGATATTTGACTGCATATTGTGTCTTGGCAAATCTGAGCACAGTTTGAGACGAAGACTTCTGAAACTATAGCTTGTGTACTTTTAGTCCTCAGGAGAAACATCTGCGAATGCAAAATACTTCAGTTCAATTTATTTTGTCTGAGACAAACAAGTGAGATCGTATTTGTGATTTTAGCAGTGTTATAGACTGAAAAAAGGCGCTAATGTGACATGTGACTTTACTTTAGATGTAGAGTGCTGTGTTGAGCCTTTCACATGACTTGCGTCAGGGTTGTGCGCTCGACAAAAGCGTCACGAGTGCTTTGACCTCGACATGAAAAGAGCAGAAAGCGTCACTTGGTAGAAAGAAAGCGAGAAGTGTAGACAGTAAACAGCGAAAACATGCATTTGAGCTTCAGGCGAGTGCTTTGATACAGAAAGAAAAGAAGGACTCGCTGAATGTAGGTTTATGAAAGTTTTCTGTCTCACAACACTCTTTTTGCATTGAAATTACTTGAATAACTGAGACAGCATAACATCAGGTACCAGGCTGAAAAACAACCAGTTTGCTAAGAGCCTTTAAGTCTCAAAAGAACCCCAATATCTGTATGGTAGTATTGATGGTGGAAGATAGTCCCAACAAAATCACCTCTGAACAGTTTTTATGTTTGCATAAATACTAAGTTAAATTGAGAGGCAGTGAAGGAACTGATGGGAAGGAGCAGGAACGGGGTTTGTACATGCTGAAGTGTGTATGACAAGGCTCTCTGCGGAAACACGACACAAGGAAAGATGCCACTGTGAGTTTGTCACGGACAGTGTAAAGAGTGAGAGTGAGGGAGAGAATAAAAGAGAGGGAGAGATTTTCCCGGGGCTCTGAGACACTGTCATTCTGATTAAGTCACGCAGAGCAGAAAAGGAGAGCTGGGAAATCAAATCAGTGCAACACCGCAGAACGCATGCAGTGAAACACGGAAAAACAACCGCGGAAAGGGAGATAACAGGATGAAACCAACACCACAGAGTCAGTACACAGACATGGACTTCTTTCAGTCCTGAGATCTTGCTGAGGTCTCGGCGGTCTGTCGCTGTCTTGTCTATCATGCCCAAGCCAGACTATCACCTTCAGCTGTCAGCCATCTGTCTGACGCTTTCAAAACTTCAGAAAACATTACAAGACTAAAAAAATCATCTGTGTGCCGCTTCCCAGAAATGAAAGGATGGTTAAAACTAAATTATTGTTGTGAGGGGACATGCATCGTAAGGTAACTGTAAAAAAATAATAATAATAAAAAGTAGCTTTTCATTTATTTATTTTATATTTAAATATTTATTTTTTAATTACAGATTTTGTATTTTTACTGCATAAAGAGCTGCTTATGCTGTGTGAGAAAAAAAATCTAATAATAAAATGCTATATTATAAAGAGAACATTTTCCAAATTAAGCAATTGGCTTGTGCGACCACATTAATGCAATATAACAAGATTAAATAATATCTACCAAAAAATTACATTGTATTAAGTTTATAGTGGATTTTTATTTCATCCTTTCTTCTTTTGTTTTATGTTGTCCTTTTTAACCTATTATTGTTAAATATATAAATCTGAATTAATGAATTGAATTAATTAAGTAATTAATAAAGACATTTTCCTTTCTAAAGCATTTTTTTTTCTTAATGGCTTAATGCAAGCTAACATCATTGTTTAAAAAATTATAAAATAAAATAAAAACGATTATTGGAGAATTTTTTACAAGAAAATACCATTCCATTCTGTCTATTCCGTATAAACACAAAATAAATGTGTTTTTGTGTGTGAAACTTTATTGAACATGATTTATACACACTTTATTTTCAGCAGACACTAGTATGAGAAACCCAGCTCTAGTCAACCAGTCTTGAGTGTGAGTGTGATGTTATTAAGACTTGTGAGGGCGCTAATGGCCTCGAGCACAGATCAAAATACTTCTCTTTCAAATCTTGGACTCACGAAGCCGAGCAGCAATGCTTTGTGATCGCTTCAGGTAATGTCGCCGATTACATAGGGACTGTTGTTGTAGAACATTGAGCCTTTCTGAAGAACAGTAGCACTTTGATAGATTCTTTGAGGCAGACACACACAGCAAGCATTCAAATTGAGCTGTTTTAAGTTCAACTCGTGCGACTTTGATAGTGACTATTTCCTCCAGCTTTTGACGTTCACACGATACATTTAGATCAGAACAGACGTGTCTTTTGTCTTTATACGGGATTCTTTGTGTGAGACAAGAGGCAGTAATAATGGATGAATATTTAATAAAAGGGCTGCACATGCACACACAAACAAATAAAAAAGAAAGACGTGTATAACTCATTCATCAGTTGTTCTCCTCTGTAGAGACACGTTTAGTTCTTGTCTCTTGATTAGATGAAATATATAGAATGACAAAGCTTCCCATAGGAGAAACACATCTCAAATCAGATCTATGTAATGTCTCAATTGTTTATTTCAGACAGCAGTGAGAATACATCACGAGTAAACAGATTCTGCTGCTTTTCAGATTTCTCTCATAAGAGACACATTATCCTGTTTGTCTCCTTAAATGTTTTAGAGGAAGTATCGTCTTTGCCTCAAACTGCACTCATGTTTTTCTAGTTACCAGAGATACATGTATTGTGTGTCTTCTTGTTGAACAAAACAGAACTTTCCATATAACATAAATATCTCAGATTAGATGTTTAATGTCTCAGGTATTTCTCCTAATCAGCAAAGAGATTAAATTGAGACCAAATGGAGACATTCTGGAGTTTTCTGCTTCTCATGAAAGAAAATACAGCCAAACATCACATGTACTGTATGTCTCCTGAAATGTTATTTAAATTTAGATGTTTGTTTCTTATAATCTGCAATGAGATTAAATGAAGACAAAATGGAGACATTTTCTGCCTCTTTTATTTTTTACCTGAAGGACAAAACCCTAATAATATCATGTATCTCATATGTTTCTGATGAGTTCTCAGCTACGTCTCAAACTGTGCTCAGATTACAACGTCTTCAATCAAAGTGTCTTCTATGATGACAAACACATTAGTGTTTATTTTGAACAGAAATAATAAAAAAAAATCCAATCTTCAGCGCTATGAAAGACAAATGTGAGAAATAAAAGTTAACTTTGAGTTCCTATGAAAATAATTTTTTTACATTCTAGTGTACTTGATATGATAAATAATGACCCATTAGAAAAATCTGCTGGCAGAGAGAATAAGTGGGAGCTTGAAAATCAATATGGGATGTCTATGTACATATATCTGATCTGGAATGCACACATACTCTGCCAACGCACCTACAAACCAAGAAATGATTGATAAACTATTTAGCACATGTTTAGTCTTCAGAGGACAGATATCACCACTTTCTGTCTTATTCTCTCTAAAGGCCTTCTGTGACAACTTCCTTATAACCCTTGAACAAAATGCTTCCGATGGCTTGTAACTAGCAGTGAGCATCATGTGCAGTCCCATAGCCAGGGTCAGGAAAATACCTTGAGGCTGGGTATCTGTGTCACAGTGACCAGAGATGACGCTGGGAAGTTGAAACAAGGTCAGTGACATCTAAATGTGTTTGTTTGTGTTGTTGGTGTTGAAGAGGGAGCCAGCAGTCAACAGCAGGGTCACTGGAGGACATGAGAAGCTGAGGAGACGCCACCTCTGAGATATTTGAGCTTATTACAGGTTGCCCTGTGAATAAACACTGAACTCTACTGCTGTAAACTGACCAACATGAGACCAATTAGGAGGATTTGACTCCTTTAAAAGGTCTTTTTTACAGCATTACACTTATATGGTACTCAAACAGTGGCGTACCATGGGGTTTCAGTCAGGGCCTTCAGTAAGCAACTGTGAACTACATGCACACATCTTACACATCTCTGTTACAGCTAACGCAGCCATACACACTTAATGCACATATTATGCCGCACACAGTCTCTCAACAACAACCAACAGTAGGCAAGATTAGGGTGGATTAAATGCAGAGTAAATTTCCCTACATGGATCAGTAAAAGTAATCCGCCAGTACTATGTATATTCACGTGACTCTAAAATGACGATGCGCCCAAAGCAGCAAAACTGTATAAATGCTAGACATCCACACACCACACCACCGAATTATCAACGCACAACGTACACCTCCATAACAATGTGCATGATACAATACTCATCAAAAAATGAAGCCCTCACCTGTCACTTGTAAATAAAGTCCATGGGTCTGTCATTCCTTGTCCCTTTACTTGAATTAAAAAGTAACAAAATAACTTGTGTTCAGTGATAGCTGCTAGCCACTCATAGTTCAAATCTTTGAAATGTGCATAAAACCTTTGCTGGCCATTGTTAGAAAATTTAGTTTGGGTGTAGGTCTTCGTTCTCAGTTATTCTCTTTTGTCTGCAAAAGAGTGCCTTGAAAAAGGTGTTTTTAGTAGATCGGCAAAATAGATCTGGTGTAGGGGCCGACGACTGCGGCTGACATTTTCTTTTCGTTGAATTTCACTTTCGTACCTTGGAAATCCCGGACTTAAGGGGCGGTCTAACGCTGGGGGAAGCACTGGGCACGTCGCTAGCCACAGAAGACAGGCTGTCATTGAACGTAAACATTTGATTGGCTGATGATTCTGTCAGTAATGCTCGTAACAAATCAGATGTGACGTCTTTCAACAAAAGGGTAGCACTATCTGTAGTGCTGGCCACAGACTTATGCAGGATATTCCAGTTCAACCTCAATGAAACTAATCATAGGCAATTTTGTGGACATTACACAAATTAAAATAATAAATCAAATAAAAAATTTCACACAATTGTATTTTTTATCGGGCCAGTAGAGAAGGCCCTGACTGCCCACCACTGCATATATGTATATATTTTTTCAAAGTGCTGAAAAAATAAGTATCTGTGTGCACTTACAATGAGTCATTTTACACGCCATATGTCCGATGACTAATGCTCATCTTTGTTTAATACTGTCCTTCGAATCATACAGTTAATTTAGATGCCTGACTGGAGACTTCAGCTTTTGTGTAAACAGATGAAAGCAAAACTCTCTTGAGAAGAATTCAGAGTATTTTTAACATATTCACTCTTTAACCAGGCCTGATTTGTCTCCTTTGGTATGAGGTGCAAGAAGTGAAAAAATATTGCTGCTTTCAAAAATGAACAGTAAAATGGTGTTTTGCTCTAAATGGTAGGTAGCCTTGTCATGCCAGGAACACACAATGGTAAAGACAGTCAACGAGGTAGTAGCAGAAAGGAATTAATAATCAAATGAATCAAGCATAGCCCTTGTGAAATAGAAGTACACTTGAACATACTTAAAAAAAAAATACTTATTATGAAAAACAATGCACTTTTATAAACTTGAGTGTGAACTGAATGTAATGTTTTCAAACACTTAATTGCATTCTATTTCTAATTAAGTAAAAATGCATATTAGTTTAAAATTATGTTAAGTGCAATGCATTATATATATATATATATATATATATATATATATATATATACTCTGTGTACATATATATAAATGCGTTAGTTAAGTTAGTGTTAGTCAAGACATCAAAATAAGCAACTTTAGACTATAAAAACAATTATATAAATTGTACATATATATTTTTAATATATATTATTAAGATGACAATTACAATTTTACAAGAGAAAACAAAAAAGTATATCTACAAAAAAACAAAAAAAACCTTAATCAAACTAATCCCAATCGCCATTTTTTGACAAGAGAGAAACAAACTGCAAACTAGCAACACACTGCTGCTCTATCCTCCAATCACAACGCAACATCCTCTTTCTGATCTGTTATTACTGATATGTCGAATCATTCAGCTCCATAGATTTATCACAAGAGCCCACGCACGTCCCTCCGGCCTGTCAGAGACAGGTTATAATCCCATTGTATCAGGAGCACACAGACAAACTCATACAAGCACACAGTGAACGCTGGCCTGTACGGAGCTGTCTGTCAAGGCGATGGTCCTCGCATCAATCACACAGTGTCACTGCAGCTCTGTCCTGCGCTTGAATCTCTAGATCAGAGGAGCCAAGCAGAGCCGGGGCTGAGTATGGAGCTTGTTTGTGGTCTGTCATTCTGTGTCAGACACTGGAACAATCTCTTTACTTTCCACCTGTCATGGTTTTCAAACTGAGGGACTGTATAGTGTGTCGGTAAACAATGTGTCCAACATGTCAGAATGGGTTTATGTGGTATTCGTCACACACTACACAAAATCAATGTTTCCTGTCAGTAGGGATATAATATCGGCTCACTCATATTGTCTGTTAATCAACCAGTTTGAATAAGCACGATTTCATGAGCATCAGCTAATAAGATGTGTTTATAAGATGCGATTAACATTTCCCGTTATATTTGGTGTTAATGTTCAAATGCAGCCTCCGACACTGCTTTCTAGCGATCATTAGGGATTGTTTCTGGTGATCATTAAGTAAACGGCGTTCACTGATGAGTTTTGAGATGCTTTTGATGGCACCCGCTGACCTGTACTTGTCCATTAGCCATCTGCTGCGAGTTTACAAGCTGAAAGAAATCCTATGGGTTTCTGCCGGTCTTAACACTTTATTTTTGAGGTGTCTACCCTGTAGCTTTCTAGTTAACCTCACGGAGCTTTTAAAAAGAGATGAACAGAAGCCATATATAGCAAGGGCAGAGAGCAGATTAGCCTCGTTTTAACTGTGGGAGGAGTAGGCACACTGTGCACCCTAACATAGCCAGCGTTACATAATGTGACGCCATTTCTAGATCAAGAAAAGGTAGCTTGCATCATTGTTTGGATGTTAAAGATACATTTTGAAATAATTAATGTTTTTTAATGTTTTTGAAATATGTATGTTTTGCTCACCAGGTCTCAATTTATTTAATCAAAAATATAGTAAAATAATAAACAAATATTTTAAATATTAGTACAATTCAAAATAACTGTTTTATATTTGAATATATTAAAACATGTAATTGATTCCTGTCATGCAAAGCTGGATTTTCAGCATCATTACTCTAATCTTCAGTTTCACATGATCCTTCAGTAATCATTAGAATATGCTTATTTGCTGCTTAAGAAACATGTATTATTATGTTGAAAACAGTGGTGCTGCTTAATATTTTCCAGGATTATCTGATATTATATGTTTTAATAAACTGTGTTTAAACTGTGCACAGATTCCAATGACTGAATTTTAATTTGAACGGATAGAAGAAAAATAAAAACATTTAAAAGGAATGCTGCTGCTGTGATAGACCCATGATAACAGATGTTTTTTTCCCGTGTTTCTGCAGCCGCCCCTGAGAGAAGTGCACAACCCTACCTGTATGCACAGTAAACACACTGCAACACTATACAACACATTAAACATACATAACTCTCTGTAATGTAAATTCTAAATCATCAGAGTCTTTCTGCGAACAAATATATTCACCAGCAATGGTGTGTAGGCTGAGAAAATGTGTGCATACAGTTAAATACAAAAGTATTGTTTCACTCAACCCAGAGTAAAAGCAGCCAACAACTGCTGCTCCAGTATCAGTTTGCAGGCATTGTGTGACCTTGTTTTGGGGTGCAATATTGTGTGAGACAGACCCATTCATTAGCTCTTGACCAGACCAGAAAAAACAACTAGGTGTCCTGTATTTATTCCAAATTGTTCCCATTATTTGAGTGAAGTGAGACTGGCAAGTATTAAAAGACATGACCTTTGGATAACACGACAAGGACTTAACGTAAGCCTAATGAAGAATACAATACGGGACATAACTATTACAGGAGAAGAATTTGTGGACACCAGAGAGGCTAGAATATTTGTGACGGACAGAAAGAGACAAAAAGAGATGGCCAAACGCAATGGTTCCCATCAGCCGGCTGGGCTGCGGGGGGATTGGGGTTTGATTCAGATGAACAAGCCATCCCGGGGAAATGAAACAGGATGACGAAGATCAGTGACAATGCAGCAGGATAATCACGCTCAAATCACAGCCATCTGCTCTCAATCTCCCGTGCCATCCACGCGCAAGACAACCGTCAATCCCATGATCCCCACAATCTGTGGCAGGCCATCATAATCCATACACCAACCATTACTGAAGAGCACCCCCACAACACCTCCACCACATACTCCAGCACTTAACCCAAATCCCACTCATCCAGCCCACCAGAACCTCAAACACCGTTATCACATTACCTTCGACACCCCTCGAAGCATACATGAATACATAAATATCTATGATTAATGGTATTAATTATAATATACTATATACGTTCAAATATTATTTCAATTTACTATAAATAAATATATATTTATGTTTTAAAGTATTATTTATAATATACCGCAAATTATAAACATTTATATTTATCAATACACAAATAAATATTATTTATTTGAATTATTTACAAACAAACAATGAAAGAAAGAAATAAGAAAATAAGAAAAGAAAGAAAGAAAAAAGATAGAGAAAGTGTACTATTTTAAACAAGCAAGCCATAAGTTGCAGCAACCTTAAAGAAAAGTACAGCTATTTTTGGAGAGACCTTCTTTTTGCCTCATTAGTCAACAAATCCTCTATAAATACCACCAGTGTCTCTGGCATGGTATCATGCAGGTTTTCAGTGCATTTATAATTAAAAAATATGACCAAGCGTTTGATTTAGTGAGTCACACACTAAGCAATCAATTCATCCGATCAATTCAACAGGTCCATTTCAACTTGAAACTGAGGAGTTCAATTCAGTTCGACTTCAAATGTCACCTCAATAATTCAATTTAGTTTGATTCCCTGTCAGACTCCCTAAATGAATGTGGAAGGCATTCCTTTCAAATGAAACGTGTAAGATCTAATTCAGTCACGGAGGGGTTCTCTCAGGGAGTCTTTCTGCTGGTGCCGGTGCTTCGGATTGGATGGACATCAGAATAAGAGAAATGCTTCAGGACACCAGACTGATGAATCCAATCAGCGAACAAGACCCCATCTCATTATTAACCAGAGCCTACTGTGGGCTGTTGTGACCGAGGGTAAGGTCAATGACCAACCTTCTCCCCTCCACACAGCTTACAAAATAAAATGGAAGAGAAAAAGCAATTTTCTTTGGCTCTGCACCAGCAGAGAGGTTTGAGACAGAAGCCTGGAGAATGATTTCAAGGACAATATAACAATTGTGCCTTCACCTTTGCCTGGTCCTCTGGTATCTTAGCATCAGAATTCACAGTTGTTTCTTTCTTGTTTGTTTGTCTTTTTGTTACATCCACACAATGCAAGACTTTGACATACTCGGCGTCAGCGTAATAGCGTCAGACCCTCCCCTTCCAAAACGCCATTTATAAGTGAGACTTTCTTCTCGCTAAAAACACTCTCAAGCCAAATTCTCTTCACAGTTGGATCTCTTTGTTGTTTCTCCAGAGACCTGGAGGCAGTTTGATGGCCTGGCGGGCAGCTTTAGGCCAAGACTCTGGCGTTTTGCATGTGTGAGAGACTCTAAGGGAATGCTTTGTATGCCCGGTCCTTCATTTTCTCCACCAAAAGCCCTTTTCAACGACCGCTCTTGTTTACATAGACTCATTTGTTCACTGAAGGAGTCGGATCCATTTTGACAGTTTGTTGGAAAATATAACTATTCATTTTGTCGCCTGCAATTCATCTAGCAAATAACAGTTCAGTAAAATGGTCATTATTTAAGCTTTTAGACACAGATTTACTATAGATTTGCATGTTTAAAAACATGCACATTTAATAGCATGCACGAAAAATAAATAAAGTAATACATTAAAATAAAAAGTCTCAGCTACTAACAGAGTCTAGAATAATTGACATTTCAAATGCAACAATAACATATTGCAAGTGATAGCAGTACATAATTCAAAATAGTATACAATGTAAATGTTAATATACATATATATATATATATATATATATTAACATTTACATTGTATAAATAATGTAAATTACATATATATAAATCACAAATGTCTATAATATCTACACACACACACACACACACACACACACACACACACACACACACACACACACACACACACACACACACACACACACACACATATATATAGTGAGTCAAAATTGAACGACTTAGCTAACATGGTAAAATTACCTTGCATTTCTCCTTTAAAAATGGGTATATCTAACCTAATTTTGTGTGGGGCTTTTTGTGCAATTATTATTAGTAAATCATGCACAACAAAGCCACAAAGCACACGTGCAATTCATTCGATTAAACACGCAAATTAGTACCCTTTATTTGGGAACTCAGTAAGTCAGTGCCTTCATGTAATGCTGGCTTCTTTTAACCTGCTGGGTCTAAGGGGACAGACTTTATCTTGAAGCTTTTAACACCTGACTGATGTAAAAGTATTGATTTTCTTTGCCTGTCCTGCATTAAACTTGTTGCATCATGAGTGCCCTAGTTTACTTTGAACATGTTTGTTTAATGCCATCTTGGATTCATATGGAATCTATTCATGACATTGGTTTGACAATAGAAAGATAATGGTTTAATGTATACCCAGCAGAATGCTCATCAAGAACTCTAAAGCTCATTAATTGAGTTGGTTGAAAGGAGGTTGACTCGGGGACAAATGCAAAAGCTTTTTCTGAGCAAAGGATTTGCTCACTGAAGTAATCTCGGTCCTGTCCTTGACTCATAATATACTAGAGGAATGCTGTTCATCATTTCTTCTCAGTATGGACTGTTCGGCAGAATAAATCTATGCATTCTGGGTAATTGTTCTCAGGGGGTTTCAAAGCTGTGAAAGCAAAAATGGAATCACAATGCCTCCTCCTCATTCGGGAAAAACAAAGTTGAAGATGACGTCTTATAAAGCTCTTATAAAGAACTCGTCCTTGCCTGACAAAGCAGCGGCGAGCGAAACAATCAAGCCTCCATTTCTTTCATCCACCTCATGTTTGACGGAAGAATAAAAGAGACTGGAGCCTCTGTTTTTAAAAAGGTTTAGAAACCAGAAGTAGCATAAGAGGTTTGAACTTAAGCGGGATTAACGAAATGCGCGAGAACACAGCCGTATTTGTTTACGCATGTCCCGATTCTCCCTTTCATCCTTAGGGCATTTGTCTTGGAGAGAAAAGTATGAAGCGTTAATGCTCCTATAGAAGCTCGACTAAGGACATTAATTTATGTTTTGACATAGCACTTAATTCCTCACTTTGCGCACCTTCATGCTGAAGTTTCAAGAGTTGAATTCAGATCCACGCTGGGGGCCGTAGGGAAACACAAACATTTTAGACAGATCTGGAACATGCTTGCATTGCTTTAAAGCCCAATTTATATGTTTGGCAGCCCATTTAAGGACTAATACACTTACTGGTTTATTTTAAAACATTAACAACAGTGCATTTATCAGCATAGTCTAGTGTTATTGCAATATAGCAGCATTTTTCATGTTTAATGCAGACAGGTTGTAACGTTTTACTCATTGCTATTTCATATTACTGAAATACTATTATATACTTATTGTCTATATAAGTTTTATTCATTTTATTTCCATTATGTTTTCGTTATTTTAGTACATCAAGTCAACAATAGAAAAGAGAAAGGTTTATTTGACAGTAACTGAAATAAAAAATTAAATAAATAAATAGTTAAATTTATTATGTAACTTCTGTTAATACTATATTTTATTTTAATTTAATTACAATAGCCATAGCTTTATAATATAACGTGACAAATGTTAAAATTGAAATTAACTTTCAACATTATTTCACTTCGCAATCATTTTTGTTGGTAGTTCTCATTTTTATTTCAATTCTGTTCATTTCAGAAATCATTTATTTTAAATTTCTTTACGCTAATGCTAATAAAACACACAGTACGTCTTGAGTTCCCAGATGGAAATTAAACGCTGTATGCTGATAAACAGAAAATGACACCAAAACGACCTTCCTATAACAATACGAGATTAAACACTAAACAGACACCACGATACACAACTAAATGTCCAAATGACCATGCACACCGATCTGAGAAACAGATCAACAAGAGCAAGTTGTTATTTATCATCCAGGGTTCGATGTGACCAGATGCTGCCCCCCTCCTAAACCATCCACCGCTCTGAGCTGGATGAAAGGATCAGACCCACTTAACTGCTATATGTAAAAGATGGCAGAGCCCCAGCCTGCATTTTTGGCCTGGATTTACTGGTGTAGTTATAGCCAGCCGCATGATTATGTGTGGCTTTTTTATGATAAGCAGCTTGGGTTCCACAAATGGGAAGAGAGGATGAACGTAAGTGCTAACGTCCCTCTGATAAATGCATTATTTTATTTTCAACTGCCTCCAGCTAATGCAGAGGCTATAATGCTTTTTAGTAAGCCCTGCTGGAGAGAATGAGAGGCTCTGAGTGTGAATGGAGCACAGGGCTGGAACCGGCGGCTTTCAATCGTTCACTAATCAGATAGCAGACATGCATCTTCAGAGGAGACAACATTGCAAGAGAGGAGTCTTGAAGGCAGGGTAAAGATGGCTAAATCTGTATGAATCCTTGAGTAGGGAGATTTTCGACCAAATTTATATGGCAGACCTTCCTTATTATGCGTATCAAAGGAAATATGACTGAAGCAGCACTTTAGAAGCGAGCTGACGGTGGCAAACTCTAATTCTGCCAATAAACGTATACAAGCGAGAGAGGGAGGGTTTACGGCTCTTTCTTCGGGACGGCTTAATGGACACTAAAAGTGATGGCTTGCGTCAGTAGGACCCAAAATGCTCTTGTGCAAATCATCTCATGTACTGCAATTAGCTAAAACTTGCCTTCTATCTTTAATTAACTTTTGTTGGACAGTTTCCCTACTTTGATCCAAAGATCTTTAAATATTTAATACCGATGCAGATCACAAAGCTTGTTTTGCTTTTGAAAAAGATGGGATTTCAAACAATCTTGGAAAAATAATCTTCCGTCATTTTCTGGGGGGGCTTGTCTGTAATCGTACATCAGAGATTATGTGAAAATGAATACTCTGATATTGTGCTAGATCCCTGAAAAGACCACCACAGGAAAATTGCAGATGAGATTACACCGCAAATACCCCCCAGGTACCGTCCTGAGATGACAGGACAGGCCGCATCGCTCAACAGATATGTCCATGTGATGTAGGAGGGAAGAAGTGGCATCTGTTTAAGTGACTGTCATCGCTGAGCGAGGAGAATGAATGAATCAACTGTCTGAAATGGGATTGCAGTGATAGTAATAACACTTGACAGATACTGGAGCGAGACAGCATACTTATCTGAGTATTATATGAAAAAGAGTCATTTTCAAAGATTTGAGTGCAGATTTGGAGTGTGTGTGTTTTGTGTTGAGTGTGTGTGATTGGAAGAGCACTGTAGTTTTATGTAACAAATCATTGCTGACCCAACACTACTCTCAATGCTAATGGCCGTCTGAGACCTAAGAGCTATCAGCTAACTCTCGCTCCTCAGACCGACTGATAAACTCTCCAAATGTCCACCGCTGATCCACAATTTCCCTTCATCTTATCATCTCTAACACACACAGAGGTGAAACACCAATACACATCTTGTCATTTTTAAAAGCTTCAGTGAGGTTTTTCCAGCAGGGATTAAAAAAATATATCATAATAAAATATTCCTCACTAAAAAAAAAATTCCTTGTTTCAGATGTTTTTTTAATTCATGGTGGTTGAATAATATTGTTATACTTTAAAATGGCAATTAAAGTCATCCTTGTTGGTGCCTCTGGCTAGCAGCTAGCACATGTAGGAGACAGAGTTTCTCAAATAGTTTCAAGTCCTTTCTTCTTTTTTTTCAGTGACTGTCATTAAAATGAAGAACATTTTAAGAAATTATTAATCTAAAAATAAAAATGATATCATTATATACTCAGCCTTATGTTGCTCTAAATTAGTATGATTTATTTTTTCTTTCATAGAACACACAATGAGATGTTTTGAAGAATATTCACGCTGCCCTTTTCCATAAAATAAAAGTGATTGGAAACCAGCGTCTTTCAAGCTCCAAAAAATGACCAACATTAGCACAAATGTACCAGGAAAAAGCAGTCCATGTCCATAGTCAATGAAACAAAAAGGAGATGTTTTGAAGAATGTTCATCCTGCACTTTTCCATACAATAAATGTGAATGTGGCAAACATCTTTCAAGCTCTAAAAATAAAAAAGCACGAATGTACTATATAAAAGATACAAAAAAGTAGCATAAAATGTAGTCCATGGTAGTCCACAAAAAGAGATGTTTTGAAGAACGTCCACGCTGCCCTTTTCCATAAAATAAAAGTTAATTGTAACCAACACCTTTCAAACTAAAAAAACTAAACAAAAACAAATGAATGTACAAATCTGTGCCCTTTTCTTTTTCAAATCTTCTGAATCTGTTTGACAGCTTTGTGTGAATAACAAAATTTAAATTAATAATTCACTTCTCCTTGACCTCTCTTATGCTCTCTGTAGAATTAAGGGTGAATTCATTAAACCCATTTTATTTGTGAACTATCCTGAAGAAATGCTTTGTTGTTTCATCTTCTCTAGACAAGTTGTTACTGTTCTGTGGCTTGTCATTTCAGAAATAATTCGCATTAGGGTTTGCTAATTAATACTCTGTCTCTTTCTGGGGGGCTGGGACCACCATTAGAGGCAGCGTCAGCCTCATCAGAGAGGTGTGCGTTGGCGAGATGCATAATCTAGCCTCCTTGCACATAGCATGCCTCATTAGCGAGTGGGTGGACCCTTTGATTACTCATTACAGTTAATTATCATTCAATTAAACAAGGTCAACAGGCTTGATAACCTGTTCATCAGCCTCTCAGGGAATCGTATTTTAAGGTGCTCATCAAAACCACAACAGGAAACGTACTCTGCAGAACTCTACGCTTCTGGTTGTTGTAAAAACCACAGCGCAGGTACACAGAAAGCCTGTACAGTTGGTAAAGACATAATACAGCGCCTGTCCACATCTTCATTGGAGTAGTCGAGTGGTCTGACAGGCAGTGTTCAGGAAACTGTAGTTTGGCAGGCTACTCGCAAATACTAAAGTAGTTCAAAAAGAGTCGATTTACCCACTTAAAAATGAAGCTACACTACAAATTACAAATTACATGTAGCTACTTAACCTATGTGCTGTACTGAAAATCCTTTAATTTTGAGCCTTTGCGCATTACTTATGGATAATTTAGGGATGTTCACTCAAAGTGGATGTTCACTCAAAAAGAACAATGAGACTTATGATCAATCAATTCCAAAAACAAATACCCTGTGTAAGGAAAGTCAGTAAGTCCAATGTGATGACATTAACTAGCATTTTCAGGGGAAAGAAAACCGTGTAATCTCTGCACCACCAGTGGCACCCAAAGGAATTACAGTGTGTTTGTTTGAATGGGGCAAGACATCATTGGCTCAACTAATACCGTGAGTTTAGATTATTTGATTAGTCCAACCAATGCCAGACAGGGGTAAGTGTTTGAAACTTTTGTGAAAACAGCCATCATTATTTTAGGGAATTCTGTTTGGTGTCACTAGTGGCACAGAAATTGTACACTTGCCCATGGTACAATATTTGTGTATGTGTAGAATTTAGAATATTTTATTTAATTATGTATTTAAATGATTTATGTGGCACAAAACGGTAAAACTAATATAATTAAATGTAATAAGTAAATCAATTTGTATTTAACTCTTAAAAAAATATTGTTAATTTAAAAAAAAAAAAACTAATCAAATGGTGAGTCAAAAATGGTGATACATTGTTGCTGCTTGTTGCTGAAAAAAGCTAAACAATTTGTAAAGGTAGTTAAGGTGTCAGTATTGCTACTTCTAGTTAGCCGTTCCACAATATCGTTAGCATCAGTAGATCCAGGTAGCATGTTCCTCACTAGTCTCTTCTACTCTTGCTCGTCAGCAAAGATTGAACAGCACAGGAGATTATATTTGCCCTGATATCTGTTTACAAATTCCTAATGATGAGATAAATGACTTGGTAAATAACAAAGACATGCAGCAGATTGGCTTTCAGGGGATACTCTCCCCTGCTCTCCTGTGTAACTGCTGCTCTCAATTAAGACACCGATTGTTTTCACTGGATTGAGGCACATGATTAGTCAGCCTATCGGTGAATGAAAGAATGGGCGTATGTATGTGTGTGTGTGTGTGTGTGTGTGTGGGGGGGGGGGGGCTGGTTTGAAACAGAAAGCTAAAGAAGGTCATGCCAGAGGACACTCTAATGTGCTTCTTTCTAATCTTCTACCTTCAGAAAGCATGCACACACACACACCCTGCTATCACAGAGTATCTTTGAAGCCATTATTTATCTGGGTCAGTTCCTCGGCTCTTACAAGTAGCTTTCAAGTCACCCTAAAATGTGTACTGGTGCAGACGAATCGTGACTCAGGTTCAAAGAACAGATTGTTGGCTCTGAGAGCCGGAGCCCAATCTGGAGTGTAGAAAAGGCAGTTTTGGTCAGGGAAATACTGGTTTCACACCTGGTTTTGGTCTTGAACAAGGAAGCATTATGTCAGAAGTAAACCAAAAAGATCATATGCGTAAATTGATTGCTATTTCACTATAACTTCCGGATGTCACATCAAAGGTAGCCCAATTTTGCACAAATACACTAATTCAAAGAACTACTTCTACATCATGTCTTTGTAAGGCTAATAACATGATTTGCTATTTATTTGAAAGCAGGTTTTATACCCTCAAAGTGAAATTACTTGTACATCATTGCTTGGCTCTCAAGTTAGTGAACATTCTGTCCATTTCTGAGAGCGCTTGTCGATCCAAGCTCCAGTTGAGTTAAGACACGAGAGCAGCACCGCTTCAGTGGAAAAGGGCAATTGGTAGCTAACTGGAACTCACATATTTAGACACACGCACAAGCACATTAATTGTTTCATGAGGAGCAGTGCCGTGTTTCAGTGCTTTGTACAGGTAATAAAGTCAGTCTGTGGTCCAGCATGCTGTGAACACGTTGATTCCTTTTAACTCACACAACTTCAGAGAGAGAGAGAGAGAGAGAGAGAGAGAGAATTATTTCCTAAAAGCAGAGTGTGTATATCAAAGATAGTACTAGAGGATGGACAAATAGATCCATTCCTACATTTTCCCACATGAGATCTGCTCTGTCTAACCTCTTTCTGTCAAACAGGAAACCTTGTTGAACCTTCAGTCTACACAATGCATGAACAGCCTCACCTCTTCGGTCCTGAGTTTGTTATTCTGACGGTTTGGCAGGTGAACAGTAATTGGACTGTAATGAACAGTCTTGTGCTGCCTAATGGGATATCGTTCTGCTTCACCTGCTGAACATTCAAACTGAATATCATACATTAGCGCCATAGCTATACGTTACTCAATATTTAAAATTAGAAAGGTATAGATTAACAGTTTTTCTCTGTTCCTTTCATACAGCTCTCTCTACCTTCCCAATCTGCCAGACAGCTGATGAAAAAGGTCTTTCTCTATCTCTCTCTCTTTTCTGCACAGATTAAACCGAGGCGCTCAGCATGAAATTGGGAATCGATTATTGCAAGTCCTATGTGCTTGGTTAAACTCCTTCAACATTGTGTGTGTGTGCATGTAAGTGTTTAAGGGCGCAAACACAACGCACCAGGTTACCCATTAATTCCTTTAAATCTGTGCAGGTGACACCTCTGTTTAAAGATTTACTGTGATTGTAACAGAGACCCCAAAGACGTTGTGAGCTCAAGAACTGACAGAGGTGAAATTGCTCTCCTTTTTAAATCAACATTAAGGGTATCTGTTCTCTTTCTGCCCCTAAGTGACTGTGAGCTCAGATAAAAATGATAGAAGACGACGGGAGAATCTCCAATGCCCCTGACTGGATCGTCATAGGAAAGACAAATCACAAATTAGATATATTTAATTCAAATTATTTCTTCTAGAGCAAAGATTTTCCAACCTGCTCCTGGAGGAACACCATCCTGTAGAGTTCAGCTTTCCAACAGGAAAGGTTCAGGTGTGTTTAATTAGGGCTAGAACTAAACCCTGAAGAAAGGTAGTCCTCCAGGAGCAGGACTGGACACCTTTGCTCTTGAAGAAATAATTGGAATTGGCTTGGACACCCTTGTCATAGACAAGAGCTGTTCAATTACGTTCCAGAAAGTGTCGCAACCCAGCGAGTTTAGTTCCAACCCTAATTAAACACATCCGTACCAGCTAATCAAGGTCTTCTAACTTGATTATCACATGCAGGTCTATTTGATTAGGGTTAGAACTGCGGGTCATGGCCCTCCAGGAAGATAACTGAATAGCCCTGTCCTACAGTTTATATGGCAATCAGATAATGTTTTTTTTTATCTTTTTTTTATAATTTCAGAAATTATTTTACAAACAGTTTCTCACTAATATTAGCTTAGATTTGCAGATATTTCATTATGAATGCAAACATATGGTCTATTAATTATTACTTCTCGTAATAATTTCATCAGAAATTTTTGCACATTAAAAAATGACCTCACATTATGTCAATCATGTTTACACACTGCCTCCGAAATGTTTGTCCATCGTAAAAAAAAATTGGATCGGGTTCGATTTTTTTGCGTTTTTCGCATCCGTGGCAAGCATTTTTATATTTCAGTATGAATGCAAACATATAGTCTATTAATTTTTACTTCTCATAATAATTTTGTGTTCCCTTGTATGGTGAGACACCATACATGCGAACACAACAATCCAGAATGGCGATTGTCAAGTTGATCCACTTCATCTCGCAGCACAAAGTACTGTATATAGATCCTAGCACACTGAGTTCACATAAATTGGTGGTCTTATTTTAATATGTGGCTCTAGTATCTCTAGCAAAACATCAAACTGACCCACTAACATCCTGAAGTAAACTTTGAATCACCCGTGATAATCCCGCTGCTCCTTAATAAGGAGTGGGAACTCTCTGTCCTCTCTATATCTCAGGATAGGATGGACCCAATATTTCCTGTCTTATTTTTTAAAGAAGCAACAAGACAACACAATCATCCTCAATGCTTGAAGACTCTATTTAGTACTGTTTTGCGAAAAAAAAAACATTATACGGATTAATTAATACACATCGGACTCAGTGTGCAAGGTTTCTGTCTGTGACACATTTTTTGGATAACAAATTTGAAAACAAAATGCATACAACAATTTCAGACATAGTGTGCAGAGACCTTTACTTTCAAGACCATTCCACTGTACTGATTCTAGCAGCTATTGAATGCCTCAATACAGTACAGTACAGTAACCTCTTAGCAATACATTTCCCCCTAGTTAAAGTTCAGACGAATACCAGTGTGCACTGCTACAGTCTCACAGCAAGCAGGTTACTTAATCCAGATGCTATTCCCCTAATCATTGTTAACAAAGTGTGGAAAAGCTGCATGAAAAAGCCATCTTAGGCGTCGCTGTAATCTACTGAAGGCGGTAACAGCATGCAAGCTCTAAGTCTCAGTCTCTGTCACAATCAAATACGTGTAAAAGACACATCTTGGTTCAGGATGTGAGTGGTGTATGTGATACCTCAACCTGTATCTGCCAGTTTTCCCATTTCTAATGTAGCATGCCAGCGAACACGCTTAACACGTCAAGCTATTTCCAACTTCAAAGCAATTGCTAGGGCTTCAGACACAACATTGTGTGGCACAAAGCCAATATACTTTGCAATAAGTGGAGTCTTTGAAATGACCCTGATGGAGGAAGAAAAAAAGCTGCAATGAATAAAGAAAAGAGAGAGAATGGGATGTATTTCAGGGAGGTTTGGTGTGGGTTTGGTGTGGACAAGCCTCTTGAAAAACGAATTTCATCCCTCTCTGGAAAATAAATGTTCTGATGTATAGCATGTAAAGGAGTGCAGCCCGTTTGTGTGTTTCTCAAGCACCATGAACCTGATCCAGCCAGGAATCTTACATTTCTTACAGGTCTTACATTTATTACAGGTTTATTACATTTCACTGCTGATTATATTCTGTATAATTGAGTATGTGACGAATAAAACCTTGAATCTTGAATCTAGGGAGATAAATGTGAAATACGGATCCTGAAAGAGACCAGAAAAAAGTAAAAAGCCAAAACTGTTCAGCACAGCGAAGCCAGCATTTGGGGTGCTGATAATCAGCTTACGGCCTTCATTAAATAAAAGCAGATAACAATTGAGCGGTTACATCTGATTACAGACAAGAGGCGGCAGACAGTGTATGGGGTAGGGGTGTCGCTATGGGGTGTGAGGTTTAGTGAAGAGCACATACTGTGAGGTGCTGGCAAGCAGAAATATACCTTCAAATGTATGTTAACTCTTTCATGTCTTTCTACTCTTGATGATTCCACACCACAGCAGTATAACATAGATTAAAGAACTCAAGAGATAACTCTAAAATTTTAAAAACATCAGGTTTATTCATTACACTTTTTGGTTTTGAAAGGGCTATAAATATAACTTATTGTATTAAAAACAAACAATCAAGCCCTGCTCATATTTAAAAAGTAACGTGAAAGTAACGCAAAAGTAATGTAACGTATTACTTTACATAAAAAGTAACTAAGTAACGTAATTAGTTACTTTTTTAGGGAGTAACGCAATATTGTAATGCAATACTTGTAAAAGTAACTTTCCCCAACACTGACTGCCAGTAAAATGTATACACATTTGGGATCAAAAATGATTTAGACCGAGTTTGGGAAAAAAAAATATGTTCAAGTTTGCATGAACCTGGTTGACAAGCATTCCCAGGAGACTACAGCCTGTCATTAAGGATAAGAGTAAGTATTGATAGGTGTGTAAATATTGTCAAACTATCAGCTGTTTGAATAATTTGTTTACAATTGGTTTATTGTAATCCAATATATACCTTTCTCTCAAAGTTATCTGATATTATGAAGCTGAATACGTCCTGACACAGTTTAACTCTGAGTTCTTGTCATATTGTATCACCATTTTCTAAACCATAGCGAATAAACTGTGATAATGTGAGAAATGTTGAAGGTGTCTGAATACATTTTGGTTTGACTGTATCTATTTGATAAATTAAGTTAACCAACTAACATTATACTTACTCTTTTGGTTTCTGTACCCACTATTTAAAAAATTACAAATGCAATGAAAATATTGGTATCGGCACTCGTTATCAGCAAGTAACAAAAATAAAAGTATCGTATCGGACGAGTACTGGAAAAAGTGGTATCGGTGCATCCCTAGCTAGTGGTAAACAAAAAGTGCATGATAAATCACACTCTAGCAGTTGTATTTTTTGTGTGCTGAAAATAATGGAAGCAGCAAAAGAGCTAAAGCTAAGAGCTTGAAGTAAGCAGTTTTATGTTTTAGTGCCATGTCTCGTTGATTTCATGTCACATTTGTATTGGCTGGTCAGTAAACGTGGATCGTAGCAGCAAACACACTGTGCGATGATCATGCTGTATCGTAGGCTATCTTTGGTCGCAAGACCGTGACAACGCCCGTCTTTGAACCTCTCTCACTCTACAACACAGGACCACCGATTAGGAGCCACGATCATAGAAATCACCACGATTGATTCACGATGCCAATCTTTTGTCTGGGACAGCCGAAAATCGTGTGTTTAGGGCTTTAGACCAATAATTTCACAATGGATGGGGCTACTGTGGAAATATATTCCAAGTTATTAACAAAATATTCTGTTGCACATCACAAGATTGACTAGCAAAAACAAATAAGAGAGGTTTAGTTGCATCATGTCACATCTGGTCAGGTTATAATACTGTGCTGTTCAGTATTTAGTTAGACAGACAAACTGCAGCTTTACAGCTCTGCAGTTATTTTCGGTGCGGCTGTGGTTTGAGTTTGGTTTGTTCGACTGGTCATGATGGGAGACCAGTTGACTGACTAGCTTACACCAGCCCACATTTTGGACATAATCTCTGTCAAGTTGGATGCTTATAGTGCAGGAAACCAGCTCCACACATACCTTACACGCTCTCCCTTCCCACACCATGACTCGCAATCTGCCTGACTGCTCTTCCAACTCCACGCCAGCTTCAGTGAGACACTCGGAGATCATTCAGATGATACGCTTGAAACGAAGCGGGCTGTTTCCTCCCAGGCAACTTTCACTTGTTATTTATGGCAAAGGGAAGACCAATCAGAAGTGTGTTATGTAAAACTTCATTGAGTTATCTTACAGTCTCACTTTTATATAACGCTGTCACACTTTCTTTTCTATTTCCCTCCCACAGTCTTTCTCCCTCTTACAGTCTTTCACCATCTAGTCTAACCTGCAAGTTGTATCAGATGGCCCGGCGGTCCCTCATTCTCTCACTAGGAATGGAATGGCCACAGTCTTTCTGTTTTTTCCTTGATAGAATAATTCCTCCCGTGCACGGCACTGATATTTGTCAGCTTAAAGGCTGCTGCGGATTCTGTCTGTCAGTTGCCGTGACAGCAGCGCATGCTTATTTGCCCTGCTATTTTGAGCAGTGATTGACAGCCGGACAGGGTTGACATTCTCAGCCGTGTGGCGGAGCCTGTTATTATGCGAACATTAACATTCCAATAAACACATGGTCCACCATTGAACAAATAATTACACACCATCATTCTGCTGTCTCAAAGCGATAAGAATATGCGTGCACGTCTGTGTTTGGGGTGGATTTCTATGCATGCATGAACTTTTTTTGTTGTCGTTTTTATAGCAGCCCCACGTTTCTCATTCTCTGAGCCAAGAGACTGAGCATTTGCACTTTTCCCTTCCATATTGATTTATGCGGTTAAGCATGTCTCCCCGCCTGCAAGTGTGATGGCATTTGTACAAAAGCGGCTGATAATAACTCTATGAAATCAATTTGTACATTATTTAAAAGACTGTAACACTGCCTTAGTATGACTGATAACCTTAATAAAGTGAGCACCCTTTCAGGGCCGGCCTGTTGCATAGGCAAATGCTAGGGGCGCCAATTTTTATTTGTTTTTAGTTTTTTTTATAAAAAATTAATTAAAATGTTACACAAAAAGCAATCGTCCCACAAAATCAACAATTGTATTGGTCTCCTCAGTTCAACTCATGATCTTCTCCCTCACAGCCGCACTTCCACATACATCAGTTACCTGATTGTAAAACATGTTATCTTATAAATTATCACTGGTGCCCAGGGAAGAAAGAAAATAAGGTAAGAATAAAAACGGGACAAAGACAGAGGTAATGTGATGTAATGAATGACAATGATCAAATAAACTAGCCCTTAAATGCATGAATGTTTCACTAATCATGATATTTGTGTCTTTAGAGATCCGTATATATATCCAGCACGGGCGAATCTCTAAAAAAAAAAAATAAAATATATATACTTGATATTTTGAGGACAATTACAGAAGAATAAAATAAAGCATATTTCGTTACCTTTTGAAACTTGGAAGGGTTCAATTTGAGCAGATGATTTTACCTTCGCTGTCATCATCAGAGCACACTTCCACTGGCTCATATTCACGATCTCTTCCATATTCTCAAAAAGATTGTTTTCAATAACTTCAAAATCTATATTTTGATCACTGGCTGCTTTTATCACCAATTTATATTTATATTTCACTGCATACGGTAATTGCTCTGCTGTAAAGCCATTCAAACCAGTTCTGATGATATTCTTTTGTTTTATTAGGACCATCTCGTAATTTTGAGTGAAACACCATGTCGTCATTGTGTATCAAACAGTGCCAACTAGAGGAATAAAGAATCAGTGCACATTGAGTCAGTGAGCAGGAAAAATATATTTACACATTAACATACCTCGTGTCTTTAGCGACCCAATGCACCTTTTACAAAAAAAAGTAATCAGAAAACAGGCATTCTTTTTTATTTTATTATTTTTTCATTATATTGTTTATAATGCATATATTGAGAAGGAGAAGGTAGTGAATGATCTCCCGGTTCGCTAAAGACATGAGGTAGCCTATACATTTAAGGGTTCTAGATGAGGTAAAAGTTTGTGAAAAAAACTATGTTAGCCTAGTCTAGAAAGCCTATAGACTAAACGTTTAAAATAGGATAATAACAATCTGTGGAGTTCCAGCAATCCAAGATTTTGTAAGATAAGTGTCATATTTCGTGTAACATGACAACACGTTTGAATCATATTTTTACGCTACAGTTGTGTATTTGTTATATGGGATTTATTGTATTTTTAGTATGAATTGGCACATTTAGTAATGTTTGTATAGGCCTATAACTGGACTTATTAAACTAGTAAAATTAATGTAAAATTCACTTTAAAGATGTACGTTTCTCATAGGCTATAATCCATGGTGAACACATTAGAATTGGCCAGTAGAACATTGCTGCATCTACTGGAAATACAACACTTTCAAAATTGATTTTGAAGATTAAACAGTAGCCCACTGTATGCTAATACAGTATTACAAGAATACCAGATGTAATTATAATTGATGTTTAATTGTGTTAATTTATAAAGTGACTTAGGCAGCACATATATGTTAATAGTTTCACTCGAAACAATTTAAAATAAGGTTAATTGTAAATGACTAACACTAACAAAAATAATAAATAGGTACTGTTACAAATCTGTTGTTCATTGTTAGTTCAAGTTAGTTAATATTCACTAATGTGAGGCAAGGGGCACCGGGTGAAATCTTGCCTAGGGCAGCAAATTGGCCAGGGCCGGCCCTGCACCCTTTTCCTGGCTTTGCTGAATGCACGTTAGTGCGGTTCTATTTCAGTGGAGACCGTTAACCCAGCCCACTGTTTTGCTTTTCAAAGAGAAAGAGAGGTTTTGAAAGCGCACAGAGCCAGATATATAGGATGTAGTGATGCGCAGAGGAGAAGGAAATAAAAGTGTATTCAAAACCAGGAAATACCACAGAGATAGTGAGAATGAACCAATGTGCTGGGACCTTGGGTAAATGGATTATCAGAGGCTTCATAAAGGTAATCTCAATGCACACAGAATGGAGTTTAAAGGAGTCACTAAAGCCTGTACAGCTAAAATTTGATTTATATTCCTGCCACTGATATCATTTACCATTGGCGATAATGGACTGAATAAGTTAATGAAGTTTGGAGACTATGATAATCATCTGTGTTGCATCTTTTCAGAACAGAAGCATTCTTAATGACAGCTGTTGAACTAAGACGCATCTTGAGGAATGACTACATTGAATAAAGCACTAACAATATTTTTTTAAAGAAAAACACTAATCACTCGGAAGTTGGAGTTTCATACACACACACACACACACACACACACACACACACACACACACATACACTTATAATATTCCTCTTAAAGGGAGTTGACCAAAGAATGAAAGTCAATGTCTCATGTTATTCCAAATATGTCTGACTTTTAAGAACATTACAGACAATATTTTGAAGAATGTTTGAGTCCATGCTTTTTGGACCTCACCATTCTTAATTGTTGTTTGTTTATTTATTTATTTCTTTATTTATTTGGTATTCCAAAGAATAATTAAGGAAGGACAATGAGGGTATGTAAATGATGACAATTTTCATTTATTTATTATATATATTATTTTTTTTTTTGGGGGGGTACTATGCCTCTAATGACTGGAAAAGTATCCTCATTCTCAAGAGTCCTTTTTATGGTTTTGTACTTTCTAACATGTTTAGCTGAGAATTAATGACCTAGCATCCATCAAACAGGTGACTGACTCAAATGGCCATGTAAAAACTCTGCTCAGTATCTTGCTTTAGTGGCGTGTGTGTCTGTATGCAAGAGCAGACACGAGACAACAGCTCCATATCGCTCTCCATTAGCATCAATGACGTGGCAAATATCCTGGCGTTAGCAAGACTACCTGTATCTTACGGTCCTGCTGAGAGAATGAAGCTAACAAAGAGAAAGAATAAAAAGTTGCAAGCAAAGCAGGAGGAGTCAGCTTACGGTTTAAAAAATCGAAAAGAGTACAATGCAGAGAAATGGAACAATATTAAACCTCAGAGGAGAGGTGACTGGCCGGCACTGTTTGTGTTTCCGTGTGTTTGTCATTTCTGCTGAGAGTCAGCTCTCTTCCTTCTCGCTCGTATCCCAACGGTCCTCCAAAATCTCTTTCTTCATCCATCCACCTTTCCGGGTGTATTCCATTCTTTACCTCCAGCTCCTTCATCAGCCTGACAGGCGGTGTGCTGTCCTGAGGGATCGCTCACGGTGAACTGGTCTCCACAAAGGCAACCGTTCAGTCGTTCAAGGTGTCCGTCGTGTGTAAATCAAAGACGGTCAATGCTATCTACTCACTGAGTCCGTTAGAACGCAGCCTGTGTTTTCTTGCCACAAAAAGGGCCGTTGCATCTTATGCTTATAGAGGAAAACACTTTTCGGTACCCAAGTCACTTTTAGCACCTTTCTTCTGGAACAAGTGTTCAATAATTTAATCTTCCTGTGGCCTCGGAAACACGTTAGTCTTGCTCTTTTTCCTGGCTTACAGAGATGGACTTGTCTCTTTACATACTCAAAACACAAGGCCGAGCTGTCACCCTGCTTTTGCTTTTCAGAACCGGCAGGATTCAGACCATGAGAGCGAGGCTGTGTGTCAGCTAAAAGCAGCCGTTGAAGTGCCCCGTGTGTGTGCTTTCTTCACAGCCTCGCTCTTCGGGCAGTAAAAGCAGAGGGAGGGAAGGAAAGAAGAGAGACTGTCCGCTGTTTGTTGATGAGTGCTGTGGGAGATGATGATGGTGTTTGGAGGGACTGGTAATTGACAAAATGAAGCTCAAGCTGATTTAATTAGAGAGAGAGAGAGATAGAAAGAGCCGGAGAAAGAAAGAGATGGAGCTTAGAAAGAGCGTGAGAGCGAGACAGATAGGATACATGCTGGCACAAGCTAAAACCAAGCCAGAGGTAATTAATCAGCAGGAACTGTCCCCAAAAGAGGCTGAATCCCTTAGAAATGCATTCCGGTGTTTAATAGCTAGTAATTGATTCATAGCCTTTGAATCGTACTGGTCCCGTGAGTACAAGCACCTCTAGGTGGAGCAGCGGTGTTGAGAGATAATCGCCATTTTGAATCGGATTAAAAGAGTGCGTGTGCGCACTTTTGTATGAAGATAAAGCCCCTGAGGGCAATTAAAAACTTGGAACACTTATATCTACAGTCTTTTTTTCGTCCACAGAATATTGTTTATAAGAGAAGCATTCCTAGTCTAAACAGCAAAAAGATGCCTGAGAAATAGACTCAGCAACTTTGGCAAGGGGATATGAGGTTTCCCTGAGCCAAACCCGGCTGTGTTCTTGAGCACCCCTCCTGCTGGACTCTGACCTGGATTACTGAGCTGGCAGAGAGATAGACCGGCTCCGTCTGCCAATAGGCTGTGCCTGTGTGCTTATATATAGACCGCTCCTTTGTCTGTCTGCCCCAAAATTGCCCATGCCAGGCCTCCCCTGGGCTCCATCTCTGCCCACTCTTCATCTCCCATTTTCACTCTGGTAGGCCGGTGACCTTTCCGAGGCGTCCTTTCGGAGGGGTCGAATTCTGACCTTTCTGGGCCTTTTAGCCGCAGCAGGTAATCAATTAGTGCCCAGCTAGATTATCAGAGAGAAAGGTGAACGCTTGCGAGTCAGAGGTCCTGCAAATGTTTCCACTTTAATGATTGGCTCACACTTGGGTATCCTCACCAAGAAAAAGATTATCGGGATATATGAGGAGAGTGCGTCCTTGAAATATAAAGGATTCATTTGTTCAAAAATTAAAGTATGTCATCATTATCTTCAAACCCCATACGAATTTCTTTATACTGTGCAGCACACAAGAAAATGTTCGGCAGAATGTCCAAGCTGCACTTTTGCGTAACATAAAAGTCAATGCTCTCTAGCTCCAAATGAAAAAAGAAGGTGCTACATAAAACAATCAGAAAAGTTATCAATATAACATAGTAGATGTTTTGCCAGTGGATATGTGTGTGTGTGTGTGTGTGTGTGTGGAAGTAAGTAAAGAGTTTTCCCTTGCTGCATTTGACGTCACAGCCAAAAAAAGACAGAATTTAAACCAAATACTTTTCAGGGAGTCTTGTACCAGAATATAAAGTACCTTTGAGATGAATGGGAATGCTAACAGACAGCTTTCTCCAGGTATTATATATTTACTTGGTTTGAAGATGTCTGGTAGAGTCCTTTTCAGTCTGTAAGCTCTCGTCATTTCTGGATAGTACGCAAGCACACAATAAAAGCCTAATTCATTTTAAGAAAATGCTATTTCATTTTTAATAAAAGGCAGAGGGGGAGAAAGAGATTGAGCATGTGAGACAAAATGTTTTTTACTTAATGTCAAATCCCTCTTGATGAGCTTAAACGGTAGAAGGCAGCAAGTGAGGGATGAGGAAAAGACATAGCATCCCTGTTTCCATGTTGCTGTCCGTAGAATGATGAAACACTGACCTCAGATGAAAGACAATGCACTCCCCTCTGAGCCCAAAGCTTTTTAAGCGAGACACTGTCTTTCAACCCTGAGCAATTCTAATGCACTGAGGGACAGATTTCACCCTAATTGCTGCAAATCACTTTCATGAGGGAGGTGCATGTTTGCGTGTGTGTGTGTGTGTGTGTGTGTGTGTGTGTGTGTGTGTGTGTGTGTGTGTGTGTGTGTTGTCAGAGAATGACTCATTCAGATGCATGTTTTGGCAGAGGGCTCTGTAAAAGCCAAGCCATCTTAAGTTTCTATTCTTATTTTTCTGGATCACAGGGCACATATTGAAAGAGCAGCCGTCTACATTACGAATCCTCAGTTTCATAATACGCACACACACGCACACACACACACCATAAAACTTTGACATTTTTCATCCATTTTCCATTCGACTACTTTTTCTTCGCTGTTGCCACACAATGTAACAGGTACAGACAATGACTAGAACATCTAGCACTTTGCACCCTCAGGTTTACGAGTTTTACAAAATGGATACTTCCAGTCCTACATGCGGATTCAGTCATGCCATAATAAACAAATTATAAACAGTTATGATGAAAACAAAACAGTGTGCAGCACCCATAAAAAAGTTTACAAGTGAGGAACTGTATATTCTAAATGAAGGTAGATTTTTTTTATATTTTTATTTATTTAAAAAAACTGTCCATATATAGTGCATTTTAGATATTATAAATGCATTAATAAAACAATATAATATGTAAAAACACTAAGACCCTCAAGGTAGGAAAGTGTACCTTACAGAGCATTTTAGCTCTGCATACATTCACAATATATCAATTAAAGGAAATTTATGAATGCCATTATTTATTTATCAATATTTAATATAGCACCTATATTCACATATAGCAGAGCCTTGAATGTCGTATTGCTTTTATGAAATAATTAACTCTCGCCCCTCGTGGCTTAATTAACACATGGCAAAGTGTAATCAATGTTTAAACGTCTTTACAA
Organism: Ptychobarbus kaznakovi; assembly: GCA_027422405.1. NCBI lineage: Eukaryota > Metazoa > Chordata > Actinopteri > Cypriniformes > Cyprinidae > Ptychobarbus > Ptychobarbus kaznakovi. The sequence goes on from CM049809.1 coordinate 19,019,138, forward strand.
TCATCTTTGAAGGTTGATTGCTCATTTGATTGTTGCTGCATTATTGGTCGCCACATATCTCTGGTAAGCAAAATTTTCAATATTTTTGCTGGTTAACAGATGTATACATGATAGAGCATTTGTCCGTTATTGATTTTGCTGATGGCACACTTTGCTTTTGGGATGATAAAGCCAAAGAACTCATCGATACATTGATAACAGCCACGCTGAGCAGAGCACAGAGATTCAGTTTCTATCGTCTATACACACATTTCTTCACCACACTATTGATTGTTCTCTCCTTAAACATGAGCCTCTGAGAGTCAAGGTTTTACACACAAATACTCACACGTACTGAATTTTTTCTCTGTTTTGCAAGGTGAACAAACTACTGCAGTGCAAGAAACGCAGTATTGGGCAGTAACTACATAAATGTAGCAATGCTAGCACCTTAGCTATAATGTTACATTTGTACGACGGCAGTTCAGCCATTTTTTACCAACAAGTACCAATGTAGCATGACAATTTTTGCAAACAATTTTACAAACAGATTCAATTACAAAACCCTCTCAATCTTAGTCATATATCCCCCCACCCCCAAAAAAGTTGGCAAATTGTAGTCTCTGTGCAGCATCGTTGTGTCTTTGATTTTTAAAACATGCTGTTCATCAGTATTATTTTATTTTTCAGTTGTAATAGTGGTGTGCCGTCAGGGGCAACAGGGCCTTCTCTGCTGGCCCTATACAAAATAAAATTGTGTGAAATATGTTTTTGATTATTTAGGTATCATTTTAATTTGTGTAATGTCCACACAATTGCCTATGATTAGTTTCATTGAGGTTGAACTGTAATATCCTGCATAAGTCTGTGGCCAGCACTACAGATAGTGCTACCCTTTTGTTGAAAGACGTCACATCTGATTTGTTACGAGCATTACTGACAGAATCATCAGCCAATCATATGTTTACGTTCAATGACAGCCCGCCTTCTGTGGCTATCGACGTACCCAGTGCTTCCCCCAGCGTTAGACCGCCCCTTAAGTCCGGGATTTCCAAGGTACGAAAGTGAAATTCAACGAAAAGAAAATGTCAGCCGCAGTCGTCGACACCTACACCAGATCTTTTTGCCGATCTACTAAAAACACCTTTTACAAGGCACTCTTTTGCAGACAAAACAGAATAACTGAGAACGAAACTAAATTAGCTAACAATGGCGAGCTAAGGTTCTATGTGCTATTTCAAAGACTTCAACTATGAGTGGCTAACAGCTAGCATAGAGCACAATTTATTTTGTTACTTTTTTAATATGAGTAAAGGGACAAGGAATGACAGACCCATGGACTTTGTTTGCAAGTGACAGGTGAGTGCTTTATTATTTGATGAGTATTATATCATGCACATTGTTTTGGAGGTGTACATGGTGTGTTGATAACACTGTGGCTTTTTTACAGTTTTGCTGCTTTCGGGGCGTCATCATTTTAGAGTGACGTGAATGAGCATAGTGACCTGTGTATTGGTGGATTACTTTTACTTTTCCATGTAGGTAAATTTACTCTGCATTTAACCCACCCTAATCTAGCCTACTGTTAAAATTGTTGATCATCCATCATTGTAGTTGAGAGCCTGTGTGCGGCATAATATGAGATGTGTAAAATGATGTGTAAGGGATTTAATGTATTAGAGATTTTAATCTCAGTGAGTCTTTTCCTTGTTAAATAAAGGTATATAAGGTGTGTGCATGTAGTTTACAGTTGCTTACTGAAGGCCCTGATTAAAACCCCACTGTACAACACTGATATTTACATTTATCTGTTCAAATGTAATGCCTTCACCTCAACTGAGACTTATTAATTCAAACAAAAAATCATTATTTTTAATGAGAAAATATTGCTAAATATTGCAGAAATAATTTACTTTTTAAAATAGTAAATATACAATATGTTATATATTTTAAAATAAATTTTGAAACTGCAGCTTGTATATCTATAAGCTACTCATAAATAATAATAAAAAACCTACAGTCAAGCTATTTTTAGTGATTTAAGATTAATGTAACTAACTAGTTTTCCAAATAGAGCAGCTTGACTGTAGTTAACTATACATTATGAGTAGCTTGTGGCTTTACAGTTTGCAGTTTCAAAGTAGCTGACAAAAGGTTAGTGGGGCTTGTTTTTCTCCTTGTCTATAGTTAGCATCTCTTCCGTCTTTTTATACTCCATTTTCTTAAGACTGTGCTCTCTCTCGCTCCATCACAGTGATGAATCTGCCTGGATTCTCAAGGAGACCACGTCCACCTTCACAGGCGCATGCAGATAGTTTACCTGCAGCAGGCTGTTTGTGTTTTTTGGGTGATGCGGTCTGACAGGTTGATTAAAGCAGGTTAGAGAATCCACTGCTGCTGTCACTCAAAGGCTTGACATTTCTGTGATGGAAGGGTCAGGAAAGGAGAGAAAAGGATGAGGGTACGGGTATTGTACCAAGTACGAGCACGCATACTCATGAATATAAACTACTATGGAGAAAATTAAATATATGTGATTTACATAGTAAAAGCTTTATTGTTTGCTTTAAAAGTGCTCACGGTTTTCATTAATTGTATTTTACATTTCTAGAAAATGTTACACCAAAACCACAACATAGTGTTGTTCAATGACTTACTGTCCTTAAACGATCAAATAATGCTTAAAATTGTCCAGATATCATCTTTTTCATGTTTTACTGAAGCAAATGTCTCAATGTAACAGGTCAGCACTCATAGCTCACTATTAGGAAGAAAGCTGAAAATAACTTTTTAATAACTTTCATAAAGCGGAGAGTTTAGCTAATGGGCAGCTTTGCTCGTGTATTCGTTTAGCGAAGAACCTGAAGTAATCCACTCAGTGAAACCAAGATTTCAGTATTTCGGCTGTTGTTGCATTCAGGCTGAGAAGCTAATTTGTTGTCGGTTACAGAAGGCTGATGTACTGCTCTTGTAGTGGTTGACCTTGGGTAAAATGATTGTCTCTCTTCGACCACTTTCAACCACAATCATGCCGAACATATCCATACTCGCACTGCCAAAGAGGGTACAAGACTGAGTTTGTCCAAAAGGTGAAATTAAGTCTCTGGTTCTATGGGGAAAATCATTCCCTCTCTCTTGCTTTCTCTCCCTCAATTTTTCAGTTTGCGCCATATCTCAAATGCAGCACATTGTCACTCCATGTGGAATGAATAATTTCATACGCAGATTTATTATTAAGGAAGTAACATCTGGTCTGATAATGAAGGTTTATTTATTTTCACACCCGCAACCCTATCTTCCTGCATGACCAAATTAATTGTGCTGTTATGACTGCAGCCCAAGATACAAGCTATGGCTTTAAAATCCTCAATATAACTTTAAAAGAATGAGCCCAATTATAAGTGACAAGTCAGCCTACTTTATAGTCTGCAATGGCCTGTTTATGAGCAAAGTTAATCCAAGCATAATAAAGCGCCAACACAATATCCATAAAAACTAACAATTGTTCTACCAGGCCATGTACAAACTACAATGTTTTGGGAGTGATAACTGAATTCATTTGGAGAAGTTAAAAGTCGTCAAAGTGTGTCAAAAATTACTGAAAACGGTACAAACAGGCAAGTCACTGCATTTCCTGTTCCGGATGTTTTCACCAGGCTTCAATTTTACCTCAATCAGATATCTTTACCACAGAGACTATGCTTAGCTTCACTGGCAACCATGTAGCGGTGTTGCCAAAACGGCTAGACCCACACCAAACCAGCACTTACCAGTATCGACCAAATAAGCAAGTGTTTTCAGATGGGTTTTAAAGTGTATAGACACGTTTCAAGTGTGTGGGCTTTTGTCTGATCCTTCAGGCAAGCTTACATCCTTGTGGGTGCGTGTGAGGTTAATATGAGGAAGACCTCACGTCAGACCATAGCCATCATTAGTGTTGCCCCCACAGAGTTTTCCATTAGCAGGATGCTAAAGGGCCCATCATGTTACTCTCCTCTCTAATGTCCATTGATCATAACCCTCACGATGTCCAGAAGAGAAGAAAACAATCAGCGTTATGTTAACCCTCAGGCAAAAAATTAGATGGTGCCTCAAAGGAGAAAAAAGACGGCAAGAGAGAGGAAAAAACAAGACTAACACTGAAGGAGCTGTATGCCTGGATATGTATGCTGAAGATATTACATGCACTAATCTCTCAGCTTTACTTGCTTGGAGATATTGGCTGAAAGTGAGCGAGCGTGAATGTGCGTGCACTGTAAAAGAGAGCAAAAGTATGTGGACACCCTCGTCTAAATAACAGGTTGGCTATTTCAATAACTTCAACGAGAAATGTTAATATTACACCATGTGCGGGCAGTCTAGAGAATTACATGTTCTAGCATGGCAATTTTCTTGGTGTACTACACAATCTGTGAGCTAGACCTTATTTTCCACAAGTCAGCACCTAAGAAAACCCTGCATCCAGGTCCCAAAGTTTAGAATAAAACCTTCCCGAGAAGAAGAAATATGGTTAGGAAGCAAAAGTACAGATCTATGCAGATGAGTTTTTAAATTAATATGTTCAAAAACTACATATGTATTCAGGTGTCCACATACTAAAGCCCAAAGTATACTTCGGTTTTAATGCATACGCGAGGATCTACGTACAGTGCATGATGTAAATTTCATCACCAGAATAGTAGTGCTCCACCTGATTTTGTAACAGCAAATGTTTTGGATGTGCAGATCAGATCGCACATGTATTGAATTTGTTTTGCACTAACCAGTTTTTCCACAAGGTGGCAACACTGGCCCGGGCCGTTGTTTTACAGTAGAAAACGAAACTAAAGAGATGGAACAATAACAACGACATAGTAGACATAGCATGCAACTTTAGTTTACAAATACATTTTTATCAGTCACCTTCTGGAGAAAAATAACAGACACTGGACGAAGATGAAGCTTTCTAGAGCGCATATGTCGACTGCCTGCATATGCGCATGCATAAGTATACTCTCCGCTTTAGTATATTTATAAGTTAGTAATGCATGGGCAGATTGCAAAGTCCATACCCAGGATCTATATCTCTAAAGGGTGTCTTTCCATAGACATCACATAAATGCACTCCACAACACAAATCTGCATGCATACGCATGCACAAAAGCCCACAAGGGGACTGTGAACTGCTCTCAACTGCCGTGTTTCTCATATAAATTCATAGATTGAGATACCACAGAAGAGACTTGGTTAAATACGTTTAAAAAAAAACGTGGCTGAGGAAAAAGTTTGCGTCGTGAGGAGTATATTGCCCACTTACATCAAAGAGATGGGTCCCATGCCTCATCATCATTCATTTAACCTATGGTACAAAAAAAAACACTGAGACTTGAAAGATTTATTTGAGATGTAGGCACACAGATTTTTTTTTTTTTTTTTTTGGATTTCGATTTTCATGGCCTCTGCCTGAGCCGGGCCTGAGCGCACAGCTCTCCGTACAGAGGAAGGAAATCCCTGAAACTCTCTGAAGAGGAAAGAGAGAGTGGGATTAAGGCGTCCGCACTAATTTCTTTCCCCTAGCCTTAACCAGACTTCTCCTGGTCGGTGCAGTGCGGCTAGGGATTGGGCAGGGTTAGGCAGAACCGCCGCTAGATTTCCATGTATTAGTCCGGTAGAACTTTTTTTTCCATTCCTCTACGACTCAAAGGGGGGGACTTGTATAACCAGGGAACACTTCCATCCCAAGCCTGAGCCTCGGGTCGGCTTATCAGGGCAAACAGATGCAGAGCGCTCACGGGACCTCATCAAGCCAGCTCTGGGAGAGGCATACCTGCTGGCACTACGCCATTACTATGCTCCATCCAACTTCCCATAACCCTCCCCACTCTCAGGCCCTGGGACACGCAACCCAATAACCTAACTCAAAAAAAAAAACTACTGAGGAAAGGTCGAAATTATACGAAGCTCCGGAGAGAACAGCAGTAGTGGGTTTATTTATTAATATCTGTTTATATATTTCCTTGCGTTCTAAAAAGTTTCATCGCTAAATGTGTCAATGGTACAGTGGGAGGTAGCGCACGGTGGTATGAGATATGGAGGGAGTTTTCTCTGTCACCTACTTCTTTAAATAGCTTTGGCAGATGAAATAAAAGATGGCTCAGAGTGTGAATGCCGTAGGGGATACATTATGATTATAGAGTGAATATCTCATGTGAATTTGGAGCCGTGAGGCTGAAAAACAGGATTTTGTGCATTGTGGTGTGGTGTGTGTGTGTGTGTGTGTGTGTGTGTGTGTGTGTGTGTGAGTGTGTGTCCTTTGGAAGTCGCCCTCTATCATTCTCTAGAAATAGGGTGCACAGGATCGAATCAGTTTCACAGGGTCTCCAGGTTGTGAGCTGCTTATGATGAAAGATGGGAAAATTGTCCGTTCCTCGACCTTCAGAAGTTCAAAGATTCCTCCGCTTATTTTGACCATCGCCTTGATATCCATTTTTAATCAGGACATCAATTGAAGAAGCTGATTAGGTTTCTGATCACATTTCAAGGCAGATTTGTTTAGCGGTAGGCCAGCAGAATTGTCCCTCTCTCACATACACACACACACACACACACTCAAAGACTGTACAAAAACGAATAACAATTTATCCAGCATACGGGGCCGTTTGAGTCACAGAAGAAATGCGAAGTAGTTTGAATCTACATAAAAATGCATTCAACCAATAGCCCCAACTAGTGCTACAGTATGTGAGTTTCTCAAACAAACTCAAATGCTGATTTGTTGATCTGACATATGCTGGCATGCACTGCAGCATGAATACAATAAGCATCTTACACATTCACACATACATAGTCTATTTCTTGTGTTGCTTACATGTGATTTGTTAATTAGTCAGTACATCTATCAAATTTAAATTGTTCCTGTGGCTCAGTGGTAGAGCATTGCGTTAGCAGCACAAAGGTTGTGGGTTCAATTCCCAGGGAACACACATACTGACAAAATATATATATATCACCTGAATGTACTGTAAATCGCTTTGGATAAAAGTGTCTGCTAAATGCATACATGTAAATAGGCTCAACAAGTTGTTAACATGATATTACCTTTAACTTTTGAACTATGGATATGCTCTTCCTACAATTAAATGTGATGTTAGCAGCATTAGCAAGTTACAGCTCATTTGAACAACAACAAACATCTGTTTCTGGGAATTGTTTGATGTATTTTACTTGTTATCTGAGGTTTAACCAAACACAGCCTACCTGAGAAAAAACGGAGAGGGGGAATAATAAGAGTAATTGATTAAAACTGCGAGACACAGCTTTGCGGCGTGCTTTATTTACTGTGCTAAGTGTGTGAAAAAGCACTCTAAATTATCCGCAATTACGTTTATATGTTATTTGTGTGTATTTATGCCTCTTCTAATAGGTGCAAATTGTGCTCATGTTGGAACATTTTTTTCTCCTTGTACTTAATAAAAAACGCTTCGTCGTCAGATGTGCAAACCATCTTTTAATTAAAATGGAGGTATCAAGGAAATCTTTTCCCATTAAGCTGTAGAATTCAAGTAATTGGCCCATAGATTGCGACATTCTGATTAATGACATTAGTGCTATTTCCGAACAGCAAAATCCATGAACAACTACACAATCGCAGGGGGCTTTTTCTCACAGAGGAGTTGTTAAAATATTTGTGGTGAGTAGAGCCGAGGGTTGAGGTGTGAATGCATCTTGAAGCTTCTTGGATAGGAGGACGGATGGATAACAGACATGAAGAAGAGGAGGGAGAAGAAGAAGCAGGAACGGTAGTAGAGAAGGGTGATGGGGAGGATGTGTCAGATTTGATTTATTAAGTGCAGCTCTTTCTCTGACTGCTGCTAACTTGTCAGTCGCCACATAATGGATGGTACTCACACCTCACTGCGCAGTGATTGGCTTTTTTTTCCCTGGACATGGAGAGCAAGGTGCGCCTCTCCAATCCCTATCTATTCTCTTTTTTAATGAATTCATTATTCTCTCATGCCGCCCCGCTCAGACCTCAGATGAGGTGGTGCTTGATAAAAGATATTTGACGCTGTGGCCTATTCTTTACTCTCTGTCCACCATGCATCTTCCACCTCTCTTCTTAACTCCATTATTCTCACAAATATGTTGGTTATGTTGGCTGAGGATGGGACGTCAAGCCGTCAATAAGCATCTGTCTCTTGTAACACCAGCCTTGAGACTCTATCACAAGTAACCCATCGAATGCCCTGTTATACTGAAATGCATATGGTGCAGTTTACTTGCTTTTCGGTGCTAAATGCATACAAGTGATTCAAATATTTAGTTTTTGACCCTCAGAAGGAATATCATGATATTGCTAGCAATATTTGCAAATCTGTTACCTTGTTCAGCAGTAACTACACTGCCAAGCAAGTCAGAACACAAATGTTTGCAGCCTACAAATTCCCAGAATGCACAGTGAGCATCGGCTACTCACTATATTCATGTTCTGCATTTCATCAGGAAATGTGTCGTCAGCAACACAAGACAAAAATTACATAAACTGTATTTCAAAATGTCACTGTATTTTTCAGCACTGAAGATAAACAATTAACTAAAATATTAGAACCCAGCCTTAGTCATTCTGCATTGCTGATTAACGCAGGCTACATTTTTATGAGTGTGATCATGAAGCAGGTAAAAGAGCCACCAGTGTCCTAATGTTTAGTGGGTCCTTTGCAACTTTTTTGTCCAAATTTTCAATATAATACACGTTAAAAGAATACACTGTGTGTTCATGTGTGAAGGAAATAAAATTCATGTGTTAAGGAAAAAAAAAATAAAAACACACACTTAATTGCATGTTATTAAACAAAAATGCATCATAACTTTATATTAAATGCAGTTACTTGAACTTTAGAGCCCTTTTTGACGATGCACTTAGTTTCTACTTATGTAATAATTTCATAATTACTTCTATTGTCTTTAAAATGTACTGCTGAATGTAGTGACAAGCATTTATGGTAAATTAGAATATACTTGAATGTAATTTATATTGAAACTTGCATGCCATGTATTTAAATATATTTATATTTACAATGATAAAGCAGCAACTTTGTATATTTAAAATAAATTAACTTGTAATGTAATGTCAAGTGACAAACTTCAGTTAAACATATGTTCAAGCGCTGAGCATGTGCTTTAGAATATTAGTTAACACATTAATATAAATGCATTTATTTAAAGCACTGTTCAATATTATTATAACATGATAATTAAAAGGTATTTTGAAGTAACTTGATGTTATTTCACAGAGCCCTTTAAACAAACTTACTAATTTGTGTTAAATAACAGCCATTAAAGTGTCTCTCTCTTTAAGTGCATTTAAGTGGCCTCTTATATCTGTTAGTAAACTACTAGAGCACATTCAATTTGATTAAGCACACTTCTTTTTCTCCACAAGGATATTGTGATTCACAATGCAGGAAACTATAGAGTAGAATGAGACACAGCCTAAAAAAAAAAAATCCAACACTGATGGAGAGATAGACAAAGTGCAGTGGTAGGAAAAAGTAAAATACAAAAAAAAGACTGTTTGAAAAGTGTTCAGGAAAGACGAGGAGACACTTCAGACAGAGAGGTGGTTGTTTTACTGACGGGACCCAACAGACATCCCAAGAGAGTTTCCACCATCACTCATTCAGAATGCAGTCTTCAGAAAGTCAACACTGAAGGACTAGTGTCATATTCATCCGAGGCTGAATGCGCTTTACATAGTAAGGGGGGGATCTCCTCATCCACCACCAGTGTGTAGCATCCACCTGGATGATGCGATGACAGCAGCCATATTGCACCAGAACGCCCCCCACACACCAGCTTACTGATGAAGAGGAGACAGAGTGATGAAGTCAATCAGTGTATGGGGATGATTAGGAGGCCATGATGGTCAGAGGCCAATGGGCGAATTTGGCGAGGATGCAGGGGTTACACCCCTACTCTTTTTCGAAAGACATCCTGGGATTTTTAATGACCAAAGAGAGTCAGGACCTCGGTTTAATGTCTCATCTGAAGGACGGTGCTTTTTACAGTACAGTGTCCCCGTCACTACACTGGGGAGTTAGGAACCAACAAAGACCACAGGGTGAGCACCTGCTGGTCTCACTAACAACTCTTCCAGCAGGAACCTAGTTTTCCCAGGAGGTCTCCCAGGTACTGACCAGCTCAACCCTGCTTAGCTTCAGTGGGCAACCGGTCTTGGGCTGCAGGGTGATATGGCTGATATTCAAAATAGTGTTTTTTTTGTTAAGCAATTGAAAATGAAAAGTTAGTCACTTCCGCTGAGCTGTTGTCAAGCAACTAAAAGATGCAAATTTCTAAAGTATTTAGATCTAAAGTAACTTCACTTTTAGAGTCACTTGGGTCACGTGAATCATCAAAGCCCTCACTCTTATGCCATTGTTCTGCACAGTCGTGCAAATGATAGCATGGAGCTAATAACTGTGAGCCTGAGAGAGGAGGACGTTTAACCGGGCGCTTTGAGACGTGTTCGCTGATGTTGTGTAGTTGGGATGGCAGGCGTCGGGCGTTATGGATTTGAGGCTGATGACGCTTGACACAGCGGCAGATTTCAAGAAAGGTTGAGGCAGCAGCAGTGTGGCCTGCCTGAGGGTCGGACCTTCCCCACTACCCCTCGTCTTCCTCTGTCACGCGGGATTAAGGCTGACTTCCTCTGAATGCAAGAGGACAGGATACTGAGATGTTAGCACAGCATACTGACTTATTGTTCAGCTTTGACCTGCCTCTTGGACATGAACCTTTCCTCCATGGTGTTCTTTTCTCCAGAATATATTGTGTTGGTGTTTTTGTGTAATCAAAAAGCAGTGATATCGAACTGGAGTTTATTTTCTCCAATGCAATAGTCATTCGTTTCTCAGTATGAAAGCAAATGTGCCATTCATCATCAGTTATTACGCCTAATTTGGAAACATTTTAGTTTTGCAGTCAAGCAAAGTCAAGCAAAAGCTTCTCTTTAGATTTGCAATTACAGCTGCAAACATAAGGATGTCAAATAATGATTAATTTAGAAATGTAATCATGTATTTATTATATAAAAATTAAGATGTACAATGTTGCACAGAAGTTTAAATGAATATGTTATGAACTAATTAAAATTCTGTATTTGGTTTTTGAACCAATACATGAATTCTCCAAACCAGCAATATTTTAGTAGCACAGAGATACAATTATAATTTGTATTATAGTTTTTATTTGTATGTTTTCCCTTTTTATATGTTAGTTTTAGTTAAGTACATCAAGAAAAGTTCATTTAAAATTAGAAACATTGCCTTGACAGCTAGCTGAATATATATTTTTTTTATTATTATTATTATTATTATTATTATCTTGAGTAAAGACTTTTGTTATTTATTTATATTTTTGAAAATAGTTTTAGACAACTTCTAATGTGTGTTATAATAGCCTTATAATAGCCAACTTGTAATAATCCTGGTCAAAGCAAACCAGCTGAATAAAATAGCACTATATAAAGGACATTTTATTTATTTTCTCCCCATTATTATTATTATTATTGTTTCGAGTACATTTTATTGTATATATATATATATATACTCGAAACTAAAAATAAAACTATATGTAAGGAATAATTGACGATGGGCCGTTGAATTATTAGAAAAATAATCGTTACACCTCGGGTTTGCATTATTTGTCTAATAATTCAACGGACCGAAGTCGATTATTCTGCTTATACTTCGGTTGCTACACCTCAAGACATCAAATAGATGATATATTTCAAGGCATTTGTTCGTTTTTTCTCCTTAAATTGCTATTGTGAGTAGGATTATTTCTTCCGCATCTCATCTAACGCCTCCCTCGCTAATTCCAAAACGTAATTTTAAACCGTAACGGAGACTTGAGCCGTTGATAGTAGACCAATGCAGTTAATACAGTTAATAACTAAGTTATGAGAGGAGAGAGAGATTACCTCTGTGAGTCTGTGCGTCTCTCAATAGTGTTCGGCAGCAATGTCTCTAGCTATAGTGAAGCTTAAAGTTAATTTTCTTCATGAAAAGCTCCGTTGTTGTTAATTCCGTTGTGAGAATTCATGTAGTTTTTAAGTTGTTAAACAATGTTACTGATAAAATCGTCAGAGTAGTGCTAACAATATTAGCGCGTATGTTAATGTTTGTGCACCCTGTCTGTGAGGGAGAGAGAGAGCGGGGGAGATAGACTATGTGCTGTCCGTACATAATAAAGCGTAATTTTGTGGCAAAAACATGGATATAATCTGTGGATTTTATCCTTTTGTTTACTATATTTATTTGTTTGGCCAGTGTCGTTGTGGGTTTTGGTTCTTTTGCTGTTTTAGGCTGTAAGGACCTTTGAAATAACGCAAATAATTTGGCGGAGTGATATGGACATGTAATGCACCGGTGCCTGGAACTACATTCGCCATGCTTTTCCCTGAAAATAATTGCACTCCTTAGAATGTTGGTCAACCAATCAGATTCAAGCATTCAAGCCCTGTATATACATATTAGGGGTGGCACGGTACACAGATGTCACGGTTCGGTACATACCTCGGTTCGGGAGTCACAATTCGATATGATTTCGGTACAACAGGAAAGAAAAACTACTATGCTCAGTTTCTTTTCATTTATTTTGAACAGACAGTCATGCAAATTACACTTTTTTCCATCTAGATGTGAAAATACTATATATTATTACATTATTAATAAGACAATACGTGTTTAAAGTTGATTCTGCTGGATTAAGAAAACAGATGAATTGATTGCGCCGGAGCGCGCGCACACACACACACACACACACACACACACACACACACATCAGTTCTAGCATTGCTAACTTGACAGCGCAGTTGGTACTTTATCTAAATAAAATACAGTGAACCAAACATCAGCGCGCGCGCCTCCGTGTCACCGTTGGAACGCGACTGAAGTAAAAAGCCTATAATTTACATAATAAATAATAGCATTCAGATACGTTACATCGCAAATATGGAAATATTATGGAATATTTGGATTTTTGAGGAATGAGAGAGGTAGGATACACGAGCACAAAGCCCCATTTCGCAAACAGTTGAGTGCGCAAGCCTTTAAAGTATACTCCTTTGTCAGTCTATGTGAGAGACGCGTTCAAAATCAGCACGTGGTCACTGTCTAGTGGGCTTGTTTTCAAGTGCACAACTCATGGCATTCACTGTTCTTCTGGTGGCGGTTATCAAACATCATTGCATTACTGCGGGCCCCCTTCTGGATTGGGGGTTAATTGCCTGTATTCGTCATAAGGCCTCATGCACCAAACCCAGATACCCGTACTATGACGGTTCGGTACGAATACATGTACCGTGCCACCCCTAATATATATATATATATATATATATATATATATATATATATAGTTTTAATTGTACTCAACCATAATTAATTTAAACAAATAAACTAAAATAACACTATATAAAGGACATTTTATTTATCTATTTGCTCCCCATTGATTGATTGATTGATTGATTGATTGATTGATTGATTGATTGATTGATTGATTTCACTGCACTGTTACTTTTGAAAAAAATAAAGACAAGTGTTTTGTATTGCTGTGCTTTTAAAGACTCACATGAGCTGTCCAAATGAACCAGTCAATAGATGGACCGTACATGCTATGCCAATGTATATTGACAAAAACCACGGTGTGTGTGAAACAAGTGTTTCACAAGTGAGCAAGGCTGCCTGTGATGTATGGGCTCAGTAAATCTCATCACATCCGAGTTGTTTTAGGTGCTTGGGCAGGGCTGAGTGGCATTTGAAAACATCAAACTATTAAAATGTGGCAGGCATTGTTTATGTGCCTGTGTCTGGTCCAGAAAGATTGAGAGAGAGTTTTAAAAAGACGGAAAGACGTGAAAAGATGCGAAGAGAAAGGCGTTGTGCAGGAGAGAGTCTTATCGATTTGAATAAGCCAACCTGTGAGCTAATGGGGTGCGTCATTTTGTTTTCCCCTGCTGTGCAGGCAATCCATCACCTGTCCATCAGTCAGGGAGCAGGGCCGTGGCCATTGTTTGGGTGATTTATAGAGAGCCTAACAGAGGGGGCAGTTTGTCATTCGCAGGCGTCCGGCGATCACAATCTACACTGTCCAGATCAGCGCTAGAAGCAGGACGGACACAAAGAATGTTGAGCGACAAATGGAAATAAAGAAAGATGGATTAAAGACAGAAAATAATCATTCGTTGGGAGCTAGAGAGGAGCTCATGAGCTCTCTCCCATCATACACCAACCTTTGCACTTCCTCCATTAAAGTTTTGCTTTTTCCAACATGTTCTCACTACAAATCCAGGTAGAATCGAGTGATCCGGTCAGCTGTCACCTACCATCCATCTAGGAGCTTTATGAACTCAGTGCCTTGAGCAGAGCTGGTTAGATTGCCTCTGACTCGACCCTCCCTGGACGTCACCACTCAGCACCAGAACATCCCATCGCGGTGACAGCTTCTTTCCTGAGGCCATCTGCCTTCTCACTGGCAAGCATGTTCACAAATTTCGAACATCAATTGAAATTAAATGCATTAATACAATAACATTGTCAGTCCAATTAATTATTCATGTGCTACAGGCAACACTTGATTGACCTGCCCTTTTTAGTTAAAAAAAAAATGCTCCCAGAAAGGCATTAGAGGCAAAATATCAAACCAAGTGTCACCTGTGCTCTAAGAACTAATTTTATTTGCCTAGTCAGTTTTGCTATGGCTTTTAATCAATTGTTCTCTTGGTGATTGGAAAATATATGTTTAATAACTTGAAACTAGAATGAATGAATAGTACTTCAATATTGTTTAATATTTTGTAAAACTACATTAAATACACCACATTCACAAAAAAAATTAACAGAACAAATTTATATGTAAATTGCAGATCTATGTGGATTTTGTGTGAATTTCAGCCTTAACAATAGGCAGTTGTTACATAAATGTGAATTATTTAAAATGTATAATTACAATATCAAACACAGTTTAGATATTGTCAATTACAAGAAAGTTGCAATTGTGAGATTTTATTAACAATTTACACAAATACTTGTTCTGCTCGTGTGATAAATGAGGCCTTTAACATAATCTATAAATAATATTAGTGTTTCCCACTAGAAAACATTAATGTGACAATTAACAACTCCGATGTCTACTTAAGTTAGCAAATTGAGCAATTCTAATTGGGACAAGATCAACCGAGGCAACAATCCTCTCTGTTTTCCATGTTTCTGTGTGCTGAGGGCTTGTGCAAGTATATTTAAATCTCCGAACTCAAATGCAAACTCAATGCGAATGCAAATGTTCTCAGGAAGCACAGTGAGTGATGCGTCCAATTTTTATGCATTTCTCCTCCTGTCAAGCCCCAGGTGAACCGCTGCACACACACACACACAGACACACACACACTGGCTGGCAGTGCAGAAGGGTGTAAGCGTGGGTGTCTGGAAGAGGTGCCAACAGATGCTACTGCCTCACACATTCAAATCATCAATCTTGTTTTTTTTTGTTTTGTTTTTTTATTGCCATCTCTCTCACTTCTCCGTGACCCTCCGACACCCTCAGCAGGCATCCTTCTCTGAGCTGGGAGCCTTTCACAGCAGAGTAACGCACCTGTTTGCTCTTGGAGTTTTATCCTGTCAGATTTACTGCCGTTTCGGATGGATCAGGTCCAAGTGAGATACTGTGTGGCTTCACTGATCAGGGCAGTATTAATGCAGAATATAGGACAAGACATGCTCAGGATCACCTGAGTGCAACAAACATATGCTTATTTCAGTGTATCCAGCATTTCCAAGACTAGTACAATTAAATGTAAAGACGATGCAGACTTATGTTAAGGTCATGAGCTAACAGCTACAGTAGAAAACCGACTCAAAGCAATGTAGTATACATGCCTGACCAGTATGTGGCGCTGTAATTCTGCCCTAGAAATACACTAAAAAAGGAAATGTAGACTTGGAGCATGCGCATAAACCTTGTGCGCTGTACACAAGCCTAACACAACAACAAAGGTGAACATGGAGCAATTTATCACACTATTTATGAATCTGTGTTAATAAAGATATAGAGGGTAGATGGCTCAATATGCTTTGGAATCGCTCTCGCTGTACTTTGATGTCATATAACAATCGGTCTGTGCAGTGCCACTTCAAGTCGAACATACATATTCCAATGGGAGCATATGGCAGAATAATATGAGGAGCATGTGTGAATTACAAAATAAAAGACATGAATGCAACCAAAACCCAAACCAACCTGACAAGTAGCATGTCTAAAGTGGACTATCAAAATAAAGTGTTCCTGTGAACTGACCTTCAGGGCAAAGCAGTGAATAAGATTGGATCACAATGCATCTGTACCAGGCATTTCTGTTTGTAGTATAACGAATGTCCACTAGAGGGCCAGTTAAGAGTGAATCAGACTAATCCTACTGAATTGAGTAGTGAGAGAAGGGTGACCACTTAAAGCAGTTTTCTGATTTACTCTGATATCTCTAATGTGCTCTACCACAAATATTATTTGTGTTTGTGGATAATTGAGAAGTACCTTGCATTCTATGCCTCAGAGAGTTGTTATAAAAAAGTACTGGCTGTGTGAATCTCAACTAACAGGCATTTTCAGCATGAAAAATACATCTCATGAAACCTGATGCCATTTAATTTGAAAGAAGAATTTGGCTTGATACAGTCTCACTTTGCCCTTCACTGACTGGGTATTTACTCACAGGCAGTTATTTAATTAACAGGAGGCAGCCGAGTGCTTCCCAGGCAAATGTGGCGTTCCCTTGAGGCTGGGCTCCAAACCTGTCTGGAACCATTTGTCCAGAAACATGTGTTCTGTGTCAGCCCGGCGCATGCCCTGTTAAGCCATTACCAGAGCAGTTTTGCAGCCAATACCAACACCCTCAGCATCGGGGATGGTAACTGACAATAGCGTGCGATAATGGTATTTCCTTTCAGTACCGAAAGCCCCCATAATGTTTAATGTTGAAAGTGATGTTAGGTTGATTGCTCTGGGATGAGAGTGTGTGTAACTGTTGTGGAACAGACTGAGAGATGAGAAGTGCTCGAGATAGGTGAGAATGGCTCTGTGGGCTGGAAGGGTCAGATTGTTTACATGCTCTTCTCGATATTCCCATGAGGCTTTGCGGCGAGACCCAGCTGAGTGTTCCATTAGCACAGGGCCGCACTGTGACACGGGAACGCTGATCAAAATAACACTTATTAATCAGGAGAGATCACACACGTTGTCCTTGAAAAGAGGCTTGCCTCTCTAGTTCTCGCTTCCTCTTCCTTTTTTTTCTTCCCTCTCTATGTGTCTAATCTGTTGCAATTTTTCATCCAGGTAATTCACCACCGGTCCTCCCTCCAATACTCCTTACCTCCCTCTATCTCTCCTGCCCCTCTATCACACACACACACACACACACACACACACACACACACACACACACACACACACACACACACACACACACACACACACACACACACACACACACACACACACACACACACACTTACTCAGGTACATTTTCGACTTTCCCTATTGCTTTGACCTCTTGCCTTCAACTTCTGTATGCCATTAGAGGAACCATAACTTCATCATTACCAGTGTGGGTGAATGGGCTGCCCTGGTTTTGTACCAAGTTTGCCTCCGGCCAGTCAGGGGCAAAAAGCTATAAAAGGACACCAAGGTTACAGTTGCATGAATCATTAGCTGAGATGGAACAAAAGAGTGTATCACTGAAATCTAGTTGCTCAAATTTGACATGAAACCACACTGGAACCTGTCTATTTTCTTAATGCACATGGCTTGTCTTATTGTGTTTGATTTAATGGGTTTCAGTTTCCTACAGTTACCTGTCTCCAGTCTGGTATGGAATGAGCAGTTTTCTCTGTCTAATCAATTTTCAAAGTAAACAAATAAATAACAATCAAAGTCTATGCAGAGTCATTGATAGAGGGAAACTCTTGCATCAGAGTTGCACACTAAAACAATCAGAAGTTGAGAAAACTCAAAAACTTGAGGCAACCAGCTTCAGGACTTTGAGTATACTCAGTTTAAGGGAAAATGTTGCATCAACTTAAGAATTAATGTTGGTTTGTGATTTCATCACATATAAAATATTCTACAAATATTTGTTTTTATTTGTGGATTAAAGCTCACTAAAATTGCATATTAAGTTAAGCCGAGTGCTACATTACATAACAGCCTAACTAAACAGTATGTACGCATGTTACTTTTCATATAAACCCATGTTACTTCTATATGCTAAACAAAATATAATTTTAAATGCTCATTGACATGGAAGAAACTTGACCGAACAGAACATTAATCACTCTAAAGGAGATTTGAAACATAATGCTACATTTACAACAATACTTATGACATCATAAGTCCCAATGTTTTGAATGAAAACCAAAACATTTTCAAGTGGATCATTAGTCTGTTGAACCCTCACCACCAAACTTGACATTGCAAGGTATTGCTGTTTAATATTGTAAGTAGTTCATATTAAATGACCTGAAAGCTGACCAAAGTACAATCAAACTTCAAAATGGAAGTTGGAAATTTTGCAGTGTACTGACTAGTTGATCAATTATTTTATTTCACACTTGTTCTAAAGGCGATAACAGAAAAACAAACTTATGTCTAGTATAGCACCTCCCACTTTTCATAATCCAGTCAATTCCCATTGTATAAAAGCCACCCTTTTTGGTTTGTTTTGTTTTACTCACAAAATATCAGGTTTCATTCAAAACCAAAAGAAGATTAATTCATAAAAAAATTTAAGTAACATTTTTTTTTTCTGGTTCTAATATGCTTATGTAGCATAATGTCATCCAACCTTCATCAACTTCTTGTTTCTCCGCAATCTGATGATTTATACTTAGGATCTAGGGGGCCAGAGGGATCAGCAGGGAGTGTGCCAGCAGAGCTAGCGATAGCAGCTAATTAGCAGCAGCTGCTGATGGGAGCGTGGTGTGGACGATGCCAGAGGAGGCTTGACAAAATTGTTATAGAATGCAATTAGAGGAAGACAGGCAGGCTTTTCTGAGACAAAGAACCCCAGGCTAGTTCTGAAAATAGCATATATGTGAATGTGTGCATACACACCTGTGGAGAGCTTAGAGTGTATGGCCTAATATATACTGCTCAGACAGTTTATACACTAAAGTACATAGTACTTTTTCACTGTTTCTCACATTTTCTCTCATAATTTGGTTCTTTTTGACATATATGTCCAAGGCAATCACGCACAGATCTGCACCAAAATAATCAGTCCAAGATCAACTAAACGAGGTGGTATCGGCCCAAATGAAAATGAACCCTGGAGAGGTTGGCTTGTGCTAAGAAATCAATCCAACATATGAACCAACAAAGCAAGCTGTATCATAATTCATAATGGGGAATGTGTTATGTAAAAATACACATAAAAAGTTTTTAATTCTGTAGGTTAGCACATTATTTATCAAAGTATAAAGAACACCTCTTCGCATAGCTTTCTTCTTCTGAAACCAAGCAGACAAAATAACGAAAATAAAACCGCATTCAATTTAAGTCCCTGTTTTGGAACGCAGCAAACAATCTACAATCCACCAGCCTGTGAACGCAGGTCGACTTGGCATTAACTTCAACCAATGGAAGATGTTTCGGGCTAATAAGTAAAATAGCAACGGAAAGAAGATAATTCCAGCATATTAAAATGTCTTTTTTTATGGTAACGATAATGGACAAATTTAGAATTATTAAAAAAATTGCAGCATTGACAACAACACAAGCTGCACCCATGGAGCTTTTGAATCACACCTGCATCATTTCCACTGTCTGAGAATGGATTATCAGATCGCTGCTGCTATATGCTATGTGAAGAGACATTTATATATGCAAAACATAAACTTGCTAACTATTTATGGAAGAGTAGTTGACTAGTACAAAGTAATTCTCAAGCAAGTCCTAGTTTTATGCAGATTGTATTAGCAGATTTCACACATACCCCATAAAGACGCACACTCACGTGGGGCAGTCGTCCCTGCATTAGCAGATGGCTGAGTAGGAAGGAAGGCCTGGTGCTCAGCCAGCCATAGGCTTATGACCATCGCTCAAATTCTCTAGAACTTTCTATCCTCTCTAACTCTTACCCTGCTGTGCAGTTACAAAGAGTAGTCAGACTGTAATGGTGGAGAAAACTTTAAAGGTGAGAGGAACAGGAAGGCACAGCAAGGAGTCGGCCAACCGCTCCACGTGTTTCTCCCCGAAGCCCCTTAAAAAGCTGCTAGAAACAGCTATCTCGACAACCCTAAAACTGAGCTGAAAGAAAAGGTTTAATTTTCAGAAAGGATGTAAGCAATGGTTGCTAGCTGTTACACCAGCTAACTCCACCATTAATAGCCAGGTGTGAATTTTGTTTATTTGTACATGCATGCTTAGCATCTGTGCAAGTCATTTGAGTAGGCACACATGTCTGGTTTAGTATGTATGATGTGAGCGTGACCATGTATCTATGTGAATGTTGGTGTGTGTATATGGGAGCTTGTGTGTCCCAGGTGAGACGCCGACTGCTGTTGCCGCCCTGTGAGAATGGGTGGGTGTTGCTGGGTCTGACAGAGGCAGGAGCGTAGCAGCAGATGTGAATTGTCAAGCATTGTGTTTGGTTCATTAGCTGCTCTTCCACGTGCACCAAACACAGCTGTCACTTGGCCCACAGAGCAGGGTTGTGTGTCCATGTATGCATGCTAAAAACCTATATATCAACCCACAATAATTAGTTTGCATCACTGAACACATAACCCTAATATTGAATTATCTTAAACACACATTGTTGGCAATTTTCAATAAATAGTCATATTGCATCCTTATGTGAACTGGTCTATATCTTGCCCCACAGATCTCTACATTCCTAGAATTAAACATGGATGAGCAGTCTTCTTTCAGTGTACCATATAAGTGAAAAAGTGAAAGTGACGTGACATACGGCCAAGTATGGTTATCCATACTCAGAATTTGTACGAGTCCAAGGTTCAAGGTTCATGTTTTTTTTATTCGTCACATACCCAATTATACAGAATATAATCAGAAGTGAAATGTAAATCAGGTCCGACTCTCTAACCATTAGGCCACGACTTCCCCAATATATATATGTGGGGAATATGTTCGTTTATGTGGTTTATGAGGACACACATTTGTATAATGACATAGGTATTACAAGGAAAAGGTGATTTATGAGGACATTTTCAGTGTCCCCATAATACAAAAGGCTTATAAATCCTTCAGAATTAGTTTTTTGAGAAAGTAAAAATGCACAAAGTTTCCTGTAAGTGGTAGGTTTAGGTGTAGGGTTGGTGTAGGGCGATAGAAAATACAGTTTGTACAGTATAAAAAACATTTTGCCTATGGAGAGTCGCCGTAAACCATTAAAACCATTGTGTGTGTGTGTGTGGGGGGGGGGGAAATGGAAGAACACAAAAATACTGATTATGGAAATATTTGGCAATATTTACTTTTTGAATAAGACCTTTAGATCTCTTTTGTCTTTGAGTGTTTAAAAATGTTTAAAAGAACAGGAGAGAGAAAGAGACAGCTAAAAACCCCTTTGAGATGGCGCAAACTCACTGGCGTAAGAATGGAAGCGTGCACTCTAGTGTTGTTAATGAAATCCCTCCTGCCTAATTATGTGAAAAAGCACAATATGTTTGGATGAGCTCAGTGCAGCTACAGACAGGCACTAAAGAGCCATTGACAGCTAAAGAGCGAAAGAGTAAGCACGCAGAGAGGAAGAAAGCAAGTATAGTAGGGAAAAAAACGTCAGAGAGTGGGAGGGAGAATAAGTTATCAGGCCATTTTGCTGAGAGAAAAAAAAAAAAAAAAAATGCTACTACACACACGTCTTAATGAGACCATTTCTGTAAAACATAGCTATCCATTCCAGGAGACGTAGGTCAGTCAGAGCTATACACCCCGCACACGCAATCAATTAATCTACGTCTAATTACCTTCTCCACCCTAAATGACTCCTTGAACCTCTTACAAGAGGGTAGGTAAGGTAAGCCCTTACGGAAATAACATATATTTGATTCTATATGAACGGTCAATATATTAAAGTATTTTCAGTATATTGGTAATATATTACAATATACTGAATAATACATAAAGAATTGCCGCTTTCCATATATTGGGGAATATATGTCAACATATATGGTGCTCATATAGTCACATTTATATGGGAATATGTATTAACAATATATGACCACAATTCAAGGTACATATTTATTTTATTATATTTTCATATATGGAATTATATATTTGTAAATATATAAATATTGGCTACACATATCATTTGAAATATATGCAGAATAATGTCACATATATATGTGAAAATGTATGCAAAATATATGTATCCACATATGAACACATTTATTGTGTCATGTATGTGTGAATATACACTCACCGGCCACTTTATTAGGTACACCTGTTCAATTGCTTGGTAACACAAATTGCTAATCAGCCAATCACATGGCAGCAACTCAATGCATTTAGGCATCTAGATGTGGTGAAGACGACTTGCTGAAGTTCAAACCGAGCATCAGAATGGGGAAGAAAGGGGATTTAAGTGACTTTGAACGTGGAATGGTTGTTGGTGCCAGACGGGCTGGTCTGAGTATTTCAAAAACTGCTGATCTACTGGGATTTTCACACACAACCATCTCTAGGGTTTACAGAGAACGGTCCGAAAAAGAGAAAATATCCAGTGAGCGGCAGTTGTGTGGACGAAAATGCCTTGTTGATGTCAGAGGAGAATGGGCAGACTGGTTAGAGATGATAGAAAGGCAACAGTAACTCAAATAACCACTCGTTACAACCAAGGTGTGCAGAATACCATCTCTGAACACACAACACTTCGAACCCTGAAGCAGATGGGCTCCAGCAGCAGAAGACCACACCGGGTGCTGCTCCTGTCAGCTAAGAACAGGACACGGAGGCTACAATTCACACAGGATCACCAAAATTGGACAATAGAAGATTATAAAAACATTGCCTGGTCTGATGAGTCTTGATTTCTGCTGCGACATTCAGATGGTAGGGTCAGAATTTGCCGTAAAGAACATGAAAGCATGGATCCATCCTGCCTTGTCAACGGTTCAGGCTGCTGCTGGTGGTGTAATTATATTTTCTTGGCACACTTTCCGACCCTTAGTACCAATTGAGCATCGTTTAAACGCCACAGCCTACCTGAGTATTGTTGCTGACCATGTCCATCCCTTTATGACTACAGCATCTTCTGATGCTACTTCCAGCAGGATAATGCATCATGTCACAAAGATCAAATCATCTCAGACTGGTTTCTTGAACATGACAATGAGTTCACTTTACTCAAATGGCCTCCACAGTCACCAGATCTCAATCCAATAGAGCACCTTTGGGATGTGGTGGATTATCCTGCTGGAAGTAGCCATCAGAAGATGGGTACACTTTCACTTATATGGTACACTGAAAGAAGAATGCTCATACATGTTTAATCATGATATGCAGCTGATATATCTGCAGCAACTGCGTGATGCTATCATGTCAATATGGACCAAAATATCTGAGGAATGTTTCCAACACCTTGTTGAATCTATGCCACAAAGAATTAAGGCACTTCTGAAGGGCAAATATGGGCATGGAGGGAGAGCTAGATAATTAATTAAACCCAGCTGAAACAGAGGAACAATCAAACACTCAGCTAACCAACATATATATATATATATATTATATATAACCAATATATATATATGCAGTGCTCTCCAAAAGTATTGGAACAGTAAAGACAAAATTGCTCTGTTGGTTGTTGAGTCAAGACATTTGCAAATATTATTAAAAGATGAATATGAGACAAAACTACAGCATGTCATATTTTATTATTGGGTGATTCAACACAGATGTTTTACCAGCTAAGAAGTTCAGCACTTTTAGAGATTCATCCCCCTATCTGATCTGTATTGGAACAGTTGCCTCACAGGTCTTTCTAAGTGATCATCTGTGTCCTTTTGCATTAGTTCTTCAGATATTAAAAGCAAGGAATGTGTCGTATCAGTTATGTCCATTACTTCTGCATTCTGAATCTTGCATTTGATGATGACACACACAAAGCAGGATGGAGGGAGCTGACTTTGGAAGCTGACTTTGAGAGAAAAGCAAGCAATTTGGATGCTAAAAGAAAAGAGGAAGTCAATTACAGCTATAGCAAAAACAAAGGGCATGGAGAAATCAAGAGTTTGGAAACCACCAGCGACACAAGCAACCAACAACTACCTGATCGGCTGAGAAAACTCAGAATGTCGTGGAAAAGTTAATTTATTTAATTAATTCAACTCAAATTGTGAAACTCGTGTATTAAATAAATTCAATGCAAACAGACTGAAGTAGTTTAAATCTTTGGTTCTTTTAATTGTGATGATTTTGGCTCACATTTAACAAAAACCCACCAATTTACTGAAGTACACAAAAATAATTATAATAAGATAACTACTTCACAAGGCACCAAGGATCAGACGGCCTTACTGATGGAGGGCTCTGTAACGGAAAATATCTATTTTACACAAAACACTTCCACATTGCTCTTGCACTAATGGTTTTCATATGAAGAAGTAATCTGGAGTTCATTAAAAAGTGATTAGCCCTGTGTCTGATAGGGGAGCCATGTCCATGGAATCACATCGGGGACACCAATAAAATAGTGTTTACCTGTGGCGAGACTCTACTGAAGAGAGACAGACAAGCAAAGAGATATTACGAGTTGCGTGATGTAGCATTTCAAAACAGGGTGAAGAAAAAAGGAGATTGGCAGTGCCAAATGTTGGCAGTAGGGCTGGCGCCAGAACCTGCTCCTGCCAATTGCTCCTCAGTGGCTCTTTTAGGAAAACTCATTGTGCTTCCTTCCGATTACGTTTGTTTACCAGCTATTTTCTTGGCAACATTGTCATCATCATAGAATGGTGTATGAAAATATTGTCATTAACATCATCCCAGGTCATCACCATGCTGCAGAACAGAGAGTGAAGATAGAGTGAGAAATGAGAGGTGCAAGAAAAAAGAAAGTGAATGAATCAAAAGACACACGAAGTAAAGAAAAAAATGTTGTGAACAGTGGACGGGAGCAGGAAAGAAAAAGCAATTGTATCACATTCTTTCAAATTACACACCTTGCTGAGCTGCCGTGGGAGTGTGTCGCGCCGGGGGCAGGTGCTTGGCCACGAACTAAAAGAAGGTGCCATGCTCTGTGCTGGTTGCCAGTGAATCTGTTAATTAAGCATGCTAATGGTGGTAATTGCAGACATTCATGAACCCAGAAGCTGAAGTAAATGCTAGGTTCATTGTTGGTGGCAGAGTTCGGGCTGACTCAAGAGGAGAGCTCCCGTGTATACGGTCTGAGGGGGGCATGATGTGAGTCACCGAGGGAACAGCAGAAAAAGAAACTGGGACAAGGGAGAGCTGGTAGCAGACTGACTAAAATGCCACTCGCTTCAGGCACTCAGCAGCTGCTTTCAGGCAGATACCCAGCTGTGTAACAGTGGCCTGGCTCTGCCAAAGAGGTTAGGACTGAGTACTGCGCTAAATCAAGAGCTTGTGTTGTGGAGGTTACAATACGGAAACTACTCTCAAATGCTCCCCCCAAGACCAAGTGAGCAAATATACGTTACTGACTGTGCATCACCTGGAAAGCATCACAGTTTATTTTAAGTAAACACGCACAGATCACAAGTCACCCCAAAATCAAAATTACTTCACCAGGTGATTCAAGCATTATGAAGTGACTTTCTAGCAGCTCTCACATCCCATAGAGGTAGGCAGTTTTCTTGTCTCTGTAAGAAGAGGTTACTAATTGTAACTGAAACTGTATCCTATTTCTACTTAAACACAGGGTACTGTGTAAATGAACGTGGATTAAATAAAAAAATATAAACTCACATCAGTCTTTTCGACAACC
The DNA here is from genome assembly GCA_027422405.1 of Ptychobarbus kaznakovi. Taxonomy (NCBI): domain Eukaryota; kingdom Metazoa; phylum Chordata; class Actinopteri; order Cypriniformes; family Cyprinidae; genus Ptychobarbus; species Ptychobarbus kaznakovi. Next base: position 19,045,104 of record CM049809.1, read on the forward strand.
GATTATATTCAGCTAGAACAAAACCAACTAATCTTTTTTTATGCTTGTTATAGATGTCATTGTGAATGATTCACCCATGTCTATGCTTATTTAAAAACACGTGTACATTTTATTAGAAATGTCATAACTCGATCTTGAAATTGAAACCGACTTCTGCTACTTCCATTCCATCAAAACTTGAATTACACTCGAAGTCTGTTTGCCCCAAAAAAATGTGTGGCACTGATATATTTACTAGACAAAATAAATACAATATAGCTAGATTTAAATTTGGCGGATACCATCATTAAATATCACCACATTGCCAATTCCAGCATTAAAACCGCTCTGAACGTTAAAGTAACAAGTAATTAAAGACATACCAGTATGACTATTCAAAAACTTGACTATTATTTGGATACTGGATAGTGAAAATCAGTCATGTTGGTGGTGGAGGGTGCTTAGCAAGGAGCTCTCACAAGGAGCTACTCGTGTAAGCTCAAAAGCTTATCATCAAGAGCAGACCTCCTTTAGATGTCCATGTGCTTACAAACCACTATGAGAGGTGAGACCTGACATTTTTATATATTTTTTTCTCAGTATATCTAGGGCCAGATTAGATTGTATCTATGGTACAACCAATCAATTTGATTTATTCTGCAAAAACACCGCTCTGATTTGTACAGTGCATCCCTGTAATTGGTATGGCTGTTTACCCCTCCCTTATTCTCTGGCCATCTTCACAATCTAAGCGTATCGTTTTCTGTTAAGATCATTCGCCTCGTTTGTCTTGGCTGAGTGCTTGAGAGCTAATCTATAACGGGCTGTGCCCTGGATCGGATTAATGAGGTATGCGTTATGCTAATGTCGCTATGGCCGGTGCAAAGGTGTGTACTCCCGCTGAAGAGATATATCAGGCAGTCTGTGTGAATCCTATTGCCACCAAGGCCCAGACATCACTGTTTTCTGTCACTAGTACTTTCATTGGCTAATACATGGCTTAGGGAACATTTAACATTTTCAAATAAAAGGCCACACTAAAGAGAAGTGATCTTTAGCAGGCCTTGAGGTCCACTGCTATGTTCTTGTTCGGTAATGATAGCAGTCTTGTGTCAATTCCTATATTATGCACATATATGTAAGAAGGAATCATGGACACAAAAACCTTCGTATTGTAAGATAATTACTCAGTAAGCTTTTACTGCTAATGATACTTGTTCATTTCACTATACAAAGCACTCAAGGTTTCCCCTGCATGCTTTTTCTCACAAAAGCACAACCTTCGAAATCAGCAGGATAGGCAGCAGGAGCCTGATGACATATGGTGTGTTTTATTGTGTTGTCCATCCTCCTGCAGTGCATAAACACCTCAGCCCTGTGAAGTAGCCAAGGGGGAATTAGCCATCGACCTCGTAAATAACTTTCTCACCTCTAGTCAATAAGTAATTTCACGTTACCCCACTATCGGAAACAGTAATCACTGTGAAAAGTGACTGGAAAGGAGAAACAGTCTCTGGTTATGTGGTGTGGGCCACTTTCAGCAGCACATGCTTTCACTGACTACACACATACACACACATATATACACCACCGTTGTCTGTTACGTTGTGAAGAAAGGAGACCTAATCCTGTTGATCTGTTCTGATGGCTGAGAATCTGACAGGTGTGTGTTTGTGTGTGTGTGCATGTGGCTGAATGTGGTGCTTTTGATAAAGATGTCAGATGCAGCTGATTAGCTAACCTTTAGTAAGCTCTTCCTGAAACTCTGAGACAGAGAGAAAGAGAGAAGAGGAGATAGGTCAAACTGCAGGAGGAAGTCAGTGTCACTTCCAAGGCAACAAACAGGAAAGGTGATGCTCCTGTGACAAAGCAACCCCGACAGGAGATAAGCGCAGATTAATTACTAGCACATTGTAGCAAAGGCAACCCTCTGTGGTCATACAGCTCCAGGTGTCAGGTGTAATATATTATTTTAATGATTCTTCCATATGAGTTTCATTCATCATATCCTTACAGATCTGTAAATGCACACTGCATGTGTGCTTTAAATGTGTAGACTGCAGAGCTGATTGTAAATTACGGCATTTTGGCAGCTTGTCATCTTCCAGCAGTGTGCACTTGAGACAGCCATATAAAATAATCATGACTTTTCTAACAGTGTTCTCTTTAAGATCAGTATCTAATATTGAGCCGAAAATTGCTTTTCTAATACCTTTCTGACACTGGAAGAAAGAGAGCGATCAAGAACATATTTTTTACAGTAGGTGGACACTGGGAATGCAGTGCATTAATCTGATCCGTAGGATGTTGTTTTGCCACAGCTCACTGAGCTTCTGAACTGTACAATGAAATGCAATAAAAGCAGGTTTGTTATGTGTTGGTAGAGTAGTTCCTGTAAAGCGGGCATAAACGGAATGATGAATCTGAGGTATTCTACACTTCCTCCTCTTGGAAATGCATGTGGCAGCCCTATCCTCAAAATATTTGTCCCTGGCGCAATGTCTATAGATCAGTGTTCCTCTCCTAAAGCCCTCATAATACCATATCATCTTGCTGTCTGAGCTTCTAAGGCCCCCTTGGACCAGACTTATATCACCTACACCTCAGTTTCACAATATAGACCTGAGACTAGACAAAAACGAGAGGTGTGATTGACTTTCCCTCTGTCTTCCAATCAGCCTCCTGAGACCTTAGACTGACTTGATGAGGTCCAGGAGTCTCAGGAATGAGAGTGAGAAAGTGGGATCACAAATTCTTACTGCCCTCTTCACATTTTCACTTCTACAGACAATTCCCCATTTAGTGCATGGAGCACAGGACAAAATGAGGCTGTCTGCCATTTGTGCAAAACTATCCAATTCTGTTTCTGGAGAGCCACTGTCCTCAGGCGTTTTAGTTCAAAACCTGTTCATACACACTTACGTGCAATTTCAATGTTATTCTGGTCAGACTTCATTTTAAGGTCCAATTCTTTCTATCAACAAACTTTTAACTATGAATTTTGCCTCAATAAACTCATAATTTGCTGCTTATTAATAGTTAGTAAGGTAGTTGTTAAGGTTAGGGTATTGAGGAGGATTAGGGATGTAGAATATGGTATTGCAGATGATGTGCTTTATAAGTTCCAGTAAACAGCCAATATGTTAATATTAGGCATGTCAATAAGCAACTTGTTAATAGTGAGAACTGGCCCCTTTACTAAAGTGTTACCGTAATTCTGAAGAAATCAGGGGTTTGTAATGCTTGAGAAAACAACCTGTTAGTCTTCCCATTCCTCTAAATGGCTCAGCATACTAAAACAAGGATATATTTGCTAATTAAATTGCATAGCTTCTGATTCTCAATAGATATGTCCATGTATCCACCTATTCTCCAAACCACTTACCTTTTGTAGAGTTATGGTGACACTAGAGCCTATTCCAATCTTTTGTCCTGCTTGGTGTCTCAGGGAAAGAACCTGGATGGATCGCCAGTCCATTACAAGTCTAACAAACACAGACATTGACCAAAGGTGTTAGTGAGAGTTTGAATGTCTATTTACTGTCTCCAATTCACCTATGTTGGATTATTTGGATTGTAGGGAAAACCCGAGAACCAAGGGATACAGTACATACAATTTGTTCATCCACTGTATAAATACCTATTGCCTTTTCATACTACGCTTAACAGAAGTTCCCATATTCAGATGGGGGAGCTCTCTAGCTGTCAGGAACAGCAAATCAGCGATAACAGCAATGCTACGCTATCTTTTGTCCCGTGGATAACAATCCACTCTGTGGATAACAATCCACTCTGGAACTGCACAAACATGCCGGCACATCCGATGCCATCAACAGCTCTCTCACATGCGTACCTCACCATCAATGATAACGTTCACGCCTACGCACGAACACACTCTCACACAAACATATGTACAAGCACACTGTGTCCAGAGACATATTAAAGACAATACGCCGCACTGCTCACTGCTTCCCACCGAACGATGCTCAGGGGGGAGGGGGGAATGTTTTTAAGCAATGTGGAATAGAGATAGAGGAAGTGAAAGAAAGTGTGAGTGAGAAAGAGAGAACACACAAAGGCAGACTGCTTGAAAGCCCATTAGAGAAGGAAAAACACAAAAGGCTAGGAATAGCAGACAGGTTCCATTTTAGCCCGCTGCTCCTCGCGGCCTGCTCATTAAGGGTCCTGCGGGCAAAGGGTTTCGCAGACAAGCATCTGACAAGGTGAAAAGAGCCGGGCCTCCGCTACACAGCGGCAGGTCCTTCAAAAGTGAAGGGAGAAGCCATTAGTCTTTCCACAACCCTGGCTGTGAAGTGAGCCTAACTGAAGCTGAAAGGCCCGTCACACTTTTAAACCTAAGCAACAAGCACAGGTGGTCACAACAAGCCATCTGCTTTTGATAGTTCAGAGACAGAGGCCTATCATAGCGTACGGGTGTTTTGTCCTTAAAACGAGTGACTGTCCAATCGGTTGCTATTTGCCTGCGTACCCATTCCTCCCTCCCTCCCTCCCTCTCTCAGCCTTGTGGTAGCTCGTTTGTCAAAAAAGCCTTGCTTGCAAATGAAACCTGGCAGCCTTTTATTGTGATAGATGTGTGAACACAGGACAGTTGTGTGTATGTGTGTGTGTGTGTGTGTGTGTGTTGACAGGCACCCTGCTTCCATAAAGCATGTTATCGATAAATACTGTGGTAAAATCATTGACCTCTTGGAGCACTGCATGTATTTTCTATGAAAACAGCACACCTTCTAACACAAACAGAAACTATAAAAGGCAGCAGAAATATGATGAGGAGTGTAGGTTGTTTGTGGCTGCCAAATGTTCAATTATCAGCATTTACGTGTGGCTTACTCAAATCAGAATTTAGAGTTAGAGCTATCTGTTTTATAATAAGGGTCATTGTACTGGTGGATGTTTATAGATTGATACTGAGCTACTGTTGTTAATGTTCTTGCTGTTGTTTGGTATTTTTGTTTCATCAGAATTATTGTTCAATTTGCAGAATATAATTTTTTGTAAATTATATGAGCAAAAGGTAGAGCTTGACAAAAAAGAAAGAAGGTGGTGGCATGTGCTTTGAAGCCAGCACAACTGGTAATTTATGCTTGCAGAGCCTGCATCAGGCAGTCTGTGTGACAGATGTTGCACTCCCAGAATACCTTTGGCTCATTAGTGCACCGCAAACAGAAAGCATGCAATAGATAACCTGCTTCTTATCACTGCCCACAACACTGACCTATTCATGGGAGGAGTGTGTGTGGCAAAATAGGAAGGGGGGGGGGATGAGGGAAATGAAAAGCAAAGAGAGAGAAAACACTAAAATATTTTTACATTTTGTGTAGTTAACATGGGTGCTTGTTCATGCAAATCACACCACTATGACAGCTAAGGAGTCATGGGTGTTTACCAGGGCACTGCAAAGTAGTTTCTGGGATGTTTTGATTGTTTTAAATCCAGTAATATGTTGTTCTTTCCCCTCAGAACCTATTCTTCGGTTACACTTGGGAGCCTTCAGCTTAACTGCAGTGTTCTGAGGAGGTTTGCCGACTATGGCTTGCATTCAGAATGCAACCCCTACATTTATTCAGTGTAGTGTTTCAAAAGAAAATGCATTGTATGCTATAGTTTACAATAGGAGTGGGGGTGGGTTACCAGATTTGCAAAGTAGTCCATGTTTTGGCACTAATCCCTTTCCCTTCAGCAGGGTTAGTGTTTGGTCAGTTTGGACGCTGCATGCATTGCAGATTTGCCATAATTCAAGTGACATTTCCCCTAATATTTGTAACCAAATTTTAAAATATTTTTTACATTTAGCAACTAATTAAGATTTCTTTTTTTTTTCTAACTTTTTCTTGCTTTTTTCCTCCTTTTTCTTTTATACTATAAACAAAAACTTTTTATTTTTAATTAAATTTTTATTTTCCGATTTATTTTTCATAGAAGGCTTTGCAAAGATAAAAACAATTGAACATAACAGCCCAGGAAAATTACACACAGCAGGCATCAAAAATTTTCAGGGGAATCACATGAGCCAGAACTGGGTGATGTGCAAGAGAGGTTCATTTGTAAATGAGTATCCTTTGAATAAATTGAGCTCAGCATAGAACAATATATCTTTAATACATAGATTTCATAATCACGATGTATGTCCTGCATGCTTGTGTCTGTATATGACTTTGCTTGCACATGCAATTCATCAAATGCACACAAAACAAAGAACGTACAATGATGAACAAAGCATGTGTTTTGTGTTTTTATTCAGCTGAAATTTCCAATTAGTGGACTGAAAAAAAGGTTTAACACATTCCATTGTGTAGCACTGTCAGTGCCGTGTCCGTAGCCTTCAGAAAACTTCCACAACTGGGTTCACATCCATCTCCTTTGTCACCTATTCTGAAATTTCTGTTTCTTTTTCAATACAATAAGTTGTATTGACTGAATGGAGTTGAGTGACACGAGGAGCAAATTGTGCCTTCAACTATAGGGAAAGTTTCCTCATCACATATAGATCAGCATTGAGTCACCAATCATCATTTTTAGATGCCATTTCTGACAGGATGTTGTGCTTACCTGCGGGCACGCTGAGCTGAAATGCAAATGTGAAGACAGCAACTTCTTTGACTACTGCAAGTCTTGGTATTATTGGTAACACAACCTATGACTAATACTTTGTACAAAGCAAGCATATTTGTGAAAGAACAGAAACTAAACTTAAAGTATGAACAAAAACATTTTGCAGGCAAAAATCCTTTAGCTCTTATATTCCTAATTAATGCTTGATAGCCTGGTTTAATTCTTCTTTAAAGCCTGACTTCTCACTATTATTGTTTAAAAAAGCCCAATTAGACCAAAACGGGGCATATGATCAACATGTACAACAATCACAAAAAAAATTAACATTCAGGGGCAGGTAAATAAAAAAATAAAATAAACATATGGCATCACTGTAATAAGCCAGCATGCAGCAAGTAGTTCCATCAAGTAAAAAAAAAGCAAATATCTCTGTTAAACGTTAAAACGGCAACACAAATTAAGTTACAGTCAAGCTGGTCCTTAAACTAAACCCTTATAATATTTTCAACATATTCAGTGCTATGAACTTTGCAAATTTTGGTGGCAAAATAAAACCTTTTTGCACAATCTATCCAAATACAAAACAAAATAAAATCTAATATAATTTTGTAATAACCCGCTCTGACAACCCCGCATCAGCCCCCGCAGACCCCAGACATGCATCGCTCCTGAAGTAACTCCACCTCCACAGCAGCCCTGGGGGGTTAATAACTGCCGGTGTGATGATGACTGCCTACATTTCCACTTGTGAAGCGAGCGTGCCTATAAAGACAAATTGTACCAGGAAATAAACAAACCCCAACTGGCTGTTGAGGAAGGATCGCTCTGATTACATCTACAGAGTGAGTTACTTACATCTGAAAGTGCATGAAGGGTTTTAAAAGTACATAGTGTAGACCAGCCACCCTCTCTCTTTACCCACTTATCCATCAAAACGACAAACGCTAGATTAGTACACAGCATAATGACAAATCAGACTGAAAAAAAATTGGAGTTTCGAGAGCTTGGCCACATTTCCCTCATAACATGCCTCTTTTCTGTTGTAGGGCCAAGGGGCATTTTATAAATATAGTTGATGAGAGCCATTAACTGGGGCCCAGAGGGCTTCAGTGGCCCTGGACTGATAGCTTTCAACACACAGAGAGGGATTTTTTGATAAGAGTTATGTTGTGTGAAGAGCAGATTGCGTAAGTATCCATGGTTTATGGAGTGGTGCTGCCCTAGTTGTTCCTATGATAATTGAAAATGGTATCAGAAAACAGACCCATTCTTTGGGAGTCACTTTCATTTACCCAGAGGGGAAGAAAGGGGTCTGTGCAGCGAAACTACACTTGTGTATATTGAGGTCGTGACACTGGAATGGAACCTGCGACAGAAATGCCCAAACAGAGTAAATCATAAAAGCCTCAGAACATCGAAACTTCTCCTCAACACCTTTACGGCATTATGGGACCGAGACAATCAAAGATCGACTCAATCCATAAACTCTGATCTCTGTGATAAGGGACTGGAATGCTTCAGCATGCTTGGAATTACGGTTTGTGCCAAGAAGTCAAATAGTTCCACCAATATTAGTTGATGCATTGAATTTATCAGCTAGTCACTTTGTAACAACATGAGGGAAATGTATCTATGTGACACTGTATACATACAAATATACATAGAATTGAAAAGTGTTCACAAAGAGAATTATCAGTGAACCTCTGAGATGGTCTGAGTTCAAATGAAGTATTCACGTACAAGCCATAATTCATACAAACATCCCTGAAACCAACCAAGTATTATCCATCGCCTGATTGAAACTACAAACGACTGTATTTTCACCGTTTATGAGACTGAAATCAGCACAAATGAATAAATGGAGTTTTCATATCTCAGGTACATGGAAATTATTTATTTGAACAGCAAACCTCACTAACACTGTACAGCACTGACTAGTTGACTAGTAAAAATAGAGTGTCAAAACCTAACAAATAATGGGTCTAATTTGTTCTTTGGTCAAATTGTTATAAGCTGTGGCTTAATAAAAACTCAGAGAGACATAAATCGTTACTTAAAGTCATTGAGTATGTCACTCCTGCTCGAGAAAAGGGATGAGACGCTTTTGAATTGTGTTTTTGCCTCATCTAAAACAGAATGAGAGAGTACGTTAAGACAGAGAGGACTGCATTTGTTCCAGAGATGAAGGGTCCTTGAGTCTACCTGAAAACACTAAAGAGGAATGAGAGAGAAAAACTCAAATATTCTTCAAAGTTGTTTATACATCTTTGCTTTCAGAACACATGGATTTTTTTTAGAAAGTGAAAAATCCATGAACAGAGGCCGATGAATCGAGATTTTGTACAACGTACATACAAATGAAGTAGACTGTCTGAGCAGCACTGCCTAAATAAAGGTTATTTCATGTTTTCTCCCTTTGTCTGTTTCAAAATAGATGAGGAATGTTTGCGAACACATCTGTGTTGTGGCATCGTACAGAAAAACGTGCTCCTGCTTTCTCCCCAACACCCCCTCCCTCCCTCAGCAATGGCAGCTTGTGAGAAAAGCAGAGGAGAGCGTGTAGTTTTGTGCTCGTGGCTGTAGCATTATTACCCAGAGTGCCACAGCACAAGGATTAGTCCGGGAGGGGCGTCACTTTAAAACTCCGCTAATGAGTTGAATCTTCTTAATGTGTTCTCTCCCGTAATTCCAGTCTGGATAAGTGAGGCTTTTACTCAGCTGTGCTCACACATTAGCGTAGCGTCTCGGTTTGACGTCTGTCTTAAAATGCTCCTTCTTGTAATTACGAAGCTTTTGACTGCATGAGTAAAGCTTACCTTGGAAGGTGCTGTTAGCAAATGTAGCTGTTTTGCTGAAAGGTTCAAGGCATGGTTATGGCCCAGTTGGCATCTGCTGTTATACAGTATGTTGGAACTACACCATATAGAAACAAAAAGTATGTTTCTCCATATAATACTGCATGCCTCATCTAAAACAAAGGCATGCATGTATATTTGTAAAAAAGGAAGGTTTTTTTGTTTTAATATTTTTTTTTTTTTTACTTTTGGTACCATTATCCTAGAGTCAAATGTGTTTTTTTTTTTCAATATATGTTTATGTTTTATTCTACGAGATGAAATATATCAGTAAACTTACTTTGGACTTGTCCATAAAGGTGGTTGCTAACAAGTATCTAAATTGAACTACAGACAGGCGAACATACCAACTGTCACTAGTCACTATAGCCTTTTTAATATTTATAATGACCATGCTTTTGCAATCTATTCTAACTCTGCATTAAAGGATTAGTTCACTTTCAAATTAAAATGTACTTATAATTGACTCACCCCCATGTCATCCAAGATGTTAATGTATTTATTTATTCAGTCGAAAATAAATTAGGGTTTTTGATGAAAACATTGCAGGATTTGTATACATATAGTTAACTTCAATGGACTCCAAACGGTTGAAGGTCAAAATTACAGTTTCAGTGCAGCTTCAAAGGGATATAAACGATACCAGACGATGAATAAGGGTCTTATCTATATGCTTTATAAACACACAAATGCTCGCCTGTTCTGTGATGCGTGTCCCAGACATCACGTAATATTGAATAACGTTGAAAAGGTCACACTTGACATAGACGGAAATACAGAGTCAGTGTTTAGAAGTTGAAAGTGAAAATGTGCTTCTATCTGAATGCTTTCTGATTGGTTAGGTTGGCCTGAAGTTGCAGCCCACTCCCCTGACTCATATTTGCCATTTTTAAGCCTAGGGTTGTCAAAAACACAGGTGTAATTTCTCAAGACCCGTATTTAATTGATATCTGTCAAATAGTAAGGGCTTTTATGCCTGATATGCAAAAAATGCTACAATCACACTTAACTAACCTGAGAACAGCAGATGGTGGGACTGGGACATGCACTGATTTGCTGTATGGTCCTAATAGTGTTCTTTGGGGTTCTGGATATGACCGTTTGGGTTTGCTGAGTGCGTCTGATTGGTCAGATGCAGCAGACTCTGCATTCCAGCTATTTATTTTAAGTGCCGTGTATCATTAACGTGAGCAGTCTCAAAAAGCAGTGTGTTTTTCTGTCTATTAGAAAAGAAGAGCTGGCACAGCTGCAGAGGTGCTGACTCTTTCTAACTCTCATCCAATGTAGCCTTCAGAGATATTAAACGCAGCAGGCACACGCGCCAGCACAGACAGCAGACATATGTGCATACCCCCCTCCCCCCGCCTCTCTATCTCTGCCTGGTGAATGCTCTGGGCAGCAGGCAGAGGGGGGACGTAAGACTGTCAATTAGGGTTAAAAGGCGCACTGCATGAGGGTAGGAGCAATGGAGCATGGGTCCAGTCCAGCCGCAGCACCTGATGCCTAATAATGGAAATTGACATGGCTGCTCTTTAATTCCACCACTCTGGGCGAGATTCCAGCACAATAGAGGAAAGCCAGAGGGAGGATGTCTACAGCTGCAGGCTTTATCTCCCCTTAAAGCGTATTTCAATAAAAACAATGAAATTCACCAAATTATTACTGCTATTATCATTTTAATAATATAGGACTGTTCACACTACTTGACACAGAATGCTGAGGAGAATTGCAAGCATGGTTATCAAACAAAAACATAAAAACATGACTCACATTATTACAAACCTTTCAAGACAACATGACATTAAAATGGACCCTATTTACTTAGTTAATGCCACTAGATTCATAAATGCATTTAATTCTAAGAAAATGCTGGTTTTAATAATCTTTCGCCAAAAAACCTTCTCCAAGTGGTTCTGTTGATGTAACACGAATGAACACACACACACACACACACACACACACACACACACACACACACACACACACACACACACACACACACACACACACACACACACACACACACACATTTGTTTCTGTGAATTGTGGGGACTTTCCATTGACTTCTATTACTTTTATACTGACCACACAATATTCTCTATCCCCTAACCCTACCCCTCACAGAAAACCTGTTTGCATTGTTACACTTTCAGATAAACATAATTTACTATTTTTATTTACCCCCCCCCCCCCCTCTTGTGGGGACCGCAGGCAATATATAATTATTGTCTGCATTTTTCTAAATGTTTTACTTAGACATTCCTGACATTGTTAACACTCTTGTTGCCTTATTAGAACACACTTCTGCAATTTGTTTAGGACAGGAATGGGTAATGTGCTGCAGTGTCAAATTCACAGTCTCTCAGTCCCAGCATTGAAGAGCTGTGTTTGACAGGTAAATACACTCTCCTTATTGTACTCAGCACTTCTCACCTTAGCAAATAGAGATAGTACGGTAGAGCAAAGAACATGTGCCAATTTTCACAGGCTTATTTGTCCAGTCGTGTCTGGGGTCTGTGTTTATTGAGATAGGCAGACATCCGGGCCTCTTGGTCATAAAACAGATAATGCTGCTCTTCTCCAAATGGACCTGGTCAGAGAAAGTTTTATCAGTCTGAGGAAGAATTTGGACACCAAGTCCAGTCATTTGTAGATGTCACGCTATTTTTTCATTTCTGTCTTTGACGTCATAGCTCAGGACACAGACAGTCCCTGGTTAAGGGTTTGGGACCGTGTTTGTTATTGTGGTGCCATCGGCCAATCAGTGACGGCATGATGTCATTCTCCTGTAGGTCTGGACTTATTAGTCATATTTTAGAGCTCAGACGATTGGCTCAAACGTTCTCATGAGTGATAGAGAGAGAGAGAGAGAGAGAGAGATAGATAGATAGATAGATAGATAGGCTTTTGTCAGTAGTACTGTGTTTGTGTATCTGGCTGTTTCATCTGTCTCTGTCAGAGTACAAGCAACACTTTGCTCCTGGGTTGTTTCATCCTAGAATGAATTAATTAGATGTCCAGGGTGTTTCTGTTTGTTCTGAGAACATTGGCTTGGGGGAGAAGCAGGACTCCACAGCATCTGACACAGCTTCACTCTATATCTGATACATGACACTCAAAAACACAGTAATTGGATGACAACAGCAGCGAAAGGAAATATAAACATCTACACTTCCATACCATTCCATTTCAAGATGATGCTTGATTTTACTGTGCATATTAAAAGGTAGCAGTGTAAAAGTGCACAGTAGCTATATTAATTCATATATGATAATTAAGTCACATGTAATCATATTCCTTTCAGCAAAGAGCAGAGGTTTCCCCTAGCTCCAATAAACATCTATGAGACTATTATGTAATACATGTGCACATTAATTCTATGATATTCAGGAACCCATTGTCCAAAGGTTATATCCATGCCCTGTCTTCTTAGCTGCTGCACTTTTCTCTACCTCTTTTTCTCATTCCTGTTCTATCTGCCTCTCATCTGCTTGTGGTTTTTGCTGTTAAGGCAGTTACTCGACTAATTGCTGCGGTTTGTCACACACGTTGGGCTCTGGGGATCGGTACCTGATCCTGTAATGGGTACAGATGACTGCGTTTCCTGCATGTGCAATAGCACACAGTTTCGGACAGTAAAATGGGAATTGAGAGAATCATTTAAGGATGCGTCAGAATAAGAGACCACGAAACGCTTCTCCACACATCCATAATTCATCACCCGCAGTGTCTATATATTTGTTTGTGAATGTTACAAACCATATCCAGACAGAATCCTGGACTTTTTCCAGATTTTGCAAGCTTAAAATCTGTTAGATTCTTAAACATGAAATCTGTGGAAATCTGGAGATACCCTGCCTCTCATGCGGATTCATTTTCCTTGAATCTGGTTGAACAGGAGGACACAGGCAGACAGGAAATACTGTCAAATGGAGCCTGACTGCCAAATGCACAGCAGTCTGTTAAACTCACATCCCTCAACTGATCTGACAATCAGCACTGTGGTTTCAGAGCATTAATGATAGATATAAGCCATGGAGCAATTAAGGAACAATGGCATTTTAAGTAATGACGTGCTCTCGCTCTAATTAAACACATAGTTAATTAACATTATGTCATTATCCATTGAACATTTGCATATGTTTCAGATGTGTGTGGCCTATGTCATTTTTATATATTCTATAACTCCTTACAAAAAGTACTCCAAGTATATATGCCAGTATTGCCTACAATAGTGTATGTATGTATTTGTTTGTATAACAGTATGTAAAATAAAAAGCCAGCTCAATGAATGGTTGTGCAGAAAATGCTGGAAAAGCCCCTATAACAGATACCACAATAACAGACTATTAGCCCAATGGTACATATAAGTAGCACTGGAGGATATCGCCCCAGTGACAAGCTGATGTTCTGTAGGCACATTGTAGAATAGAGAGTGTAGAATTAGAAAGGACTGAAGACAGAATGCAGAAATGAAGTTAATTAAAGCAGCGGTTCATCCCTGATTGGTTTCGGATGTGTAATGAGTTGATGGGAATACCCCAGTGTGTGTCTGTGAGTGTAACTGGCTGACGGGATGATGCTAATGCAACAGGGCAGAGTTGGCACTCCCCTGTCCAAACACATCCATCACATCCCATCATCCTGACACCACAACCTGCCAGCCTCCTTTTCCTGTTCTTCACTGAAGGCCACACACATCCACATACACACACCTGTATGCCATACATGGGGCCTGCACTGCTATCATATGCAGTATACTAAGCAATCTGCAAATAAGGTCCCTTTTGCTGTTGCTTACAATTCAGGAGCCCATACATATCTACCATTGTAAAAGCAATTTACCTTCTGTGAAGTATATTTGTTTTGTATGATCAATACTACCTGATCAATTTTTCCCTGAAATAAAAACGATTTCTGCAAAAACAACTTGGCCAAAGTCACAAGAAGCTATCGAACCTGAATCCATTGCAGCCTGAAGCCCCAATAAAGAAAACCCAAAAGAGTTTATTTATGCTTTAGTTTGTTTTTGTTGATACGGTTGAAATCAAATAGCCGGTCCACTAATGTCGTTCTCATCTCTAGAACACTATTTCTTAGATAAATTAAACCGTGTGTATGCGCTGTAAACAACCATGGGCAAAAACATCACAGATATCAAGAAATAAAAAAGGGGTTCAGTTAGAAGCCAACACATTTGCACCTTCTGAACCCATTTGGATTTATGTATGTAATACTGTATGTAGATTTGAGCCCAGGGCTTCGTTTGTGTTGTTCTAGCGTTCCGTTTACACACGCAATCCTTACAGAGACAAACTTTGTGTTTAGACATCACAGATTTAAACATAACTTTATCTTGGGGCTTATATTTTCCCAGTGAACATTACACTTATTGAAGAAAGAAAGCTTAATAATTCATGGTAAGTGATACTTGCTGTCTCTAATGGTATTGTAGAGTGTCTTTGTTAGCATGTAGGATTTTAATATGCTTGCCCTCTCAATTCTCACAGAAATACACACTTGATCATCCGTGTAAATACTGCATTAGATATGGAGATGTAAAAAAAATATGCGTGACTGCAGAGAAATTAAAAGAAACTACGATACACAATGACTGTCACATTGTACTGCACACAAATGAGAAGAAACACAACATGTAATGATTTTGTTTGTGCCGAGAGTCTTGGTATTACATTTTATTAGTCTCCAAAACATATTGTTTCATTTCTGTATGAAATCACAATGTACTAAAGGAGAAACAATACTGTATATTGCTGTGTTTTGTTAGTTCAGAGCACTTTAGTAATAAGTGTCTATAAACGAAAGTCCATGTGATGAAAAAACATTTTAAGAAAGACCTGAAAAGAAAAAAACAAAAGCAAATTGTTTTATTGTGTGTGTGTGTGTGTGTGTGTGTGTGTGTGTGTGTGTGTGTGTGTGTGTGTGTGTGTGTGTGTGTGTGTGTGTGTGTGTGTGTGTGTGTGTGTGTGTGTGTGTGTGTTTGCAATGGAAAATATTTTCCAGTTTAGAACCTGAGGGGAGAACATACATTTGAGAGAAACACAACAATAGATCAATAGTGACTCATGCTAAGGGGTAAATGTTGCCGCCCCTTGGGAGACAGGCTCAGCACACTGGGCCAGGGTGGACTAAACCGTTCGCCTGTTCTTCTAAACAGCTGGAGTGCAAAAGCAGCTTTTTTCAGAGCATTGCTTTGAGTCTGTGGCAAGTAGTCAGTGGGGAGTTTTTAATTGCTGAGATAAACATACGACTCGTTTTAACTTAACTTTTAATGGCGCCAACCCTGGTGCTTCTCATTTCTGCAGATACAAAGCACACAGGGGTGATTTTTAGTTTTCCCCTCAGGCTTGATTTACCCTAAAGTCTAAAGAAAGTGAGGGAAATAACAAGGTTGTAGCTATGTATGAATAAGTGAACTTATGTATGAGGGTCTTCTCTTTTGTCAACTCACTGTAAGTCAGAATTTGTATTCATAAATATAGAGAGAGAACTTCAGCCGAAGACTCATCTTCTTTCATTAAGAGTGCGGTGACCCTCTCTCAGGGGAATCTCTGCTAACAGCAAATGCAGCTTTAGTGGTGACGAGTCAAGGGCTGATTGAC
This sequence comes from Ptychobarbus kaznakovi, assembly GCA_027422405.1. Classification (NCBI taxonomy): domain Eukaryota; kingdom Metazoa; phylum Chordata; class Actinopteri; order Cypriniformes; family Cyprinidae; genus Ptychobarbus; species Ptychobarbus kaznakovi. Next base: position 19,061,134 of record CM049809.1, read on the forward strand.
AGAGCGGAGAGAACAATTACCTGTTGAAGAATTACTATTATGGAGTCAGGATGGAGGCAGCAAATGCAATGTTATTGGTTTGTTTGTCTTTTTTTCTTGGCAAATCTCAATCACCTCAGCTTCAGCTTTAATCCTTGTCAAGAACAGTCTTGATAGTTCTTCTCTTTGTTGGTCTCTGAGGTAGGCGGAGTTCATTTGCCCTGTGATTACACAGTGTTCAATGCAGACTGTGACAGTCTGAAACACCAGTGACAGTTTTTCTTGAATTGTCTAGTGGGAATTTGAATTGTAAGGCGTTTAATGATTCTGGTTTCTGATTATTCTTCATGATCCCTGTACTTTAAGGAATCTCCTGAAGAATAAATTTGAAATGCAACGACGATGGCATTTACTGTAATCCATAGCCAAATAATGAGATAATAACAAAATAATAAGACTTTTACAAAAGATGTGTTAGCATAGACTTTTAAATTACTTTTAACTAAATGTTTAGTTTTTAGAGGTGGCATAAGTGGAATGCGTCTTTTTTATATGAATCTATTTAACTACTGAACAAAAAAATGTGTGACATTTCATGCATGATAAAATACAATTGATTACAACATAACTGTGCATGTTTAACCACTGTAACAACATTTAATTAATTTGCATAAGCATGTAGTGCAGAATAACACAGTAACAGTTTGGTTAATTTTAAATTGAACATTATGATATCAACGGTTCAACAAGCCAGATGAATTCAGTTAGCCCTGCGACTGATTCATAATTGTTTTAGATTTGCTAAAAAGCTAATCATAGTAATTTGTTCTGAGATCTACAATGGTCACTCTGTGGATTCAGTGGTGATGTTGCAGGAACTGAGAAATAATAGTGAAATAATAATAAGATTATTCAGTACGTTTGCGCATCATTTGAAAAGCATTTGTTGTATGTAAACAATGGATAGGAAATATCCTTATTTCACAACCCTGCTAAATAGATACGCTAATGTCTTTGATATTTCTTATTTTTGGGATGATTTTAACTATTATTACGCCAGGCCATCCCAGTGTGTGTCCAATTGTTGCGTGTGGCCTAGCAAAACAGTTGGACGCAGATGTGGCCGCACTCCAAGAGCATAAGATGGCACCAGCAGATGGCCAATTAGACCTCATAATGCCTAATTGTAAATGATGAGACAGGTGTCAAATTAGGTATACCTGCAAATTATTGGGCGCACTCTGTAAGCATTTTTTTTAAAGAGCTCCCCACAGGGAAAGGCTCAGGGCAGTCTTTTTCTTTATCTCTCAGCGAGACCGCAATTTACATTTTCAGTGAGCTCGAGCGGGTCTGAAGAGGACAGTTGAATTGGATGGATGGTGTCCGTTCGAGGTTGGGATAAAATTCAATGACTCACCCAAGGTCTGCGAGGCACCATGAAGGACACAAGACATCTCGTCTTCATCACACTCATCACGTGTCTGTCAGGCTCAGACGCCGGGGTCACTTTCACTTAGTCAGGGACCTTTCGGTCGGTTGTCCTTCCATCACTACATGTCCCTGTGACACTCTATCTCAGATACAATTAGCCTGTCCTGTACTTCAAGGGTCATCACGTCCTCTCCCATTAATTACAGCAAATCCCTTATCCTCAAGGGGTACACAGCAGTCTTGCGACTCCAGACATAGGTACGAACATGGACGGGACACACAGTCCATCGTTTAGTTACAGCTGAACCCTGCCTACCCTTGTCCTCCCGACCGTCTCTGTGCTCCCCGTTCTCTTCCAGAGATGGTTACATTAAGGACGATGGGCTGGAAAAATGATCTGTTCCAGCCGTCTGTTACAACTTGTGACAATGCATATTAAGAATCCACCAGGCACCACGACAACGAGGGTGTACAGCTATATAGTTTTACAATGGCAGCACGCTAACCTCAGTAACCCCATTACTGGCTGTAGGTTGTAAAACAGGCGATTGAATGCATTATGGTTCCACTGCTACTTCCCGCTACCAATTAGGGCTTTTTGACCCACCGGTTGAGCAATCTGTCACAGTTGTGCTGCTTTTCGACTGCAGCATCCATGAAATAATAGAGAAAAAGTCAGGCCCACCCACCACAGTCGACTAAAAGAAGCTGGAGAGCTTTACAAATGGGTATTACTCACACAAAGTGGCAAAGGGTGGGAACATAAAAGCTGAACTTTACAGGAGACTTCTTGGTCTTTTTGGATGGGCGTTAAGCATCACCTGCCTACGCACTGTAAACACTGTATGACTGCTGTGTTATTTTGTGTGTGCATGTTTGAAAGTAGCAGAGATAGGGCTTGTCTCAATGGTCTACTTGGGGAAGGAGCAGGGCAACCGTTTAAGGTGCAGACAACATAAAATCAGAGCCTGTATTCCCAAGCACCTTCCAGAGTGCTTGGGAACATTTGAGCATGGAAATGGATGAGCAGCTTTCCGCTCAAGGCCCAGGGATTATTTTAACACCTCTCAGAGGAACGCTGGCCTCTCTGGTCCTGCTGTCTCCAGCATATGTAGGTAAAATGATGCCAGAGGGGCAGCAAATTGACTGTGCCCATCGATCGTAGTCTCTGTGCCATAACATACTGGCATGTGCATTTACTTCCCCAGACCATGATCAGGCCAGACCACTGCAGTGGCAAAGGTTGGATGGAACAGAGAAAGGGAAATAAGCTGAACATTTTGAAGAGGACAATTTGTCATTCACAACAACTACCCACATTCACACTCTAAGATCTATAAAACTTACGTCTGTGAAGTAAACACATGCATATCATAGGAAAAATGCTTACCTGGTGCCATTTGTATTCCTGACACTGTCGTATACCTTCATAACTGACTGAAAAACTGGATTTTGCTGTTATTAAAGTATGCGATTTTCGACTTTGCTCACTTTGGCTATCTTATGCAAATAGACGAACATTTGCTTGTATGCCTCCTACCAGGATGCCGAGGGGCAGACATTAGCATTCCTTGTCAGTTTCTGGGCATGCTATCATAAAACAGACATCAATAACTACGAATGGAGCTCTGTCTCGCAGCCCCCTAAGCTATAACCGGGTTATGAAAACACACTACAGAACATTAAGCCATTATTTTTATTCTTTAATACAGTGGACTGGCTCATTTGAAGCCTAGTCTTTTTCAAGCTTATCTCAGGCACTTCATTAGCATGCTGAATCATTCTGTGGACCAGTGCTGGTTAGTGTGTATATGCATACAGTATGTGTGTGAGTGTGTTTGTGTTAGTTTAAGAGAGAAAGGTGATGAAGGAGGGACCCGTAGCAGGAGAGATCTTTGTGTTAGCTGCGAGGCGAGCAGATGATGCCACTACAGGAGGCTTTGAGTTTGTTTTTTGTGTGTGTCACACAGATCCTTTTTACACACATTGACTGATTCGCAGCCAAGTATACATATAAATGAGGAACAGTACAGAGAGAGAGAGAGAGAGAGAGAGAGAGAGAGAGAGAGAGAGAGAGAGAGAGAGAGATGCACTTGAAATCTGAAAGTGGAAAAATGAGCTGCTTTAAAATCAAGGTGAATAAATTAAGAAGCATCTGGAGGAGGGGAACAGAACTCAATCATAGATGATGAGAAGAAAAATAGAGGGAGAGAGTTTCTATTCACAAAGCCTTTTTCTGTCTTCATTTCAGTGATGGTAAATCATGCTAATTTTCACTAATTGGCTCTTTTTCAATGTGTTTTAATTAATCAGAATAACTAAAGAAATAAACTAATAAATAAACAAATTAATTAATGAATAAAAATAAATTAATTTCAAAAAAGCATTTTGAATTTAAATATATTATAAATGTTTTACAATGAGGTTGCATTTACTTTAGGTATTTTGAATTAACATTGAGCAATATTTTAACCTGGATTTTTAAATGCTACAGATGTATGGATACATTTTTCCCATTTTTAGCTTGATACAATAGTTGAATAAATTAACATCACTGAACAAAGATGTATAAACAATCAAACATATGTCCAAGTGTTAACAACATAATTTGTATTTACAGCAAATATACAAAATTCATTAGTCACTTGGCTGAAATTTATTTCTGAATATATATATATATATATATATATATATATAAATAACACAAAATTATTAAATTAAACCAAAATTGTTTTATATGGGTGTTAATTATAACTAACATCCAATTCAACTTGAGTAAGACATGTCTTAAACTTACATTTTTTGGTGTGAGAACAATTCAGACCAATTGAAACCATTTCAACATATTCATTGCAAAAATCTGATTCAAAAGTCAAATCAGGCATTGCTACCTCATTCACACACATCCGCAGACTCCATCTAGAGGTTAAAGAGGCAGAGCCATATCTGAAGTGTCAATGAGAGGCCTGTGGAATGTTTCGAGAAGGACATTTAATTTGTTTCCCATAAGTCAGGCTTCATTAGCTCTTTGCGACTCCCAGCCTCGCTGCATGTAAAAGCAGCTTCTCCTTAAATCAGCAAGCTGACCTGATAAAGTGTCCCTCTCCTGAGGGAAACAGAGCCTTTCTCATACACATCTGTGACCTCTCACCTGTGACTTAGAAGGCCAGACTCTAATTGTGTCCCCAGTAATTGGTCAAGATGGGTCAGGTTAGCCAGTTTTGTGTGGTCAAGAGCGCACGACCTGACATAATGAGAGCGCCAGTGTCCTTCTGTACAGCTTTTTCTCTGTTAGTCCATCCAATCTATCTATGACTTCAGCTCTTCCACTGCTCTGCATAAGGGATGATCTGTAGGTGTAGTTTACTACAGATTGATGTGCTTCAGGCCCATACGGGGCAGATCTCCGTTTGGGCTGTGTGCTGTGTGTTAAATGGTGTGTCATGGGTAGGCGCGATTCTCCTCATTCTCGCTCTGCTTTGCCGCCATAGTGGCAAGACACGGTGAGGCGGGACCCTGCCTTTGGCTCTTGTGTACTTGTATTTGAATAAGCAATTCCCTACAGTATTGAAATGCTTTATTGCCTCCTTCTACTCACTCCAGCAATCCCAGAAGGTTATAGACTTGCATCAGCACGATCTGGTTTAGTAGCTGCCCTTTTGTGTGTGTGTCTTCAAGACAGACAGTGAGAAATAGACAAAATAAGGTGTTCTTTGCTCCACTGCCTGGCCCAAAGAGTGTGGAAAGGGCTATGTGCTGTTTTCGGGTTGGCTGCATAGTGTGTTTGGTTGTCTGCATAATCACATCAATGAAGAACAAAATAGTTTATTTTTATCATCTAAACCAAATGCATTCTTCTGAAAAGCACTGAGTTAAAGTTCACCAGAGGTGACCCGTGTCTTTATGCAGTTGGTCTTTACCCGAGACGGCTGGCTTATTTCAGATAATTGTCAGTTTTATAGATCTCACTGTGTCTTGTGTTGGGCTGAGGAGTTAAGCAAATGGAAATCGGTCTTGATGAGGCCTGGCCGCCTGTAATGCCCTGGGTCATGACTGACATTTCATCATTTGTATTTCTAATTACTGATTTACACCGCCACTAATGGTTTCTGAGGATCTATACAGACTATGTGGTAATGTGAAAGTGTGCCCTAGGATTCTTCTCTTCCAGCTGTGCTTGTATGCACTATTTGAAAATAGTTCAGAAGAAGCAGAAGAACTTGAAATTTGATTAAAAAAATGACATTAACATCAACATGGTCATGGTACATATAAATGTAATCCTGGACCACAAAACCAGTCTTAAGTGTCATTTTTCCAAAATTGAGATGTATGCAATATTTGGCTGAGATACAACTATTTGAAAATCTGGAATCTGAGGGTGCAAAAAAATCTAAATATTGAGAAAATCGCCTTTAAAGTTTTCTAAATGAAGTTCTTAGCAATGCATATTACTGATCAACATTTAAGTTTAGATATGGTTATGGTAAGAAATGTACAAAATATATTCATGAAACATGATCTTTACTTGATATCCTAATGATTTTAGGCAAAATATTAAAATCGATAATTTTGACCAATACAATGTATTTTTGGCTATTGCTACAAATATACCCCAGCGAGTTAAGACTGCTTTTGTGGCTATTAATACTGCATAGCCATTTTGTGGTAAACAATGGCTATACAGTATTAATTGGCCCGCACTCAACGTAAACAATTCTGAAGGAAATTAGCTAATCATAACAGAAGTCATTTACATATTAAAGTTTTAAAAGTGCAAAACAAAGCAAAAAGAGCATATTTGATTCTAATATTAAATAACCTGTGTGGAAAATTGTCATTTAAAGTGACATTTAAACAATACCATTTTCAACTTAAAGCAGAAAACTTAAGTTTTGGGGGCCTGAAAATGCAAACTTTAAAAAAAAAAATGTCCTTCAAAGTGTAAGTTGTTGATAACAATACTGTTATTGTCTCAGTGTAAATTACAAAAAAAGAGAATTTGTGAAAACACTGAAGTCATGTGCATACATATTACAGTACATGGTCAGGTATGTGCGCAGGTGCTTAGTGTTTCTTTACAAAGTGACATCGCCAACTACTGGCCTGGCATGCAAAATACAACATTTTTAGTTGTTTTCGCAGATCCGTGTGAGCAGTGATCTTTTTTATCTTTTTGTAGTCTGTATGAATATGGCGCTTATAGTTCACTTAAAAAATAAAATTGTCATAATTTACTCACCTTACTGTCATTACAAACCTTGACTTTTTTCTTCTGCAGAAGATACAGCTGTTTTTGTCCATACAATGACAAGTTCAATAAACAAACAAACCAACCAACCAATAAATAAATAAATAATCCAAATATCTTAATTTTTATGTAGCAGAAGAAGGTTTGGAATCCTGTAAAAGATGACATATTTTTAATTTTGCAGTGAACTAATACCGTTAAGTTCTTTTAGTCCTTACTCTTTTAAAAGTATCACTGCATCGCTCTCTGTCTGCTTTGGTCTCTTAGTCTGCTACTGTCTTTTTTTCCCAGCATGCTTTATTTATGGAGACTTTTCATTGCTGGCTTGATGCCCGAGCAAATTGTCACTTTAGTAGTGCTGACGCGTCTGTGTTGCTCTGTCTCCTGTCTCGACTCCATGTCACTCAAACGCTCCACCAGCACTGCAGCACGAAACCTTTTAGAAGCCATTTACTTGGAAATAACATAACACAGCCTGGCGGGCAAGCGTCTAAACGTTGTGTCTTTCACAATACTCCGGGAATAACACTGGGAAATTATGCATCAATGTAAACTTAACAAATTGTAACCATTGATTGCAAATGAGACAGAAATGAACAAATGAATTGTGTCAATTTTCTGTAGTGTGCTGCAGGCTGAGGGCTAGAGATTGTGGGTATAAATTCAAATTTCCAATTAAGCACATCCTGGATCGTGGCTGAGATTTCTGCCCGTTGATAAACACAGACGCAAATGTGGTGCAATTCAATACAATGCAATTAGCTAGTGGAAGAATGTGAGAGTGCGTTATTGAATTTGTGTTGCTTGATGAAACTTCTGAGAGGATAAATATTAGTTTCCATCTTTAGAAAACAGGGCAAGAGACTTATAGGACAAAAGCACACGTGTTTTGATGCATGCTGTCGTACTTTCTATAGTAAGAAGAGTCTTAATAGAATAGATACGCAGAAATTAAATATATCTCATTATTTATCACCCTTATGTCCTTCCAAGCCCTTTATGACTTTCATTTAACTGCGTGACACTAAAGAAGAAATTCATAATATACTGGTCAGTGTGATTTTAGTATCACTTCAGTTTCATTTCAGTGTTATTTTAGATATACTTCTATAGTTTTTATTAACATTTTGAATCAGTTTTTATTTATATATTTTCAGTTTTATATGATTTTTTTGTATTTTTTACTATTATTGTAATTTTTTTCAAAAAAAGTTTTTTATATTAGTACGTTAAAGTTAAACTAAAGTTAAACAAGTTAAACTAATTAAAAATATATTTAATTTTATTTAAAAATGCAATGTCATGTAACAATAAGTAAAAAGTGATAGTATTTTTTTTACACCTTAAATACATGAGTGCCCACATAATTTTTCCAAAAATGTATAGTCCATATTACTTTTCTTGGCAGACACATTTTTCAAATATTTATAATCAGGGAAACAGTTGTGTGATTTTTTTCCCACCCCTAATAAATAGTAATAAAAGATTCAAATCAAGAAAGAAATTCATGAAGGTTTGTAACAATATGAATGTGAGTAAATGTATGAGTTTTGGGTGAACTTTAGTTCTTTAATCGCCAGCTCGAATTCTCTAAAAAACCCATTCCTCATGCCTGCCACACTTCACATTAAGGCCATCATGAACGATATCCCTCTTCACCCCACTCCAGCACACACACTCATGCATGAACAGAGAAAGTCAGCAAGCATTTCTTAATTACAGCGAGACAACTGTATCCCAGACTTGTCAGAATCGCTAGTGGGCCAGTGTGGGGAAGAATGTGTGTGTGTGTGTGTGTGTGTGTGTGTGTGTGTGTGTGTGTGTGTGTGTGTGTGTGTGTGTGTGTGTGTGTGTGTGTGTGTGTGTGTGTGTGTGTGTGTGTGTGTGTGTGTTGTATTGATGCATCTCTGCATGCGCCATCAGCATACAGGGTGAAGGTTAACCAGACTTGACATTAATGGTTGCCATAATGAAAAGCTCAGGCTCTAATTAAGCCCCTCACTGAAGGAAGACGGGCACGAGGCACTTGCATTCCCCAGGAGCACTCCATTTCTTCCTCTCGAGCTCTCTTTCTTTCTCTCTTCCTCGTCCGTCTTAGACACATAGCCTGATGCACGCATGTCTTTCTCCTAATGACTAAAGTGAGTTTGCTGTGTTGAGTTGCTGTGTTTGTGCTAACACATGCTCCAGAAACAAGCCTTTGATAACGTAAACTTCACTGTCAGCTCATTCTCCTCAGGCATCAAACCCGTGCTGAACCTTCCCTTTGCCAGTTCCCCTCTTTGTTCTGCAAAGACTAGCCTGTCGGGTTTTTAATGGACTCCAAAGAGAAATCTGTGTTCTTTAAGATGTCATTAGGCAGTAAATGAGATCTGAGTGGCATTAACAGCATCAGGGAGGTAGGAGTTTCAGAAGAATTGCTGACAATCACTCCTAGGATGATGAAGCATCTCCATTTCCAAAGAGTCCATTAGGAGATAATTACAAATGGTGATGTACTGTCCCTTTATATCAGGATATATAATATTTACAATCAAACATTGGGCAAGCACTGCAAAAAATAATTTTCTTAATTTGTAAATTAAATTATTTAAATGAAAATAGGGGAACATTTTAACTGAAGTTGTTTTTTTACCCATAATAATAATAATAATGATAGATATACTATATGTTGACATTTATACATCTGAATTAAGCTGCATTAAAGAGCACGTGCCTGCAATTAGTAATCAGAACAATACACACCCAAACAGTCCCCATATAGGTGCAGTCAGTACATCCTCTCCTGTGCAGGTATATACTATATATAACTCTCTGAAAACATACTGTAATGCACCAATATGAGCCCCTGAGAGAATGTACAGCAAGATCTTTGCATTTGGTTCTGAAGCACAATAAACACCTTTTATAGGCCTAGATCTACACATAATCTGATGTATTTTTGTGCAGAACCTATTTCTTATCTCCATAAGACCAATAATGTAGCCACTTAGTCCATTTCTAATAAACAGTTGCACAAATGCATGCATAGAGACTAAATGAGATGCAATAAGAGGAAATCATGACAGTGAAAATGCTGCTTATTAAAAAAAAAAAAAAAAAAATGCTGCTTATCTCAGACCCGGCAAATCTTTTCAAGCTTCAAAGGTCTATGACAGCTGTATTAGAATGTCCTGTACACCCTTTCCCACAGCATGCTGAAGATATCCTTTAGAAGCTAAAAAACAACAGTTCATGCAGATGTGACATTTGATCTAATCATTTGTTTTGGTTAAATCCACCAGGCCCAGCATGTGAAGTCTCTGTGTGAGCGAGCAGCATTTCTCACCTGATTAGCCCATGTTTTGCAATCTCTAAACATGTAAAAGAAGATTTTCACCCCAGTGATTGTAAATCATTTAAAGAGCGACAATGTGTAGAGAAGAAATGCTGGTGTCCTGTCTTTTTTGTAATTTAATTGGCATTTCAACAACCTTCAGCTTTCTTTTGAAATATCATGTGTGAGAATTGGCTTACAAGTTACCGCTGCATAATGGATTTCATTTCTTTTTTCTTTGCACTCTCACTATCCATTTGGTTCACTATCTGACTCTCGCTGCTTTGTTTCCTTTCAAGCTGAAGGCTAATTTACACAGGTTTTTGTTCTGGAAGTGTTGGAACACGGGATGCTTTCATTGGAGGTCACAGATCTAGTTCAGTTTGACCATTCAGTGCATTGAACCACAGACCCAACAAACAAACAACATCAACCAACAAAACAATCTCACTGACGAATGCACCGTATTCCATGACATCTCATAAAGCATTGATGCATTGCCCATGAAGGTGTAATGGGAAAATGGAAGTGTGTTAAATTACATTTTCGGCGGGGAAAAGGTGACGAGGTTAGAGCAAAAGAAGAAAGAAATAGAATAATATGCATCCGACATGCGACCGCTGTATATGACGAACAGTCACAACGTAATATACATGGCGATTTCATGATCGATGCTCCGCGGAGTCTCGTTTATATTGTGCGTGTTCCTCACAAGCATGCATGCTGGGATACTTTGAGCCCGGTGTCAAACAGTCATCAGCAATAGCGAGTGTCACTCCATTAACCTTCAGTCAAATTAATCTACCACACACACTCGCCTTCCCATCAGCCTCTGCAGGGCCACGTCTGTGCACGCTGACAGAGGATGGCACAACATCCCACCCGCAGACCAGTGTATCTGCTCTACACATATTCAATGTATGACTGATTGAGTTAGGAGTGCAGCATTGTGCCATGATTCTGAACAACCATAGGTTGCTTCCTCTAACTCCCAATCTGGTCTGACCATGTTAATGTGATTCTATCGAGGCCCACGCTGTGTCCAGCTGTTGGTGTGCTCCCACTCACGATAGCAACTTCTCCGCAAGATCTCACTTTTTCTTCCTTTCCCCCTCTGTGAGGATTCAATGCTCTGTGGTTCTGCACAAACAAACAAGGCCTGATGCACAGGGAACAGGATGTGCGATCCTCATTTCCACACTCTTTACACAGCGGGCTATAGCCTCCAACTCAATAGCCTGGAAAAGAGAGAGGTTTAAATCACTGCTGTTTCTTCGAGACACTGCTGGGATAGAGATGTTTGCATTTTTGGAAATATAAGTGTGTTTGTGGGTAAAGTGTGAATGAGATTGTTTTGCGTTTATGGCATGCTCATTTTCAAGTTTTGCATGTTGGAACTGCCAACTTTAAATGACAATTTAAACTAACTACAATTTGTCTTCTCTTTTTTCTTCCATGCTTATCCAATGGTCATCTTCTGAACACAATAGGTGAGTAAATGTTCATTTGGAAACATTGTTTGTCCTTGTGCTATGCTAAAAATCATTTACCTAATTGGCTTAAATGACCAGCCTTTCAAAAATTGCTTGGAAATCTGCTGTACTATTACCACATTGTTTTGTCAAATTGCGTTCCTTCAATTAGCACAGGTTTTGTATTTATTTTTGAAACTGATTGGTCATAAGCCTTATTGATCTAAGCTTGCACACCTTGAGTGAGAAAAAATAAATAAATCTTAAAACATTGGTGGATTTTTTTGGCAATATTTGCTTAAAAACTGAGGTACATAAACTCTAATCAATCAGCTCCAAAAAGAAATACAAAACCTGTGTTAATTGAAAGAAAACGAGCTGATGAAAAGATTGTATCCAATATTTGGTAATTTTGATTGCATTTTTGTAGGCTGGTCATGAGAAGGAACACCACAAATATAACAAGATGATGAAAAAGAATACACAATTATCTAATTATTAACTAACATCCGGTCAAAATGACCGGAAACACAACATGCAACTCCAACTTCTTAATAGTGTGAGTGATTTCAGCAATTTTCCCAACTTCCAACCATAGCATGCCTTCTCATCAAACCCTGTTCTCCAAGACATCAATCAATGTGATGTGAAATAGTGTTTGTCTAGTTTTCTGATTGGTTTGAAAGGTGCAGGTCGCTTTTCTAACTCTTTTTTGCTATGAACGAAAAGTGTGATTTCTCAGGTCACCTATTTCAGTGATGTCTGTCAGCTAAGAATTGTGATTTATGTGTGGTATTTAAACACAAAGAAGAAATATTGCATACAGCACTTGTTTACTAAAATGTTATGGCATTTTGTACCAACAACCTAAAAAGAGAAAGAAGGACAGCATTCAGCAGAACGGGGGAGAAAAAAAATAACCCACAGGAATTAAAAAGGCACATCAGAGCAGCGGTTTAGAAATGAAAGCCCAATTTCGCTCCAATTAATCATTCCTCATCTGTAATTAAAATCTCTAGAAGATCTGGCCACTCCAAGAACTTTCACTGTCTTATCGACAACCAGCTAGCGTCGAGAATAGCGCCTATAACAATCTGTTTTATTCACATAGCATCCCTCTTAGGCAGACAGACCTCAGCAATTAAAAGCAAACATTGTCCATGAAAATCTGTATAATATAAAACACATGCTTTTTTCTCATTTTGAGGTTCATAGAGTCCTAGATCCATTGTTATTAGAATGTTTCAAGGTTAAACAAATGTATAAATGTCCACAGCGACACTGAAGGTGTGCATGGTATTTAAATTATAATGACAAACGCATTGAAACAATGCCAAAATCTTAGGCTGGTTTTCAGGTCTTAAGTGAAAGTGACGTGACATACGGCCAAGTATGGTGACCCATACTCGGAATTTGTGTACTACATTTTAACCCATCCAAAGTGCACACACACAGCAGTGAACACACACACAGCGTGAACACACACCTGGAGCAGTGGGCAGCCCGGGGAGCAGTTGGGAGTTCGGTGCCTTGCTCAAGGGCACCTAAGTCATGGTATTGAGGGTGGAGAGAGAGCGCTGTAAATTCACTCCCTCCACCTACAATTCCTGCCAGACCTGACACTCAAACTCACAACCTTTAGATTAAACAAATCCAACTATTTGGATTCTAACCATTAGGCCGAGACTTCCCCACTAACTGGTTCAAGCTGGTCTCCCTGCCTGGCTGAGCTGATAAGCACCTATAAGCACCTATAACCTTTGTGTTAGACCTGTAATATTTGGTTTCCACTTTAAAATGAACACATTACATCCCGTGTTACTGGGAGTGACATGACAATATTTGAGAACAGAATATAAAATCCCACATGCACAAACAGACTCCCTTTCTCTGTCTCTGACTCTACCGACTGTCTCTCTTTCTCTGTTCTCTAAACTACATAAAAACACATACCCTTCACAAGGCCAAGGTGGCTTTTACATTGAGTTGCAGTGGGTAGACAGCTTAATTTTACACTTCTGTCCCTGTGCGGCAGGCTCTTGTCGGCTCAGGCTAAGCTGTGTTAATTGGAGGCTGAGCGGTGTGGTTATGGCACCTCCTGTCAGACTGGAAAGGGCTGGTTGGGTCACTAGCAAAGGTGGGGACAGGCCGGCTGAAGTTGTGACATTTTAATTACCAGAGAAAAGCTAGTCCAGTGGTGTCCAATGGTATCAGGTGTGTTACTCAGAATCGGGTAGGAGTACATTGCTGTAAACCAGATTTTGGTTACACTTTATTTTGATAGTCCACTTTAGACATTATACTAACTACAAGTAACTTTGTAACTATATGTCAACTAATTCTCATTAATTTGCAAGTTCATGTCTACTAACTCTCAGTAGGGTAGGTTTAGGGTTAGTAGAATAATTTGAAATATACTTGCAAAATGTATTATAGTCAGTATGTTGTTTGTTGTGGATCCATCAAAGTAAAGTGTTAGAAGACCTTAATCAGACATTGTACTAATACTCTAATGACTGCTAGTCGACATGTGGTTGCAAAGTTACTTACTGTTAGTAGAATGTCTAAAGTGGACTATCAAAATAAAGTATACCCAGATTTTTTATTTTATAATTTTTTTCTTCTGTATTTTCAAACACTGGATATAAAATCACATTTAAAAAGTCATTTTGAAAAATCTGAGCTGTATTTACAGCCCTTAAAAGGATTGAGATACAGTTCTATACCGTCAACCCAAAGGTCAAGCTGGCATATAGAGTTTCAACATTGAAAAGTTTTAAAGTATTCTTGAATTCAGCAAACTGTAAAATCAACTAACCATATCAGAGCTGTCAGAGCCATGGCTTTATAGCTTACCGTATGTGTTTCTTAAATGCTAAGTTGCGGTGCTCATGTGCGATGCAGGTTGAGTCTTGCCTGCAACCTTTCTCTGCAAACATTTCATCCCCCCAGTTTTCAAATGAATTATACAATAATGCAATACCCAACACAAGAGGCAAAATCCACCATAACTAAAAACCTGCCTCACAGAAAACTAATTTAAAGAAATATTCCAGGTTCAGTACAAGTTAAACTCAATCGACTGCATTGTGGCTTACTGCTGACTACCAAAAAAAAAAAAACTCATCCTTTGTTTTACCATGAACAACATATAATGGAAGTAATTATCACCAATTCCTCAATAATTTAGAATAAAACTAGGGATATTTATTTACTTCCTTACTAAAAAAAAAATTGCATATGTATTATTATAATTATTTAATATTTTTAAATTTATTTTTACTTGCAGGGTAATGGATAAAATAGAACAACGAATAGATCTACATTCACAAACACTGTTGATTGAGCCTGACTTATATTAAACCCAGAATATTCCTTTAACCATTACACATTGAACAAGATAATGTACAATAGGAAGTTTTTTTTGTTTGGATTATGAAACTGACTTTTACACCCAAATGGAACAATGCGGTTCTTATATTAATTAATTTAGAATAATGTACATCAATAAACAATGCACATTAAGACCCAGGACATGCATTTGTAAAGCTAATAGGGTCAAATTTGATTTCATGTTGACATGTTAAAATTGAGGTCAGAGTTGTTACGTTTACTCACACGAGCGCAGAAGAGCAACATCAGCTGGCAGAAGGATCGCATATGTGTGGCGAGGTTAAACAAACCCTGCAGGCAAATGGGGAGGTATGTAACTCAGAGGAGTAACCGCAGTTTCCTGTCCCCTTCTCTTAAATTATAGTGACAGTGTGGTCACAGGTATAGTCCTTCCCTCCTCAGGCTAACTCGCTTTCACACCCAGGCCTGGCTCAGTCTGGTCAACTGTCAGGAGAACTGTAGACATGGTGCCAGGGGACCGAGGGGGCTGAGACGGTGTGAGCACGGCTGCAGGGATGTGCCGCTAAAAAGGTCACGCCGTCAGAGTGTTCCCCGTGTCCTAATGCGACTCCCACTAACCTTTATAAAATAACGTTAGCCTGAATGCAGAACATTAATACGAGAGGGAATATCACCACCCACCTCAGTCTACTCTCACAGGGACAAGAATTGTGTAGATTAAACTCCTCGATAACAGAGATTGCCAGATTCTAAATAAAAGTAGGCAAACCAAGCCAAAACCACAGCACTTGGAAGAGGTTTCAATACTCATGCAATGTGGTTTGAACCCAAGCCTTCACTGTTATAATGAAGTACGAGAGCCCTCCGGAGAGGAAATCTGATGGTGTATTGTTTCATCTGTTTTCCACTAAGCAACTCACCTAATTTCGCTTCTTGGCATCCCGGTATTCCCAACACGCTCTTATTAAAGCCCTACCATTCTGCAAACATGGCTTCCCACTCTAATGGCAGGTCCCCACACTTCCCCCGCACTCTTCAAATCAGCGTCGATGCCGTGGGGGTCACGGGCAGGGACTGCCGGTAATGAGATTGGAGCAGCGGAGCCATTCTTTGTTGCGCAGGTTTCTCGCTGTTGTTCAGACTTTAATTATCGCTAGTTGCGGCTGAGGGAGACGGCTGCTGAACCCCTGTGGTCTGCAGAGCTATGCGGAAAGGCTTCCGTCTGAGCAAGGCAGAACCTGATCTCCAACCCAGAATGCACTTGTAAATATAAAAGAGTTATTGCTTAGCTATTTATCTATAGTTTAATTTGGAACATTTAACATCCATGGAACGTTTCCATCAGATAAAAAATGGTGGAAATATAGTGGAACATTTCTATTTTAGATAATTAAAATGTTCTTTACACTAAGACAAAAAAAAAACAAAAAAACTGTTTCTTGCAACCCAAAATTGTTATTTTATGGGATCAATGTGAAAACCTTGTTTTTGAACCTTTATTTGTAACCCTTAAACACATACCTCAGGTCTTTAGTGACCCAAGACATCATCCACTACCCTCTCTCTTGTTAATTTTCGAAGTTCAGTTTTTGACCTCCACCTTCTTCCTTAATTTATTATTATCACGATATTCAAAAAAAAATGTAAAATAATGTTTGTTTTGTAAGAAATGTATATGGCCATTAGCGACCTGATGTATTACATTTAAATGTATGCATTTAGCAGACGCTTTTATCCAAAGCGACTTACAGTGCATTCAAGCTATACATTTTTGTCAGTATGTATGTAATGGTGTAATAAAAAATTGTGCAGCAATTTTGAATATCTGATCACTTTTATTTCTCAAGGTTGCGAGATGTAATAAGCAATGATGACATTATACTTTACTCATAAAAATTACAGCAGGCATAAAACTCTCTAGATAAACTACTCAAGGATAACCAACAAATCTTGACAAAGCTCAGTGATTTACTTCAGAGCAAGTTTGTAATCAAATATTAGCATCATTTAATAATGGATCTGATGACAAAGCGGTAGGCAAACAAAATATTGATTTTGTAGATGATGAAAATTAAAATGTTTTGAGATTAAAAGTCTTAGATCCCTATTATGAGGCAGATGTTGAAAGTACCTGCATTTAAGGGATGGTGGTGGTGCTCAGGACTGTTATATACTACTGGGGCAATCTGAAGCAAGCGTTGCATTCTTTACGGTTTGCATATGTGAAGTCTTAGGGCCCTATCATATACCTGGTGCAATGCGGTGCCAAGCACGACGCAAGTGTTTTTTGATGCTGTTATCATTTTCACGTCCAGCATCACGTTGTTTAAATAGAAAATGCATTAGAGCCCATTTGTGCACTCATGGGCATGCTCGTCTGAAAACGAGGTGTGTTCAGGCGCATTGTTGGTGCATTGCTATTTTGAGGCAACTCAAATAGACTGCGCCATTGACCAACTAAAACCTGGTCTAAAGTGAATGGTGCAGTATTTTTTTTGTTATTAAAGGACCGTGTTAGTAATATGCACAATTAGTCGGGTCCACAACATGCGTACACTCTGCATATTACCCACACAGGGACGTGCAGCAGCACACAAACATGCCAAATATATAAAAAATAAATTATTACAATGTAGAAGATTATTATTGTGTAGGCTACATAAATATAAAAATGCTTACATGTCATAATGGATAGTCATTGCATGTATCAGTATTATGCTACCTATTTGCTCGCACACGAGCAGCTCTGTTACCTCTTGCAAATTCAGCCGTGTAATTAGAGAATCCGCCATGGTGCGGGCGCAACTGGTTCTTAAAGGGAATGGGAGATGAGTCTCTGATTGGTTTATTGCACGTTATGCCCAAAACACACCCATTACTCATTAAGAGAATAGGGACAAACTTTTAGACCATGTGCTGGGCACGTGGACAGTTTTCCCATCGTTAAACTAGCAAAAGTGGATTCGGACACGCCCTAATACACCTGTGCCATGCGCTTAGACCATTGAAATGGGGCCCTTAGTTTTGTTTTCCCTTTCTGAATGATGAGTATAGACTATTGATACCCGCTGATGGAGACAGTTATATCCTGCAGGTGCAGAACATACCTGCTAGTGGCCATTGGCTGTAGTTGTCACAGTCTTCAAGCACAACTTTTTAGCCTAGACACATGCAACATGAGGCAAAACACAGTTAGCTTTCATCGCCGCTAGTTATTTTATGTTAGTTTGGTGTGTCACAGCCTTAAGAGTGTAGGCTACTACCTCACCATAGTTCCTAGAGAGGTGGCGAGGTCAACCATTCCAGTGTGTGCACATGCGTGAACTTTGGCTATTGAGAGTGACTGTTAATATGAGGATTTCTATGGACAGTGGCAGTTAATAGCACAGCAGAGCGCCACGAGGCAAAGATAGTTGACGGTGTTCAAAGCACAACTCTTTTTTGAAGCGGAACTATAGCTGCTAGCGTCGCTTGTGGCAACAAAAAGTTCAAGAGCCTGAAAGTTGGGTTGGGGAAAAAAGTCCAAAAGAGAGAAGTTTCCCGAAGCTTAGACCTACAGTGCAATGGACATCATGGAGCTCTGCTGCTCCCTGCCTAGCAGAACAGAGTAAAGATCGAGGGAAGCTGATCATTTTTGTAATCATCTGGGTCCTCCAATCAAAACAGCGTGTTTTTCTTCTTTCTTTCTTACTTTACAGTCATTCACTTACATCATTCTGTTTATACAATCCTTCATGTATGTGTTTCACACTGTTTTTAAGAGGAGTGAAGAGCCTTCACCAGGACACATTTTGACAAGTTTCCTGATTCCTACTGTGAAATAATCAGGTTGATTTATTCATTTTCACACTTCTCCACTGGGTATTTTTTTATCTTCCTTTTAAAATAAAACTGTAATGACATATTTGAAGCTTGCAAAACAGAGGTAGAGTTAAGAGTACAAAGAACATGAGTAGGTAAAATCAGCTTGTCTATTTATTTGAAGTTACCCAGTTTTTAATATATTACATCCGTAGTTAAATTCGGGCGACCAGACACCTCTGTTTTCCGGGGATAGTCCCCGGTTTTATTTTATTTATAAAAAAAAAAACTTCATAAATGCTGTTACTTCATAAATACACTTTTAAATATGCTACAACTAATTAACAATTAACATTGGGAAGACCAATCAAAAACTGCCACACTCTGCCTAATAGGATCCGGAGAAATCTCAGGGTCGTCACATCATATATAATAACTTCAGAATTTCTAAGATTGTTTTCACTTCAGAAGTTTGGTCACAATAATTTAATTTCTGTACTTTTTGGAACACTGTAATCCTATATTGCGTATGTTGTGCAGTGCGCTATATGAAGCGTTTACTCTCTCTCGCTAAATTTCTAAGTTTAAACTCTAAAACTGCAGTGTTTACAATACTGCACAGCTGTGCACTGTTTAAATAGTTTGGTAATGCACTGTAAAGGATATAAAATATGAAAAGCAGCATTTACAGCCCGCTCGTTCTCTCGCAGTCTTTCTTCTATCTCATTTCTCCTGTGCTTTCAGACTGGCATTTATTTATCAGAAGGCAGATGTGATTTTATGTTCTTTACGAGGCACAAAAAATGTGGCACTTTGAAATGCAAATGTGCGTTTGATCAAGTGGCATTTGGGAAACTTGTGTAATGATACGTTGCTGTTAACTTGGCGATTGTGGCAGTTTGAATCAAGGCAATTTTACTGTGAGCCTGCTTGGTTTTTACAATGGGTTGCTGGTAATTATTTTAGACAATCAATCCTGAGCTTTTTTAGGGAACTAATACTTTCACTTGCACTTCCTTTTGAGCGAAAACACTTGCTAAATGAGACGGAAAGTGCGTACTGGATCAAACAAATTCTGAATTTGAGCATAAATCCAGATTCAAGTGCATATAGATAAGTGATCAAATATACTGAATATATACACATGCATGAGCAGGGGATAAACTGAAGTGAGTGAAACGTTCTGGCCCAGTTTAACCCTTGCAATGTCCTTCATGAACATGCACCCCACTGTATTTTAAATCACTCTTCAGCATTGTAACCCATAACCTCTTCATACGCTTTTAGAAACTGCAGAGTAAAAGTAATGACCTCCTCAGTCACGTAAGAAGAATTCACTTCACATCTGTCTTAACCGACACCTCACCCTGGAAGTGTGCCGTAACACCTTTCTGCCTTTAGTAAAGCAATTTCATGTTCTCGATCACCAACACCTCTCTGACAGAGTCTCTTCTGTTCTGTGGCTGAGTAATAATATCATGCTCTGTGGCAGGGTGCTACTGACTGCCCCGCTCTTGCAAGATTCGAGTCGTCCTCATAGCTGGGCATTTTTAGGAGGTGTTGTGTAGAAGGGTGCATGTTCAGGGCAGCGCTTCATTAAACTCAGATACTGCATCAGCACATGTTGGAAGTGGGACTCTTTATCACCGTCTGCTAATGGTCATCTCTGCCAGACCCATTAGAGGAGCATGAAAGAGACGGCACTGAACACTGACCCCATCCATTGGATACCTATGATTGCATGAAAGTCTTACCCATTATTCGAGATTGACACCGGCTTAAGAGGTGAATACAGTAAGGACTGGGAAGGATTTGCATTTCTCAGCTCCTCTGTGTGGCTGCTGACATAGCAAACATAAGTAACACGCTGCCATTTTTAATCATGACACCTTGTAATGCATCTCTTTGTCCGATGCACCAGGAGAGTTTTCCGTCTAAACACGGCTCTTATCTTAATGTTATGCTAAAGAACATTATCCTTCTGACAACAATGAGGCTCTCTGAAGGAGGCAATCCAAGAGCAGTTATTGTCACAAAGTGCAAAGGGAGAGCAATACATAATTGGACAAAATTAAATTTGCATTTACAAGACTATGAAGACAAAAAACAAGGATTATTTGAGCAAGAATACAATTGCTTTTTGAAAATATATATTTTTTTGTGTGTGGAGTAAATACATTCAGGGCCGGATCAAAGGACCAAAAACATCACAAGACCTCCCTCAAATTAAAACCACGTGTGTGTGTTTTGTCCACTTTAGACATTCTACTAACTAAAAGTAACTTTGCAACTGTTAATATCTGCTAACACTTTATTTTGATGGTCCCCCAACAGACATGTTGACATATAGTTGCAAATGAATGAGAGTTAGTTGACATGTAATTACAAAATTACTTAGTAGATTGTCTAAAATGGAGTATTGCAATGAAGGGTAACCGTTATTTGGACCTTCGCTGGATTTGTATCTTGTGGATAGGTGATGTAAACAACCTGTGGATGGTGCTGATAAGGCCATCTTTGCACTACATGCTTGGTTGGCGATGCTGAATAGTAACTGATTACATGTAATCTGGATTACATAATCAGATTCCAAAAATTAAGTACTTGTAATTAAAGTATATTACATTTAAAAATGCTCATAATACCTAAAACGAGTAACCTAGATTACCTTAACAGCTACAGATTTCATTATGTAATCTGTAATCAGTAACGGGCCACAGTTTGTAAGTAATCTACCTAGCACTGCTGGTCGGTAATCCTGCCCTGATTGTATTAAAACCACAGCATTCTCTGTAGGCAGAGCTGTGATTTCACCTAGTGCTCCGGTTGACGCACACGCTCCTCAGAAATCAAGGCTAAGTGGAGGATTCATCAGAGACCAGCCAGGACCACACGCGTCTTCATCCCGTCACGTCAGTGAAGACTGATTGGGACAAATCCTTTTCTCCCTCCGGTGTCAGGTCCCATTTACTGATCTGAATGCTTCTGAAAGAGAGACAAATGTTTTGATTAGAGGTCCCTCTCAATGTCACCAGACTGGCAGTTTAAAATGAGACGTGCCCATCACGGCAGAAACAGCCGATGGTGGGAGGAGCAGACAGATGTGCGTCTGAGTGATTTGAAGAGGTTTCGTCTAGAGCTGGGGAAAGTTGAGAGATTTTTATAATAGACGCTTCTCCATGCATGTACGGTTATTTTTAGTGCACAACAGAAAAGATAAACACTGGAAAATACAAGTGTGAACAATGCAAGCTCTTTAGACCCAAGTGCGCAAAGAATCTGCTGTCACCAAACTCCTTGTAATTAATAAATTAAAACAAATACCCTTTATTAAAGGTGAATTCAGCACTTTTTATGTAATTGTGTTACACAGCGCTGAAGGGAAAGACGTTCGTCTTTGACTTTTGCCACGGTGAATCATTCAAAATCAGGAGTTTTCAGTTACTGATGGCTTTATAGACATGCATTATTTGCAGGAAGTGATGATTAATGTATTCTGAAAATGAAAGCATTCGATAACAGTGTGATGAAGCAAGTAGCATTTCATTGGCTGTGCGATTTTAAAATGACTTCCTTCATTAGGTGACCAAATGCATGTAAAAGTGATAATTCACCACTGAAATGGTCGACTTTTATAAAACTTGCTTGTCTATTCAGTAGAAATGCTGTGGAAAAGTTTTAATCAGTGCAACCATGGCCTTCCCTTTTTGCCCATAACACCCATAATGCACTTTTGATTTTGGCTCCATCCCTCCATCGATCCAACTGTCCGAGGGTGGGAAAAAAATTGGGGAAGTTTGACCAGTAGTTTTAACAAAATTTACTAATTCAATTATATTTCAGCTGCCCATAACAACCATACTTTCAGCTATCATGTTTTATTATGTTTAAATCCATATGACACACTCCCTGAAAATCTGCTCAGAAAATGTGGAAGAAAGTCCTATTATCATTTGCATTTAATGCAGTGCCAACAAAGTCATTGTCAATACAAGAGTCATCTCTCGGTACGCACCAAGTGTGTTTTCTATAATGAGGAATTTGTGTGCGCCCTCAGATTGGCGGCTTTCTTTTCATTTCCCATCTTCTCTTTCTGGAACGAGCTGTCGATTATTCCGTCTTACTGTCGTTTGATCAAATGAAGACGCTGGGATTGGAATCCTATTACTTCCACCGCTGCCCGTATTAGTCATTTTATTTCACTAGGCCGGCATTAGAAGCAGAGCGCTCGCACGCTTTCAATCCCAGCCAATCAGTCACAGGAGTCAGACGCCACAGAGCCGGCCACACAAGAGCTTATTACCATTCCTCACACGGCTCCTAATGGACGCGCTCCTGAGGCACTTCATAGCACCGCACAGATGGATTGACTCGGGTCTTCTCCGGTAAGCTTTGTTCCTATGAAGAGGTATCTCAAAGAGTGAAATTTATTTTGATTTGTAATGTTTCATGGACTTTTTCAAGGGCCATCTTTAGCAGTTTCTCGCTGTCTTCTTCTCTCCTCCACTCTTTTCCGCTTTTTTTTCTTTTCTGGATGTCTGCCTTGGGCTCTCTTTTAGTGTCTTTTTAGTTCTCTCTGAGAGAATCACCCTGATATCAAAGTGGCTAAGCCTCCATCTCACCCTCAGGTTTTTCCTCTCTGCCACGCTGAAGAGTTGTCCTCACCGCTGTGCAGAAACAACTCAAAAGCTGGAAGACTAGTGCTAAAGCAAAAGTAAATATACACACGCAGCCTGCTGTGTTTCAGTACCAGATTCACTGAAGGAATTATACGGTTTCCATGTCATGACACTTGACGACCCTCAAAGTGACTTGACTTAAGTCTCTTAAACCTCTGGTGTTTCTGTTTTTTTTTGTTTTTTTTTTCACATTGGAACTGTACAGAACTTGGTAAAGGTTTTAGCACATGATATGTCGATGGATATATATGGACATGATTCAAAAAGTATAAATGGTCCTAAAAAAAAAAAAAAATTTTGTACTGTTTGTAGTCAGAAATTACTTTATTGGAAATTAATGGGAATCAAATTACATCTAGTGGAATATGTGTTACAGTGCCCAAACAAAATTGTACTGATATTTTGAGATATCAACCTCAAATTTGGAATACAACTTGTTTAGTTTTATGTCTTTAATGCAGTTTTAGAGTAATACGTGTGTTGAAAAATACATATTTCATACACAATTAAATAAAATATAATTTGTTCATAATAATAAACTTATGTAACTTCTCTCTCTCTCTCTCTCTCTCTCTCTCTCTCTCTCTCTCTCTCTATATATATATATATATATATATATATATACTCCAATAAAAGCAATGTGTTGTTTAAGTTTCACTTTTACTTCAATACATTTTACTTTAACTAAAACACTTCATGTCAAAAAAGTAAAAATGGATTCTAAATTATTTAACCAATTATTCAATTATGAAACCAACATTTCAGGACTCGGCATGTTTAAACTATATATATATATATATATATATATATATATATATATTTTATGTAAATAACAAAAATGAAAAAAAAAACTTTTCTTGGTGAATAAGAAGTGCATGAAATCACCCCAGATAATTCATATTAGTCAATCACTTACACAACTTATTAAATAAAATAGGTGTAATGGCAACTTTTTCTGTATGACATTAATTTGTGGACAATAATTAATTTTGACAATTCCATCTCAAAATTGACAAGACAACATATTTACAGTCTTCATAGCACTGTCTGTTGATGCCACAAATTGTTTTTTGTGAGAATGTCTCACTATTTCTTTCATCTTCCCTGCTGAGATATGGATTGTCATCTTCCAGCATTCTCAATATATGAGCAACCGAAGCAGACCCCATTCATTCATGCTGCGCTGCTCAGTTATAAATCAAACAACACACCTGTACCTTCTTTCACAAGCAGATGTTTTGAGAGTTTAAATATCTGGTTGCTCTACCACAGACTCTTTCTAAGATTTGTTTTTTAAACGTATTAATTTTGACGATTAAAATGGCCTCCCCGGTGTAAAAACAAGACGGCATGGTGGACTGCATTAGCACGGCTTTGTTGAGCGGTAACTGAAGAGCCATCATCAACACTTACGCTTGATTGCTGACACAATTCATCTTGTCGATTTCCCTGTGCAGCTTTTCTTCTCTATTGTAACAATTAATGAAAGCAAAAAAAAAGATTGCACTTCTTTGCTCAAAGTGACTGCGGATCCGTGAGGAACAGTTTACACACCATATCTTAATTGATCTTTGTAGTCGTGAAGGGAATACTGAAACAACCTCTTTTTTGATGTTTCACACCTCACTGAAATAACACGCCTTTGTGACTAACAAAAATAGGTGTACCAAGAAACGGCATTTGTAGAACTGTCAATTATTTGTGACTTTGAATAAGAACTCAGACAATGATTGTACTCTAGGTTTATTTATTTTAATGTTCGTCTAAACCACAGAAATTGGCCATTCACATTGCTAAATCTGGTCAGTCCAGTTGAGTCGACTCATTTGGTGTGAACAGCAAATTCTACCCACCATTTTTTTTGATAGAATAAAATAAAATGTGGGCCAATGAAAGCAGTATTTGGGATGCTGATGTTTTCTTGGGCAGTTGTTTAGGGTGACTTCACACCAAAGATTCACAACAAGACAAACTGAAACTATATGGTTAACAAGATTCTAAAGCTGCTGTCAAAGTTGACCAAATTTGAACATTGGAACACAGCAAATTACAAAACATCTTTGAATAAGCTTATGTTTCCCATCTTCCTTTATTGCAGATATAAATGCAAGTAAATAGAACAAACAGTTTCTAATTTGATGATTTATTTTAAACTACTTGTTTTATTAATGAACCTAGTAAATGAAATCTAGCACATTTTTGGAAAAACCTGCTGGTAAACCACTGCAAAACTAAATGCTTCACTGGCCCTGTGCAGACATTCTTCTGTCTGCATTTACTCTGTTCTAAGAGCAGCACTTTCAGTTGCCATATGGAGGCTGTGCCGCTCGCGTCCGGTGTAAACAGGGTGTAAAACATGCCATTTTACACCAATGCAACTAGATGAGAAGATCCATCATTTCCATAGCATTGATTCCTTACTTCAGTGTTTATGTCAGCTTTCTGTATGTAGCACAGCTGTCAGGCTTCCTGTGAAAGCAAATGAACATCTAGCATCCAGACTGCAGCCAAACTGATATCGCTAAACAAACAAAGACATTTAAGATACTTAAAATCCTGCTTTTTCTGTTGTTTTTCTTTGAAATAATGAAATAAGAATTATTCTTGTTGCCTCGCTGGCTGTTGTTTGTAATATGATACCTAATTATAGTTTGTTTGTCAAATTGCATTTGTTTAACACTCAGAAATATTGTTTCTATGCATATGGCGTTGAATAGCCATTCTTTGAATAGCCATAATATTTTATTTTGCTTTCGGTCCAGTAAAATCAAATTATCATTTAGCATTCAATTATATGATAAATACATTATTATTATTAATAATTATATTTATAATTATAATAATTATGAATTATTATTAGTTTGATGGGGATTGGTAAGGGACCTGGATACAGTGCCTTGTAAATGTGTTTGTAGTGTTAGACAGATTCCATCCCTCAAAGTCACATAACTGTTAATAAAACAAATTAATCTGCCAATATGTTTGAATAAGGCATGCTTACATTTTAACAGATTAAAAATATGTATTTTTCATCCATGTATTCACTTCCCCTTCCACATGAACTTCCCTTTAGGGTTTTTATTTCATGCAGCTTTGATCTATCTTTATATTTAATCTTCATCAAAGCAATGGGAATACATTGTTCAAAGTTCAATTCTATGAACATCAAAAGTGCTCTTGTATCTCGTTAACTGGGAGTGAATAAAGTATCAGCGCCGGGGTCATTTGAGAGCAGGTTACATTTGAATTCTCAACTCGTTTTTTACACTGCAGCATTTTACAACAAATAGGTTTTTAGTACGTTGACATCATTCCATTAAGGTTCATTGTATTTGTTTGTCCTAGTGGATCTGGTATTATGAATATTTTACTTGTACAACTGAAACAACAAGGTAAACAGCTTATTTTTTTTTTATTTAAGGTCACTCGATAATTTTCTCTCATAAAGAACTATATTTATTGCGATGAAATGAAAGAGACCCATCAGAAGCCAAAACTAAAGGCCAGCTGCATTGTTGCCAAAAACACCAAATTCAGAGCGAATCTCTGAAGCTTTACAATCAAGAGCAAACAAACCAGGATTAATAAAAGTGCGGATGCCATATGACACTATGCCATTCTCTGGTTATGAAGCCTAGAAGCAGTCTTTGGAAAGATCTGATGAGATCAGGATGAAAGACAGACCAAAAAGAAAGAAAAAAAAGATTAAATAAAGGCTTATGATAGTCGATGCCACCGCGAATGCCCGCGTGTCTCTTTCCGAGTGGCTTATGGGAAAAGCACAACACCCCCAGGCCTCTTCTATCTGCCATTTATAATTTTTAGAGCCCATCATCACATGCAATCCATCTTTATTTCACCCCGCAGCTGTCCTGTTGTTTCTAATGCCTTGTGCAACTGGGGTATAAATATGCTGGTTTCATTGCTGATGTTTTTTCTGACTGCTCTCTGTGTTTGCGGTAGAGGAGACACAATCTTCATTAGAACGGGAGCCATCGTGCCGTAGCCAGACCGGTCCCATCATGTGTTGGCTTATTTGTTTTTACTCGAGAATGCATGACAGGAAATGAGTTTGTACATTCAGATTTGGGGGAAAGATGATCACAATCCCCGTCGACACAAACATATACAAACTCATGCGCACACACACTGAAGCCTCATCTTACATTATCCTCTGTCAGCATGCAATGTTTATTTGACTATTAATCTGCGGTAGCCAGCTGAGCCTGAAGGATCTTGTGTGTACATGGTGATAAAGCGGGCCTAGTTATTACAAGGGAGACTTACGCGTCCAGAACTTGAAATTACATCTCCACGATCCGTCTAATGATTTGCAGAAGGACAAGGGGCTCATCGGGGCCCTTTCAGCCCTCTTTTAGACTACACCCACCCCTCTGCAATTTAAAGGGACGAAATCTGCACGACATTCAAAGGTGTTGCAGTCGGTCTATTGAAGCCCACACTTTCAACCATGTTGTTCCACACTTAACAAATTTCACCGTAATGATTTCTCCTGGTTTTACCATCAAGTAAAGGCCCCTAATGGGCATCCTTTCAAAAACGCTTCTGCGCTATCAAATGTAATTTACACGTTCCAGAAACGTCAGCGGATGGATAGAGATGAAAGCAGTTACCATCTGCTTTTTGATGTCAGCACCATTTGAATTTTTAAGTATCTCGCTTCCATCATGTTCAGGTGCTGAATTATTGCATTTCATTTAATATTACAGTCGTGTCCTTATTGGTGAAAATGTATCAGTTTCATTATTAATTAGTGCACCTATATCTGTTTCTTGTATCAAAAGATGACTAGATGACATATCAAAAACATATGTCTGTTCTCACAAAGCACAAAGGAAAGCACAAAGGAAAAACAAGTTTTTAATGTTTTTTATGTAATTCTACCTTTTTGACCTCATGGAAATGACAAGAGAGTACATACTGTCCTCTTTTTCACACTTTCCGCTTGTCCATACAAATGCATGTGTGTTTGCATCTTGAAATGCCGTCTCTCCTCACATGCACACAGTAAAAATATCTTGGCTAATCACAGAATGAGCATTTTAATAGAATCTGATCTGTCGTGGAGGCAATGACCCAGTTATAAACCCTCACCTTCTCCGAAATGAATGAGCTCTTATAGACCAATTCATTTAGCACTGACCCCAAATTCAATATGAATTATGCATTCATCAATCTGGAAAGATCTCTGGCAGATTTTCAAGGTGTGCATGCAGAGCACTTATAAGGAGTATTGAACATGTACACCAACGCTAGGTGCTAAAATGAGCATGTAAGGACGTTAGCGAAGATGACATCTATGATTCATTTAAAAATACAATTATTTGAATTACTTACCCTCATGTCATTTTAAATACATTTCTTTCTTTTTTTTTAAGAATCAGTGTATGTTAAGCTAAAAAAAGCACCACAAAAGTAATCCTTACTATTAGAGTATAATGTTTGAAGTTGTATTTGGTCATCATATAACCTGTTGTAAAGATCAGCCCAAAACTGAACACATTACTAACAGAGAACTGCTATGACCAGATCAAATGAGTTAACTCAAAAGAACTCAAGAACCAAATCATTAAATAAAACAATTTGCTGGTTCACAAGTTGGATCAAGCCATTTGTTCAAGACTCCGTGAATCAGAGTTCAACTCACTGACTCAATGATCCAGTCACAGCAATTATTACGTGAATTATTCATTAAAGATATCGCTAGAAGAACTGTACTATAGTGCACAAGCTGTATGGACCACATTTATAGAGTTAATAATCCACTATGAACTCATTGTATAGATAGACGATGACCAGCATGAATATTATTTAAAATTATGTTTTTTGTTTTCTATTCCACAAAAGAGTAAGTCATACAGGCCTAGAAACAACACGAGTAAGCAATGACAGAATTATTCAATTCAGCTCAGAAACACAAACAGCTTACATTTATCAGTTTCACACTTTTACAAAGTACAATTGTACTTGACAGGAAATGTAATCACATGCCGGTTTTCAGAATGCAAAATCAACCTCAAACAGCTCATACCATAGGACCATACTGACATGTTTTTTCTTTAAAATAATAATACAAATATATCCTGACTGTGAGCAATAATAGCTCAAGCTTTCAAAGCACAGTTCTGCTGATTAATTGTTGATCCTCTCCACACTTCTGCTGCATTGTCCAATTAGTGATTGCACAGCAGATAATTAAGAGCGTCAATCAGGCCCTGCACCTTGGAGCTGAATGCCGTGCGCAGATTAGCGAGGGCCATGAGTGATTGGCGGGAAGCGTCTAAGGCCAGAAGCACAACTCCGTCCCCCACGGGGAAGGACGCGGGCATACATCTTCCCTGTCAATCACATAAAGCTCTTCCTCGCAAACACATCCAGGTCAAGGTTGGGAGAGTGATTTAAGAGCGATGAATAAAGAAGTGCTGGGTGGCAGTAAATAAAAATAGATGACAGGATGATGTGCATACGGTTTGAGATTAATGAACAAAAAAGAAGGTTCTGGATCTGTAGAGTATGAGGGGTTAAGTCAATAAGCTATGAATATGATGTTTAGATTGATGAGACGTTTTCCTCAGTGTCTGAAACTTGCTTGTGATGTATTGTTTTATTCAAGGAATAAAACACACCTTTACATTTTTACTGCACACATACATTAATGAATGAATCTGATGAAAAGAAAATAGTACCTTTATTACTTTTTTCTCAAAATGTATAAGCAAAATTGTTAATTAATAATATTTTATTTAATTTTTCCCCTTATCTTAAAGCATTAATCTATGTATTAGCTATGTTAAAGAATGAATACAGTTATTACTGTAGAAAAATATTACCATTATAATCTATTTTGCGGTAACACTTTAGAATAGGGAACACATATTCACTATTAACTATGACACTTCCCTCAATACATTTCTAATTTGCTGCTTATTAATAGTTAGTAAGGTAGTTGTTAAGTTTAGGTATTGGGTAGGATTAGGGATGTAGAATAAGGCATTAATATATGCTTAAATACTACTAATAAATGGCTAATACTCTAGTAATATGCATGCTAATAAGCAACTAGTTGAGAGACCCTAAAATAAAGTGTTACCAAAAGTAAATAAAGTAATTTTTATATTTTATTTTAGTCAGCGTGTATTTTATTTTATTTTTATTTGTTAAGCTTTAGTCTTAGTTAATAACCCCATTTATTGCCATTATAATATTTTAAAGACCTTAAATTGCCATTAAATGCCATACTATTTGAATATGGTATCATGGTATTACCATCTTTTACCACGGTACTATAATTAGTAACAGCACTGTCAGTAGCATGTTATTCTGGGTCCCCAAATAACACTTAATAATGTATTATTTCCTTTCAGGCCAGCAATCATAATGAAAAGTAGTATTTTCTTATAATGCCTGAGGTGAGAGGCTTATTTACATTTAGCAACTGAGGGACTGGTCACTGGAAGTGGTTTCACAGGTCAAAGCCATTAACTCATCCACGAGGCTGTTATAGCTTTAAGTGATTGGTTTTAGGGATGCAGGCAGGATGATGCTCTGATAACCGCAGGATTCAATGGCTACAGCGAGGGAGATGCAGGGCGCTGATTGATCTGGCCATCAGCTCCAGCCCAATAGGCAGAATTCAATTAAGCATCATTTGGCACAGACACCATTTGTGTTTGCATTCACCTGGGTCCCCAGGTCTGGATTAGCCGAGCTCCAGCAGGGCTGTCCCTGTTATTATGCCTTCAAATAACACTGAATCTGAGCCAGCAGGTACATACTGAAACCATGTCTGCCGCTGGTCTAATTTGTCTATCTGTCTTCCGTGATGGGCTTTTCATCTCTGAGCCAAAGGACACAAAGCCGACAAATGCAGTGTGTATGGCGATTTCTAATTTCAACCAGGTTTAGTGTGACAGCACAGAGAGAAAACACAATAATGGTGAGATTTATTCATTTCTGGCCTTCTAATTAGTCTGGGGCAATACGGCATACTGTCCCGGTAGTAAACAGCAAGGATTAGGAAACGGTCTTCTCATGCCACTGCCTAAATGAAGGCTTCCAGTTCAACATGTGCCCTGTGGGTGCTGATGGATAGAGGAGGGAGCGTAATCATGCTGTGCATCCATATCAGAGAGCGTGGGGCCAGTGTTCGGCAGTCAGCCCCTGCTGGTGGACATCGTAACTACACCTTTACACAGGCAAAAATACCTAGTGACTGCCACTCAAATATCTCATTTACAACTAGTTCTGTTTAAAAATGCCTAGTTCTTTCATGAAACTCTAGATGGCGCAGGTTGGTTGGTTTTTAACATATTCAAGATTTGGCACAAGCTGATTGGTTCGTGTTCTATACGCAGACAACGAGCTTGCTGCTTTACATTTAAATGGCTGGTTAGCATCCACTTGAACATTTTGCAGAGCGCTTTCAGAGTTCCTCTGAAACCCTCCACCTTCCCCAGCTCCACCTGTATAGATCTGCTATGGGTTATTTTATATGGCATTTGTGGAGCAGCAGTATGTCTTAAATACTCACCGCACTGTATCACCGTATGCATTGGCAGTAGCAAGGTCTAGTACAGTACTTGCTTGCAGCAGCAATAATCTACAACTACAGTAATAACCAACAGCAGCAGCAGCATAGCAGATCTATTCCACCAAGACCAAATAAATGTATATTGTTATATCCACTACCGTGCTAAAAT
Organism: Ptychobarbus kaznakovi; assembly: GCA_027422405.1. NCBI lineage: Eukaryota > Metazoa > Chordata > Actinopteri > Cypriniformes > Cyprinidae > Ptychobarbus > Ptychobarbus kaznakovi. Next base: position 19,093,137 of record CM049809.1, read on the forward strand.
CGTCTGAGAGTTGTCATGATAGAATATATATATATATATAGGCAAGCATTTAACAATGAGCCAGTTCATTTTAATGAATCAGCAACATACAGAGCAACCAGTGTTGTCAGATTCCTGAACTAATCACTTAAATTACCCATTTCTTTTGTGTTTTTATAGTGAATCAAAAATGAACAACGCTATCAGTGTAACTCAATACCTGAATTAATGACTGGTTATTTTTAGTAAATCACAGAACATACATTGTTACCGCTGCAATCTGATTCCTGAACACATTACTCTTATAACAACATGTAGTTTTTAGTGAATCAAAAACACAGGGCAACCGGTGTAGTCTGATTTGTTGAACAAATTACTTTAATGACCGAGTTCTTTTTAATAAATGAAAATGTACAATGTAACCTTGTAATCCAATTCATGAATAAATAACTGTGAAACTGGCTACTGTCATAAAAACCACAAAACATACTGTGTGACTACTGCAACCTGATTCCTAAACAAATGACTCTTTTGAGCATGTTTTTTTAGTCAGTCGAAAGCATATGCAACCAGTGTAGTCTAAATTAATGACTTTCAATGAACCAGCTATTTTAAATGAATCAAAGACATACTGCACAGCTAGCAAGTGCTGATTAAATCAATATTATAAGCCAGTTCGTTTTACTGAATCAAACAGATGCAACTTTTAAATAACAGTGAGATAAAGATACGCATTGTACATTTTGTCAATTAAATGTACTGTTTGATAGGTATTATTTATTATATGTATAACGTTAAGGACAGTTATTGGATAGCATTTATGTCAAAAATGACTCAAAAAGTCATTAAAAGTCTGTGTCAACACCTTTTGCAAGAAATTTCTCAAATGTATTGCAAAATAATTTTACATTTCAACATTTGGCATTTATTGTCAAATTTGTATTCATTATAATCGTTAACGAAACAGTTTGGGAATGGAAATCCTATCCCTAATTAGACTTTCTTAATGGAGACAAACATCTGTGGTTGCAGCACTAGCCCAAGACACTCACCAATTCAGTACTCCACTGATACACACACACACACACACACACACACACACACACACACACACACACACACACACACACACACACACACACACACACACACACACACACACACACACACACACACACACACACACACACACACACACACACTTCCTAGTTGAAGGAAATGGGAATATGGGAATGGATGGAGATAGGTCATTTTCTCTGATTAGAAGAGTGTGTGCGTGCGTGTGTGTGTGTGTGTGTGTGTGTGTGTGTGTGTGTGTGTGTGTGTGTGTGTGTGTGTGTGTGTGTGTGCGTTCCCAGCCGAGGTGTTGTAGAGCCACTGATTAGTCTCTTCGAGTGGCTATGCCATACTGCCCTGAGAGTAATTTTTGTCATGATTCACAGAGGGTGAGTTTTGAGAGCGTCGGGACGTCACATCTCTGTTATTGCCAGATAAAATATAGCAGGGGGTTGTGGACTGCCCGCGCTGTTGGAGGGTAAACAAATTACCACAGAGTGAGATGAAAACATTACAGAGCCCATAATGATCCCTGGCTCATCCGTTTGAGTCTGTCTATTGCCCACACTTAAACAAGCATACCCATAATCCAATCTGTCTAAAGGGAATGCTGAACCTTGTCAAGGTGTGTAGAACAAGTGCAAACAGAAGAGGGAGAGAGAGAATGAGGGAGGGGGGGGGCTGCTGGGATTGGCTAAACACATTTACTTTATGGTCTGGGAAAACACACATTGATAACAGATGTCATCTGGGGGTTTTATTCTGATTGAGCTGTTTAGATTTTTTAAATATTGATTTGTAGATATGAATACTCGGCCTCAGGTATAAGAACTGAATGTTTTTATAAAGCTGAAGTATATCATTTCTGATAAATAGAAAACAAAATAAAGATTGGTTGAGTGATTTAAGAGACATGAATAAAGAGGTGGCAGTAAATAAAATACATGACAGGATGATGTGCATACAGTTTGAGAGTAATGAAAAATAGAGAGGCACTGGATCTGTAGAGTATGAGGGGTTAAATATGCTATAAATATGATGTTTAGATTGATGATATGTTTGTCTGAAACATGCTTGTGTGATGCAATGTCTTATTCATGGCATAACATACACTTGTGTATTTTTACTTAATACCGCAATAAAGCAATAATTAAAAAAAATAAAAAACTATCAAATAAATACATACACACATACATACACACAGTACATACAATGGCCAATCAATAAATTTAGCAAAATACAATAAACAGTAACAATTAGAAAATGAGGATACATTTACATTTGCAAATGTATTAGTAAAATCATATATTATTATATCATGCATCACATGTAAAACAATGGCAACAGACATCATTATAAAGCTATTATATTGAACAATATATATATTCAAAATGTAACAGACAGACAGACAGACAGACAGACAGACAGACAGACAGACAGACAGACAGACAGACAGACAGACAGACAGACAGACAGACAGACAGACAGACAGACAGACAGATAGATAGATAGATAGATAGATAGATAGATAGATAGATAGATAGATAGATAGATAGATAGATAGATAGAGGCAGGGAAATAAATGCCACTTAAAATTATTATCTAATATGCAACACTCCATACAAGCAGCAATTATATTAAATTATCTTCGTAATTATCCAATTAACATAATTAATTGGATAAACCAATTGATATGTAATAATATATTTTTTTTTTCAAACAACATTTTTGTAGCTGAACTAACCTGCGAGGTAATAACACCCCTGCTGTGGTCTCATCTCTTTCCATGCCATCTGTTCTACATCATCATTATAGCAGCTAACGCTAAATCAACTCATCTTGATACATTGACACTCAGATAATGTTGTTTTGGTGGTTAAGGGGTTATGACAGTTGGATATTATTTTTTTTACACTCTTAACGGCATATCACCAATATTACAGGAGGCAGGAATGCTAATACCGGGGAATAACATAATCGACCTCACCGCTATTTTCTTAAAGGGATAGCACTCTTTATGGACCTATGATGTAAATGGATGGCAATCCATTCACAAGTGTGATATTAAAAAGTAGTGCTTGGTTAAATGCTATTGTTCTAAATTTCCCAAGTCTGTCAAAATCAATCAGTCAGGTTTGATAACTCAAAACGTATCACTATCTAAATTTTCCTCAACAAATTTGTTAAAAATATCCCAGTGTTGTCAGTAAAGAAACAAAATACGCTCTACAAAGACAAAACAACCTCTGATTTAATTGGAATTCTGGACAAACTTATACTCAAAAAAAAAAAAAACTCCTAGGAAACCAACTAAATGGCCTTTTCAAGCTATATTTTGTAGCACTTACCTTACATTCAAGAAAGTAATGTTATTCACACATTGATTCAACATTAAATACATTTTTGTCACCATATTTTCGTTACAAATAGCTCAATATAACATTGTATATCATAAATGCATGACATATGATTTGTTAATTATCTATTTACAGTAATCACATGCTCAAAGTTTCCTTTATCATTATATCTCAGACCTCCATTCAGAACTTGAAGACATTCCCAACCCAGCCACACATAGTCTGACTCAGATGTAGCCTGGGAGGGCAAGGACGAAATGTGAAGCAATTTGTTAAAGAAATAGGGCACTCCCATCTAGACGTAGAAGTTGTTAACCTGAATGGTGTAATTGTCAGTGAAAGTGAAGAGATTCAGGTTTAAGAGCATTCAGGTTGAACATAGTGCAGTCGTGTGTACGCAGCTGGAGGGAGGAGAGACCCTCAAGGCACTGCCTGCAGGAGTAACAGATCCTGGACACATGCCTAGAATATCAACATGCTACACCTGGCCATCTTACTTCATTCAAAAGATTGCATCTCATTGGCATTATGACTATGTCAGTGTTAGGGACTGATGGCCATGTTTATTTATAGGTGTGAGTCTAGAAATATCCTTTTCACACAGCAGCTTACGATAGAGGCAACTGAAGTCAAGTCCATATTCTGTTTGTGACTATCACCTGTAACCACAGCAAAAGTAAATAACAAATATGGCGACATCCAAGGCCCTGTTTACTCCTGTATCCAGACTTTTTTTAAGTTACTTCATCAATAAATGCCATTTCTCTCACTTTTTTCAGTTTTACTTTGTTCATTTTTTTATTGTACTTGTATTTATTTTGTTTTACTTTATTGTGACTTCAGAAATTATCATTTGCAAAAAAAAAATGCTGCAGCGGGGGTGGGCACATGCTGTTTTACATAAACGCTTAATGTGAAAAATGCTTAACATGGCCTATATGGACTGTCTTATGTGAAATGTACATGTTTGCATTGGCTTTGGCTCTGTTGTTAATTGTAGTATATAATATATGTGTGTGTGTGTGTGTGTGTGTGTGTGTGTGTGTGTGTGTGTGTGTGTGTGTGTGTGTGTGTGTGTGTGTGTGTGTGTGTGTGTGTGTGTGTGACCCTGGACCACAAAACCAGTCATAATGCTTATCATAAAAATAAACAAGCTTTCCATTGATGTATGGTGTGTTAGGATAAGACAATATTATCTGGAATCTGAGGGTGCAAAAACATCTAAATATTGAGAAAATCACCTTTAAAGTTGTCCAAATTAAGTTCTTAGCAATGCATATTACTAATCAAAATTAAGTTTTGTTATATTTACAGTAGGAAATTTACTAAATATCTTCATGGAACATGATCTTTACTTAATGCCCGAATGATTTTTGGCATAAAAGAAAAATCTATAATTTTGACCCAATACAATGTATTTTTGGCTATTGCTACAGATATACCCCAGCGACTTAAGTCTGGTTTTGTGCTCCAGGGTCACATATTTGTGTATATATAAGCAAGTAATAAGACTCTCTGTAGTTTATCATTCACAGTAAAGAAAGCATTTATAAAGAGGGTAAGTGTCACTTATGCCCATACTGGTACATTAGCATTAATCATTCATAATCAGCAAGATGTTTGCATTCACACTGACCGGACACAGCTTGTTATTATTCGATTGTCTTTCCCTCGCCCAGCTTTGCTCTCTTGATCATGGAGTATTATAAAGCAGCAGTGTCATATGAGGGAAAGAGCAGGAATCTGTTGCCTCCACTTCACTGGTCTCTACGCATGGCTGCCTGTGCAGCTGGCGGTCTCTGACATCGAGAAGATGAGGGGGAGAAGAAGGAAGTGTCTGCTCCGAGGCCGGCAGCCTGAGCATCCAAGCGGAACGCCACCAGATGTGACCGAAGCGTCGCCGAGCTCGAAACGTGTGCAAATGCCTCCACCGGAGTGGGCGAACTTAAGCCCCCAGTTCAACCCTAGCTATTCTTTACCCATTTCTCAGCATTCCCTTCTTGACTGACCTACATATGTTTTCCTGCTGCTTGAGGTGGTTTGGAGGAAATAAAACAGTTTTGCTGTCCGAGTGGACGCACCAGGTGGTGCAGTGCTGCAAATAGATCACGGGGAAGGATACGTTAACCTCCCTGACCAGACCTCTACTTCCCATTAGTGACCACACTGATAGTGGTGGTAGTAGTAGAGTTAATTTAGTCAGTTGTCCCTTTTTAACTTATAATATAGCTAGTAAACCTATACTGTTTTTTGTTTAGTTGACTAAAAGCCTGGGAATTTGTATCCATTGTTTTGGTCAGTTAAAACTTATCCACATTTTAGTCATGCTGCATGATGTTTAAACCGATCATCATAAATATTTTGCTCCAAAAAAAAGGTTAATCTACAAATATTTTTCGTCACAGTTTCTAAATAACAAAATGAACACTAGGAAGTTGACTTTTATAATTATTATTCATTGAGGTAGAAAGATAATTAATATTAAATAAAAAATAATAATAATTACAAAATAAGTAAATAGTAATGTTGAAAGGAATTGGACACAGACTGCTACAGGGTTGCTGTTGGGGAACACAATTAATTGCTCATTAAATAGTTAGTTAGCGGCAGATGAGTGCAAGGTCTCTAAAAGTAATTGTGCAGTACCATACTGCCATCCACTTTGAATATTACCACATATAACAGCATGCTCATGCTACAACTAAACATCAACATCAACAAATTAATAGCATATCACGTACCACTCCAAAATGACCTGTAATTGTAGAATTCTGAGCAGATATTGCTCTGTCTCAGCTAAAACAGCCATTTTAAGCCAAAGAGCGGCTATGGTATTATTGCTAATGTACAAGAATGAATTGCACTAACTGTGAGAGTTGCTACTGTAGCTAACTATTAAAGGGCTGAAACTATGCTAGACCTATTTTTCCTATTATTAATTTAATCTTTACAAGCCCCAATGAACTGTTCTATATACTGCACTGGTGAGGAAACACCTCGTCAATGTGTCATCCATCAGAAAACCACTATTTTCCATCTCTGTGGCGCTGCTAAAATAGGAACATGTTTGTGAATGTGGAATAATGACCAAAACTAAAAACGTACAGCAAAGTTTAGAGATCATGGGATTCATTAACAACTATCTCTCCAGTTATACTCTGTTATTCTAATTAGGCCTTTAGCCATTTAAAAAAAATAATTAACATTCATCATCATAATTAGAAATGTGTTGGAATCCAAGTCCAAAGAGGGTCAATCTTCTCGTAATCAAACGTATTTATGATGTTGGTCGGGGTGCTGCTGACATGGTGAAGTCATGGGTTAACAAAGCACCGTTTGCAATAACACCGGAGGGGTCAATCAATTACTACACCGCATGGACGAGACAATAAGACACAACTCGTAGTAGAAGAGCTAAGAACAAAAAAAGAGCAAGCAAGATTTCATCTATGCTCAGTATTCCTATAACGTGACAAGGCAAGCGGAAACCTGATGTCTTTCGGCAGCCTGGAAACAGGTATGCTGAGATTCACAGCAGCGAGATAAACTCCTCCGTCTACAGTCTCTGCAAGCTTACCTGAGTCATCTACAGAGGACCTTCACAGCAAACACACAAACACGCTCATACAAATAAACCAGCTCACAGCGCAGGAAACGACAGAATGAGAAACGCTGCAATGTCCAGGCAAGCCTGATAGCCTTCAAAGACGAGCAGCCCGATATATTTATAAGAATTCATAGAGCATCTTTGCAGTTGTTGATTTAATAATAGCTTGTTGGAGCAGCAGACGCTGGATTTTGCCAGGGAGAATTTGTATAAATCAATCTGTGGACTCGTGTTTAGCTTTTAACAAGCCATTCATCACATTTTACTGGAGGCAGGACAGAGGAATGACTGATTTGTTTACTAATCCATGGATTTCACAGCATTAAAGACGTCCTGCTGGATTCTGGCAATTAATTATTGTCTGCCTGTGTGTTTAATTTAGCATCAATCTAGAAAATGTCATATTTTATAGGTATTAGTACATACTCATGCAGAGACGTATGCATAACGGTCTAAACAGAGAATTCGCGTATAGTCCAACTAAAGGTTTTCAAATAAAGGTAATTACTGACCCTAACCCCAACAGGAATGTGCAATATTACATATTTTCATAATTGACTAGACATCTGAATGCATCATATTTAACCTATTCACCTATTGATTGAGCAAAGAAAATGCAGTACTGTCTTTCTTCAAATTAATTGTAGATTGAGTGAGAATTGGTAACAAAAGCAGTTCTTCAAAGGAAAAAATAAAAATAAATACAAATTTTACAGGTTAAGCAAACGGAGTAGAAAAATACACCTCAGATATCCATTAAACTCTAACCTTGCATCTATTAAGCTTTGGTGGAAAAAACAAAATTGTTTTATGAATCACTTTACCATTTGAACTTACTAAAAAGGTATCATTATCTTATCATGTGTCACAGTTTGTCTCCCTCTGCCTTGTGTTTCCCTGCCCATATTTGGTTTTCCTGTCCTAGTTTCCTGTCATCATTAGTTAATTAGTCTCTGTCTGTGTCTTGATTACATCCCAGGTGTTTCCAGTTATGTCTCCCTATATATAGTCTGTTCTGCCCCATGTTTCCTGTGGATTATTGTTAGTCTAAACGTCATTGAGTGTGTGTACCTGTCTCCAGCGATCTCTGTTATCTCCGTGTTCTGTCATATTAAAGTGTTTAAAAGAAGTTCCTCGTCTCCTCGTTCCGTGTTCCTGGCTCCTCCGTGCAGCTTCATGACAGATCATGACAGAATAATCCAACCAAAACCCAGGATGAGGCGGCTGATTTTGGTTCCCCGCGAGGGAGGGCCGGGAATCATCAGCCTGCTGCCGCCGGCGGCGAAGAGTGTGCCGCCGCTCGCAACGATGAAGATGCCTCCGCTGGTTCCGTCCAGCTCACCGTTGCCTCGGCTGGTTCCGTCCAGTACTGGTTCCGTCTTGCCTCCGCTGGTTCCGTCCAGTTCACCGATGCCTCCGCTGGTTCCGTCCAGCTCACCGATGCCTCCGCTGGTTCCGTCCAGCTCACCGATGCCTCCGCTGGTCCCGTCCAGCTCACCGATGCCTCCGCTGGTCCCGTCCAGTTCACCGATGCCTCCGCTGGTCCCGTCCAGCTCACCGATGCCTCCGCTGGTTCCGTCCAGCTCACCGTTGTGCTTCAGCTCACCGATGCCTCCGCTGGTCCTGGAAAAGCGCCCTAGTGCCTGCTCCTCGCCAGCGCCCTCCAGTGCCTGCTCCTCGCCAGCGCTCTCTGGTGCCTGCTCCTCGCCAGCGCCCTCCGGTGCCGTCTCCTTAGTGCTCTCAACTTCCTCCGCTGGTCCTACATCCTCGTCTCCGCTGGTTCCGTCCAGCTCTTTTCAGAGCCGCCCAGCCCAAGTTCAGAGCCGCCCGAGCGCCCCCGAGAAGCGCTTCCCGAGCGCCCCCGAGAGTTAGCGCTTCCCGAGTGCCCCGAAGTTGGTCTCGTCCAGTTCACCTTCATCTCCGCTGGCCCTTACTGGGTACCCCCCGGCCGGCGAGCCACCTAAAAATATTTTTTTGGGGGCCATATACCCGATCCGCCATGGCCATCCGAGTCCCCGATCCGCCATGCATCCCGATCCACCATGGCCGTCCGAATCTCCCGATCCGCCATGGCCACCTGAGGCTCCCGATCCGCCATGGCCACCCGAGGCTCCCGATCCACCATGGCCACCCAAGCTCCGCGCTCTGCCAGGGCTGCCCAAGCTCCCCGCTCCGCCATGGCCGCCCGAGTCCCCTGACCCGCCATGGCTCCCGGAATGGGCACCGCCCTGGAGGCCACCTGCCCGGGCTACAGGTCCCTTGAGGCCTTCAGAGCGCCCACCCTCCCTCCCCTTTCGATGTTATACGGCGCGGGACGCGCCTAGGGGGAGGGGGGGGGGTAATGTCACAGTTTGTCTCCCTCTGCCTTGTGTTTCCCTGCCCATATTTGGTTTTCCTGTCCTAGTTTCCTGTCATCATTAGTTAATTAGTCTCCGTCTGTGTCTTGATTACGTCCCAGGTGTTTCCAGTTATGTCTCCCTATATATAGTCTGTTCTGCCCCATGTTTCCTGTGGATTATTGTTAATGTCTAAACGTCATTGAGTGTGTGTACCTGTCTCCAGCGATCTCTGTTATCTCCGTGTTCTGTCATATTAAAGTGTTTAAAAGAAGTTCCTCGCCGTGTTCCTGGCTCCTCCGTGCAGCATCATGACATCATGATTTTAAAATACTGTTTTTGGCAAAAGGTATCATTGTACTTTTTCAAATATCCTTTGAATATGCTAATTACAGAACAAGCCAAAGACATCTTCCAAAGGCTGTTTTGTCAAATGTTGCTTATTTCTGCAAACATTTTTAGTAAAGTATAACTAAGTTAGAAACATGCACACATACAATGCATCAAGAAACTGAGAGGGTACTAAGTGATCCACAGAAATGAGTATTGATTAAACAGTACACTGAGATTTAGAGTGGAATGAGCAATATGAGCCATCTTCTCCAATTCTAGATAGGCACACATCAGGGACAGCTGCAGAGTTCAGCATGACTGCCAGTGTGACTCCCATTACACAGTACTGCCAGCAAGAAACTCGTCATCTCTCCACTGAGACAGCTCATTGCAATATTGATAGCTGATGTCAACCATTGTATTTTTGAGCGTGCATGTTTGTGACTGCACATGCAATATGTACCACTGGAGTTTAAAATACAAGACATTTGTCTTCTAACTAGATTCCCTTTGGAGACAGAAATCTTTGGGGCCAGCTGTCAATGCTAAGCAGTCAAACCTGGACCCCCCGAGTGACATGTATCTTTGCGCTGGTATCTTCGTGCCCACCTGTGGATAGATACAGGAATACTGCTTATTCTGAAGGCTGTGGTTTTTGCACTCTACCCCCTCCCCTCTTTTTTCCCCCTTCCCTTTCTATGTTCTTGTCTGTGACACCTTTCTTTAAGAGGGTCTCAAGGGGTTATTGCTGACAGCCTTCTCAGGCCACTCATCTCTAATGGAGTTCAACTTCATTTGCTTTAGGTATTTTTCTGTGTGAAAGATGCAGTGTTGACATGCTGAAGAGAGGCCCTTGGTGCACTTCAACATTGCGCGCTAATCACACTTGAGTACTTGAGAGTTGTTCATTGAATACATTCTTTAAATTAGATCATGTAACATTAAACCACTTCTTAATGGATGTCTGTGGAGCTCTAAAGTGGAATGTTAGTTAAAACATTAAAGTTTAAGTCTCTGTTTCTGTCACTTTTGTTTCAGGAGTGAATGCCATATTCGCGCAGCAGCCTCAAGACTTGGTAGTTGTGGCTGGTCAGCCTGTCACGCTCCCCTGCTCCATCCCTGGTTACCACGGTGTTGTGCTGTGGATAAAAGATGGCCTCGCTTTGGGCATTGGAAGAGAACTTATAGGTAACAATGTCATAAACAGTGAAAACCTCACCAGTTTAGGTTTCTATTTTGATACTGGTTTCCCAATGAAGCTTCTTAACTAGCTTAATCTTGACAAGAATGAACTATGCTGGTCAACTAGAAGTCATCTTCACTTGTCAGAATGTTGGTTGACTATCTTAACTATATTCACAAAAAAATAACATGCTGGTCATCTAACTTGGCAACTATGTTGGTCAACTGCAAGACAGTCATCTTCACTTGTCAGCATGTTGGTTGACTATCTTAACTATATTCACAAAAAAATAACATGCTGGTCATCTCTAACTAGCTTGCCAAGAATGCAAGACAGACATGCAGCAGTCCATCTATCCTAACCAACTTTACAAGAAAGAATATGCTAGTCATACAACTTAACTAGCTTAACAAGATAACGTTGGTAAATTTACTTTTCTCTAGCTTAACAACTATGCTAACGTTGACTAGTAAATTTACTTTTCTCTAGACAAACTATGCTGGTTCACATAGCTTCAGACCATGCTGGTTGACCAATCTTAACCATGCTGGTTGACCAACTTAACCATTTTCACAAAAAAGACCATCCTGGTCATCTAGCTTTACAATATTACAAGAGAGACTGTACTAGTCAATCATCTTAACTAGCTTCACAAGAAAGATCCCATTGATTTAACTCAATCAACTGTACAAAAACAGTCTCCACAGGAAAAACTATGCTGCTAAACCAACTTAACAAGCTTCACGAGAACAACCATAATCAGAGGAAAAACCGTGCTTGTTGACTAGCTTAAACAACTTTAAAAGAAAGACCATGCTTGTCAACCAACTTAATTAGCTTAAAGCTGCAGTTCATAACTTTTTTGGGTTAAAAATTATTAAAAATCAATAATTGAGCAAGTACATAACAGCCAGTGTTCAAAACTATCACCGTACTTTAGTCCGATTGACAACGGTTAGCTTATAATAATGTTTTTTTAATTTGAGAGGTACGTGCAGGATTTTGCGGGAAATTCGAGCATGGCACTGCGTCATTACGTCACGTCTGTAAACATAAAGAAGTTGTCCCGGCTACTAGCTATATCGCATGTGAGGATCCTGCAGATGGCGGATTGTGATCCAGAAAGGGTTATGTGTATATGAAACACGTGTGAATACAATTTAATTATATTCCAGTTTTAAATATGCTTCTGATTACAGATAGCCTAGGATTACACAAGATTTGTATTTTAAAGAAAACTAGTTCAAAGAGAGCATAGTTTGCTTTTGGGGTTAAAATACTTTCTTAATATCAAATTCGAATGGCATGACAATTAGATTAGACTGTACATAAATTGAAATCTACACGCTAATACACACTATACTCATAGTTATGCAATGCTGATGCTGTTAACATTAATAATTTTAGAATAAAGTATAACAATAAAAATAATTTGCACGGTTTGATGTGATATGAGCTAACCGATCGTTAGATTTAACAGCTTTAACAAGATAGACATTGCTGACTGACAAACCTAACCATGCTTCACTGTCTTCATAAGAGAGATGGCCAACCAAAACAGCAACGCGTCAACTGCTAGACTAACACTAACCTGCAGAAACCAACCAAAACGTGGATGGACATTAATACTGGTCTAAACAGGTAATTTCTCCAAAGAAATCGGCAGATTCGATTAAAAATGTAAACAATTTACTCCAATGACTCTGTGAAAGAAAAAAGTGTCCACAGCTCCAGCTAATTTTATTTAATTTTACTCAGCTAGTTACCAGCTAGTCTTCAACTGCCTCTCAAATAACCAAATTGGTTTTAAACAAGGCTTTTGGTAATTAAAGCTGACTTTGGTACACAAGTTTAAGCTAGAGGGTGTGATTGCTTTTTAAAAACTGTCCAATTGGTGTCAGGTGTAGAAGTACAAGAGCAACTAAAATATAACCTCTTAAGTACTTTTATCGGTTAATAGCTTGTGAAGTGTGTGGCTCTTCCCCACTTGCAAAGTGCTGCTTGCTTGGCTAAGTTGATTGCTTAATTCGTGCTAACAACTGTTGGATTCCCATTCCGTCCGCCTACATACTTTGAACATCACAAATTTCATATTCATATTTAGGTTGGTCGGAAACAGTTAGTCCCCCTTTATGACATTTACATTGGATTTCCCTGGATTACAGCGCATTAAATCGTTGTGGGGAAAGAGCAGGTGTAAGCATCATTTTGATAAGTGTAGATTAACAAAAGCCTCGAAGCTATAGCACGATTCCCTAGACTCGATGAGCAGCGTAAAGGGTAAATCAACATTTCACTCCATTTTCTTATCACAGATGTAGCTCTGCTTCATGTCCTAGGATATTTCCAGTGCAAAGCATGACGTAAAGCCCAGTTGGCCTCTTTAAAAACAGTTGCTGGTCTTATCCTTAAAATTAAATATGTATTCCACTGGAGATCACGGGTCTATTTGCCGCTGACCTTCAGTGGCTGCTGCTCTGAGCCATTTTGGCACTGATAGTGGCCTTTAATTAGACCCCAATAGGCAACTGATCCCTGATAAATCCATTCCGCTCCCAAGTTTGTCATTATCAGGCTCCTGGGAGCCGGGCCTTGGCACTGTAAACACTGGGAGAAGAGCTTTAAAAGTGGTCAAAGAGGAAGAGAGGGTGAATTGAAGCTGGCGGTGGGGGTTGGGAGGTGAGAAGTGGTTCTGCGCTTGCGGAACTCGCGATTATGAGAAGAGAGACAGAGAGCGTCACTTAACGGCACATCAGCTGCAGTTTAACAGTCCCTGCCGGGAGCCAAGGGCCGACCCAATCCGAGGCGAGCCAGCCCCATCTAGCTCTTTATGCGGATCAATGGCGGGCCAGCGCTCAGAGGGCCATGAAGAATTTCAATGAAGTTCTGCGCTCTCTCTTTTTTTATGGCATGTAATTATTTTTATTTTATTTTTTCGAGTTGCCGAGAGCCCGTGCTTTAGACAAAAGAGTACTTTAAAAGCAAGCTTCGGGTACAAGGGCGGAGGTGCACTGCTTTGACATGAATGACACTTCACAAAAAAAAAAAAAAACTGCACAGCTGCTCCTTTTATCCATCTTGCCTGCGTCAACAAGTAACACTGCGTCCAATAAAGAAAATTGACACATCTACGACTACTTACTCCAAACTAGCAGCTGCACACATAAAAAAAAAGAGGCGAGTACAACAGCTCATACAAACCCTGCACATTTCAATATCAGCCTACTCAGCTATTCATGGAAGACGCTTGTCTCATCCAGTGTGGTTTCAGTTTGGGAGAACATTGATTAAAATGAGAAATCACAAACAATATGTTTAATAAATCAGCAGACAAAAGAGGCTGATTTGTATCGGTCCCCACATTCTTCGTGGAGGTCCTTTTGCTCCTGGTTCTAATTAAAGACATCAGCTCAAACCTGCCACAAACACACAAATGAAAGTCATGAATATACATTGTGTGCATTGCTGGTGTAAACGTGAATACCCAAACAGAACCAGAGAGGGAGACGGCACAAGCATGCTTGGACGTAAAGAGCTGAGCAGCATGCTGATTCCGATTTTGACACATTGTTTTATTTACACTCGTGGCACATCAGTAATCCAAACAGTAGCTTTCGGATTTGTGCTGCTCAGTTCAAAGCCAACGTTTTGTGGGAGAGCAAAAAGAAAAGAAAAAAAACATATATATATATATATAAGAAGCTCCATAGTCACAGAGCAATGTCAAATGTCCATTGCTACGAGGATTTTCACAACATCAAATTTGCAGTAGATGATATCAGTGCCAAGAAGTTTCACATTCCTCAATTCCAGTTTTGATGCAATGAAAAACTGTCAGCAAAGTAAAATGTTAGTAAAAAGTGTTTGTGTTTAGTGAAAAGTTACTAATAACTAATAAAGCTAAATAACAATGTTAAAAATATTAGTTCTAAGTGCTAAAATAAGAGGCACTCTCTAATGTTGTCTCTACAAATAAGCAAATAAGCAATATATATATATATATATATATATATATATATATATATATTAGGGCTGTCAGTCGATACAAATTTTTAATCTAACTAATTACATGATGTTTTGATTAATTTATCTAATTGATCACAATTAATCGCAAATTAAATTTGACTGTGAAAATACCCACAAAAGATTATTTAAACAGCTAAGTTTGTGTTAAATGAGAAAGTATCAAGTAGACATTACAAATTATAGCTTTAGAAATATTTTATTTGATTCAACATACATTTTATTAAACATAAACAGTTAGGCTACAACGGCCTAGACTATGGAACATAAAAGAAGATAATTTGAGAAACATCTCAGTATTTTTGAAAGTCATTTGTAACCAAAACAGCTTTGTTATCAACAGTCTTCAAAATACCTTCTTTTATGTTCCACAGAAGAAAGTAAGTCATTGAGGTTTCAGTAAATAATGACATTATTCATTTTTTGGGGGTGAACTATCCCTTTAATGTTTTATTATTATTATTATTTAATTGAATGATTAAATTTAATTAAATGATACTCTAAATAAGAAACTTAATCTGCAGCAGGTGGCGGTAAATGTCTTTATGAATCATTAATTCGAGCGGGTGATTCATTCAGGAATGAAGTAAACGACTCTTTTTATGAAAGATGGTCTTTGAATCATCGGTTCACATGATTCGTTGAAAACACGGATTCATTCAGAAACTAAACACCGCTGTGTTGCTCGGAGACGCACAACAGTTCTGCTGTAGCTTTAAAGGTAGTTATGTTCTCTGCATAATTTAGCAAAAACACATATCCTGTTTAAAATATAACACAATATCAACTTCTTATTTACTGAACTGTTGTATCAAATCACATTTGCACTCAGAACAAAAGCGTGATAATGCTCTCGCTGCTCATGTGATATTGCTTATATGGTATAAATAATAGAAAAAAATATATATAACATACACTTTTTCAACAATATCTTGAATTTTAGGGCATAACTTCATTTATGTAGTTGTTGCCCTGCATCATATGTGTCAACAGTCAACTGTATGAAAAGTAAAATGATGTACAGGCCAGTGCGTTAACTGCGTAAAAATATTTTATTCACGTTATTTTTTCATAACTACTTAATCAAGTTAATCAACGCGTTAAACTGACAGCCCTAATATATATATATATATATATATATATACATAATATGCAAATATTTGAAAGCAGCTGCTCATCAATCAGAGAGCATTTGGGTACCCAAACAGTACCACTACAGCTTAGAAGAGCTGGGGTGTATTCAAGAAAGCAGGTCATGTGAAATTAGGGCTGGGCGATATATCACATGTGATTGTCATGCTCATCTCGTCAGTAAAGCCGGTTCCGTGAATAGCAGGAAATCTCCATCACCTGCTTTCAAATGGAGCGGCATTAACTACAGTTCACTGACAAGCTACACAATATTGCATTCATTATCGAAGGCAATTCATCTGCGATAATGAACGTGGTATTGTGTAGCTTGTCAGTGATCTACTGCTCTGTGTATTAAATGCCCTATGTGAAATACCCGGGTATGTTTAAGGGTAAGTAAGCGAATAAACTCAACATTCAGTTCCAAAAACATAACGTTCAGGGTATGTAAGTAACCATAGCAATTTATTATCTGAACGTAACCTGTTCCAGAGCAAGTTCTGTTCCAGGCTTAGTTTACTTCAGAGCCATCAGCACATGCATCACATATTGACAAGACTCCAGTGGGCATGGATATTATAATAAATATGTAAGGTAATATTTATTTTACCTTATGTATGTATGTGTGTGTGTGTACACGGTTTATGAGGACACAAAAAAAACAGAAGAGAGGGGTTGGGTGATCAGTAGCTCGTTATAATTTAAAGAGACATGCACCTTAATGGCTAGCTGCCACAGATACAGGTATTTTTGGGACACTGGGTTGCTAAGCTTTCATTTAGGAGGCTTTTTTTTCATACACACACACATTTACACATGCATGCACACACATACACCCATATATTTACATGCACGGACACATTATAGCGATGCACACACTACATGTAAAAAGTCTCACTCAGCCTGCTCCCAAAGTCTCATCAAAAATCATCCCAATTGACTCTTGTGCTGTTTACTCCTCCTTCACCATGTTTTTATTTGTTTCATTTATTATTTTATGCAATCCAAAACTCTGCACTCCCTATCTCTCCATTCAAATTCTCCCTTCCGGCTCTCCCGGAAATCAGCTGTCCTTTGTCAATGGAGCGCAAGAAATTACCGTAATAAGACATATATTGCCATAAAGCGCATGTTGTTTTATAGTGAAAACGGTTGAAGAGTTATGGTAACATGAATACAGCTTGGTTTGATGTGTCGTCGCCGACACAGCTGGTTTAAAATGGCTAACAGAGCTGTTTTTTGACAAGGTAAAAAGGGTGTTGTTTTACACAACCACTGAGGGATTTTAACCAAATGTATGTTACTGATATTTCATAAAGACCCTAAATAGATTCATACTAACTTGTGGAAAATGGTTATCTGATGTCCCCTCTAAACATATTCAGATTTGGCTGAACTTACTCCTGAATGCGTTTTTGGAAACAGTTTACCTCAAATAAGCAAGGTTTAGGTAAATCAAACGAGTGTTCAAGGTATATGGGATGGTAAGTTATCCTTGCTTTCTGGAATACCACCCTGGTATCATTAAATATTTTTCAAATTGTATTAATTAGTATTGTCTTGGAGCTTAAGTATACCATACTTTATAATTTCTGCTTTCTACAAAATATATCCAAATCTTGGTACACTGAATCTTCAGAAACAAACCAAATGGAAGACAATTACAGTTGTGTATGTAATTAACACATTTTCCTTCCATCAGGCAGATACACTTGCTCACTCCCATGACCATTAATCATAGCTTCACATCTCCATTCACAGCCCTCCCCCCTTCCATCGATCCGACATAAAGACTAATCCTTTCCTGTCCTGATGGATTCATTAACTCTAATGGGGCTTTTTTATATTGTTTGCTTTGCTTGACGTGGGTTGTCTTAGGGATTCATTGTGATCAATGACAGAATTATTTCATTTATCTTTCTGACATCCTCTGCTGTGCATTTTTTGGGTGAAGCATGCGTGATTTATATAATGAAATATTCATCTAAGAGGTGTCCAGAGGAGAGATGAAATGTGTATCATCCCAAACATCACTGATAGACACAATGTTTGGGTTTATAAGGCAGTGCATTTGTGTACAAGGCCCCGTCTCAGATAATGATACAGGTGGGTGGATGTAATCTCTAATCACATTTAATCATTGTTTGTTATTTGACTGGTGTCGGCTTGCACAAAGACTAGCTAGGATTACTTATTCATTTTAATACGCGATCACTGCAAGTAGTAAATCTCTACTTCAAGCATTCTAGCAAGTCTAAAACTGTATTATAATGTTTTTATTGAGTTTTTTTTTCTGTAACTTGTAACTCCCCTGCTAGCACATTACAGACCGTAAATTGTAACCTGGCAGTTACCAAGGTTAATTATATTGCTCAAAGGTTGCTCAATTGGAAGACGTATTGGAGTTTTCAGTAAGGTTTCAACTTCAAGTTTGAACTTCTTATTTCTCAGACTGACACAAATGAGACAATTGTTACATACTGACTTGCAGAATACAATTCACATGGATAGGATAACTAGGATATTTATATTTGGAATTAACGCTCGAGTTCATATTGAAAATCTGAATGCAGACTTTGAAATCACAGTTTGAGATGTTCTGAAACTCTCAAGTAGGCATATGAGATTAGTTTGAGATCACTTATAAAACATGAGACTTTCTGTAATGGAAAATATCTCCATTTAATCTTTCTGACATCTAGAATAAACAAGTGAAATATTAAATGGATAATTTGGTGTTTTTATTTTCTGTTTGTTTGTTCTTATAAAAAGTGAGGTCAAATATAGGTAAATAATTGACCAGTGTCAACATAAAATTTCCCTTTCATATAACAGCCTTTCTTCTTAATTAATTAAATATTGCCATATTTTTGAAAGACCTTCAAAACAATTTCCCATGTAGTCCACTAAATTATGTGGGCATAGTCTATTTTGATGGCTTATTAAATGTTTGTTTTTTGGGTTATCCTGCCTCTTTTCTGTCTCCCACTCACTTAGAGAAATTAAAAGCTGTATGTGGGCAGATAAAACGCATTGCACCATAATCGTCTGCTGCTCTCTCCTCAATAGGGAAAATGAGAGACACTTCATAGTCTATTAAAAGTGAATGGGATCCAATGAGGCAACAGGCAATAATTGGCTTTTTCTGGCACAATGATTTCAACAGCCAGGCTCAAGGACTTAAAAGCCATTAGTCCAGTCCAGTCTATTTTTCACTCCTTTCTATAGCAATATGTTAAAACACATCCCTCTTTCAAGCCTCATTGCTGTAGATTACAGTGATGGCTGCAGTAATAGCCCCAAGGTAGAGCTCAGAAATAGGTTGGTACCACACAGTACTCGAAGAGATATAGGTGATATCAGGACGCCCTTTCAATTTGACAACGGGTGATACATCTCTAAACAAGTGGAGTCGGTTATATAAACCCAATCAACCACAAACACACATGCTGTTTTAAACCTTTCGGTTCGAATAGCAGATATGCTTTTCGAAGCCAAAAACACTTTAAATAGAAAATGGACTTGCTGTTGTTGAGTGTCCCGAGTGCATGAGGGTGCATGACGATTATGTCAGAGAGAATTCTCTGGAGCGAACATGAATCATATCGATGGTTGCCGTAAAAATCAATATGCTGCCACAGGTCATTCACTGGCAAAGATTCAAATGGCTGCTCTGTGGAGACTGGAAGCAGGTATTGGAAGCAAGATCCCTTCTGAAGGTGTAAATTTAGCCACATAAAAAGCTATATTGAAATAAATCGAGGGATAAACGCACAGCGCTTGCTTCTGTAGAGAAATACGCTGAGATCAGCTTCTGACGGCATTAAATTTGTATCGCCCATCAGCCATCAATTACTGTCTTAACTTGAACAGAGAAACTGCACTAACAGCAATGACAGCGCTTTTTATGGGTCTCACAGTAAATTGCAAATATCTCGTAATTAGGAGCATTTTGCCTCATGAGATCCGTTAAAGACATTCATATGGAGAGGTTGCGGAAATGCACCGTAAAGTACACCGCAATCACACGTCTCCTCCCCTGCTTTTCATTGTCTATAGTGACAAACCAAGCTTCTGCATCTGCTCCGTATCGTATGCAAATTCCTGGCTAATAGTCTGCTGATGTGTTTTAAAGGCCCTCGGATTTTCTTGCTGTTGTAAAACAGTCAGTTTTCCCTGAAATACATCCGGCTGAGTGTATTATTAAACCACAAATCACCATTACTCTGCATCGGTTGAACACATCTCAATCTTCTTGGCTCTGTGTGCTGTTTACTAAGTGCTACACCTAGAGTAGCATGCCTGAAGACCAGCTGGACATATTATAGCAAAACCAGCAGACTGCCTCACCTAAATCAACAACCGTCTCACCTCGATAATCAGTAAGTCTCACTCCAACCAGCACAAAGTCTCACTCCAACTGGCAGAACGTCTCACTCCAACCATTAGAAAGCCTCATACATCTGTTCATCTTTCGTCTGTTTTAGAAAGGTCATAGATATGTTCTTGCACCAATTCTTGCATCATATTGTTTTTATTTTTGATTGTTTTTTTACTGTCCTGAGGGGCACAAGTCGTCAATCGTTTTACTTTGCAGAAGAAGGGGAGAAAAACCTTTGGATTATGGAGGACATAAGAATAAATGAATAAGGAAATAAATGGTTATTTGCTTTGTTTTTCACACATCCATGAAAGCGAACAAAATATTCAACTTAATTATCCCTTCTAGAGATCTCATATACAAATAATATACAATAAATTCAACTGATGTCCTTTGATATCGCAGCGGTTGCTAACAAACAGCCAGCATTGCATCAGCCGCCAACACTAACTCCCTGTGGCATTCGAGGATTACCTTACACTGTCATGAAGTGACTAAAAAGCCACTTTAATTCAGGTGCTAAGTTAGTACTGCTTTGAAACCGACAAGGTACAATTTCCCTGGATTCTATATACCCAGAAGCATATAAAAAAACTTTTTTTTTTAAAGCAGTCACTGATGGTCTCGCGGCATTAACCCAACAACATCCCTATTTTCCAGGTTACCCTCGCTATGCTGTGGTCGGGGATCACGGATCTGGCGAGCACCACCTTCGCATCCAGAGGGTGGAGCTGACGGATGATGCCGTGTTCGAGTGCCAGGCTATCCAGGCAGCCATTAGGTCTCGTCCTGCTCGACTTACTGTGCTAGGTTAGTCACAACGGCACGTATATATGAAGACTGACAAAGAAGTCCTGCCGATAGCCTTTGCATATAAATGCCTTTCAGCAAAAGCTTATGTGTGTTCTAAAAAGTCAGTTTTTAATGACAAACTTTTTTTTTTATTTCTAATTAGCTTCCAAATAGCATCCACAGATTAAAATCAGAATAAAGACTGATTACAATGATCTTAACTAACCTTGAGTATGAGATCAGCAAAGAATAATGTACAGTATTAAAATAGATTTTTCACTGACCAAACTCCCCTGCAGTGCCATAAGTTCTCAGTTTTAATTTCCTGCTGCAAATCCCACTGTCTTCATTATTAAACCAGAGAGGTCATTGAATCTTAATTAAGTTTTATTGGGTTATTATTCAGCGTTGCTGTTTCTGCGATATTGGGCAGCAACAGTGTTATCTGTGCCGAGGTTGTAATCAACCACCTGGTAGGTTTATCTGCTCTACAGACCGACCACCCACACCCAGCAAATTTTAGCTCTTCTTTGCATGAGTGAGCACAACTGGGGTCAGGTTTGGGGTGGTGTTATGGAAGTGGTAGAGTAAGAGACTAAGCACATGTGCTCACCAACTGGAATGTGATTTGCTTTATTGATCTCCTCTAATGAAAAGTGAAAATAATGACCTGCATGGGAGGATGTAGTGAGGGAAATTAGAGGAAGAAGAAAAATTATGGTCTGAAGTTGCTCTCCCTTACAAATAATTGATTTGCTAATTACAAGCACCAAACAGTCACCTATGTCCCACTACTACAGTATCAGAAGCACCTCATTACCAGAACATCATTCAATATTAGCAGGTTCCAAATATGCGTGATTGGTGAAATAACTGGTGGAAATGAATTGGAAGTGATGATGCACGGGCTGTTTTGTTTATCGTGATTCTCTCCTGCTGTGGTCATTATTAATTGGGCCTTAATTAGTACTGCTTTAGATCTGCCTCAATGGGCGCTGATAACGCTAATTATCCACCACAAACTCTAAACCAAGAACCCCAAAGTTCATCCCCGCTTAGTTTAATTTCCTGTCAAGTTGGTCACCAAGGGGCTAGTGGCTTTGTGATTTTTGTGGATATTCATTGGTTAATTTCATGGGGCTAGACAAGGATCAAATCATGCTATATCATATTCTCTTGAGCTTTTGAGATAAAAACAAAACAAAATTCCCTCCCCATTAAAAAAGAAAATAAGCTGCAAAAACAACTCATTCTTAACTTCCAAGACTTTTAGATGTCAGTTAAAGGAACATATTTGAGCATATGAACAACAGTTCCATTTCAATAATCTCAGTGAGGTAAAAAAAAAAAAGAATTATGTAGTTGAGGTAATACTTGTATTATAAAAAAAATATATAGTATTATTTTGTAGCACCTGCAGTTCTGCAGATCATTCTGATGGACCCAAACATTAAAACGAACATCTGAAATTCTAAGAAAATATCCACAAATAACTGATTATGTCTGTTGTTGGTGCAAAAGGAACAACGATACAAACAAAAACCATGACGAACTAAGGAGCATGGATTTGTCACAAACATTGGCAGAAGTTATCCACTTAAGCCTCGAGCTTTTGGAGATAATGGGTGACCGGATCTTCTAACCTGTGCTTGTTATATGCTAAATGCACAAATGTAATATGTGCAAGCGCTGTAGCAGAGTGATCTCAGGGCTGTATGTTAAAATGTCAAGAAGCCTGGTCTGAGCAGTAGTGTGACTCTCCGTCTCCCCAGTATTTCTTACCTGACAGCTGAAGTGGTCCCTGAGCCCCTCGCTTCATGACTGAAGGCTAAGGTTAGGGCAGGTGTACTCTCTACAGAGCTCAGCACAGTCTGGATCAGCCAATCCCGCTAAAGGCTTGATATCTGATCAAGCACTTGAAAGTGGGGAAAGCTGGATCCCAACTCTATGAATTATCCTGCAGAAAAAAAAATCTGAACCACTTATGGTTGCTTGCCAGAAAATCTTGGGAAAAGCTCTTGGGGAAGAGGAAAAAAAATACTTTCCATCATCAAAGAGAAACCTGCATCATGTCCACAGTGACACGAGATGGTAATATCTGAATTTTGAACTCTACCTTTGCAGAACTCATGTGGGTTTTGGGATTGTGGTTGACCTCCGGAGGTCACCTTTTCTGAATTAGTTATGAAGAAAAAGCTATTATTTTAGCAGTTGCCCTGTGGGCTAATTATATACCCCTCTAGAAGATAGCCATCCTTGTCTTCTCACGTGTCCTCTCAACATTAATCTCAGCCTGGGAGAATATGGACTGCAGAGAAACGGAAGGAGAGAGCTTGCATCTGGCCTTCTGAAACTAGCAAAAGGTTACTTAGCGCTGTCATACTTCTGAAGAATTTGAATGCATTTATTTCTCACCTGGGGGTTCAGAACTTCTAGCATTGAGTGTTTTTTGTGAAGCCATTATCAATTTCTACCACTCTACAAAGCTCTTCTACATTTGTCCTTCTAGCAATTTACTTTTTCACCCCAAATCTCCATCGCCACCCTTAAACTCAATTTTGCTCTTTCTAATTGTCTTGTTCATGGTTATCACTGCTCGTTCCCTACAAGTAAAACGGCAATATGTAAAGTAATAGCAAAGCATTCAGATGATCCTATAGTCTGTTATCTTATAAGTTCTGAAATTGCCCATTAGAAAATATTTGCTTTTCAAAGGATTAAATCCTTGGAAGATGCAAGAGTTAGATCTACCCCACTCATTTCTCTTTCCCTTTTGAACAAATTAATAATTATGATTTCATAACTAATGGAAGATCAAATGTCCTTGAGGGAAAAATAAATAGGTGAAGAACTTGGAATCTGTATTACTTTGCATTTGAAAATATCAACATCTTAGCCTATGATTTGATAAACAGCTTCAAGGCATGGAGATTATTAACTTTTAATTGCAAATCATGAGATGCACCCGCTCGACATCTTTTCAAAACCTCCTGCTTATAGTCTTATGAAGATAAACAAAGGTCATCTATTCAGATCCAGATTTAATTTCCACACATGTGGGATGCACTGAACACCATCACATTTAATTTCATCTCTTTTTTCCACAAGAGAGGATGTTTTTAAAATTGACTAAATATGAGTCAAATGCAAACAAATACGCCAAAACTGGAAGTACATTGTTTCACTCTCAGGAGAACAACAAGCCATTCATTGTAAAAAAAAATCAAACTTTCGAAAAGTTCTACTAACCAATGTAAAATAAAGTAGCCTGAACAAATAAGTTTTAGTAGGAGAAGTCAGTTAATTTATTATTTTTTTTTTTTGGAACCGAACAAAAATATTTTAAACATGCCACTAGCAAAAGTTGTTTTGTTTACTTTACTTAGATGCTCACGTATTTCACAACATATCCAAATGTTCTCCCAACTTTTCAAATTGAGTCATCTGAACAAACAAATTTACATTGAACAATATTGCAGTACCCATCATGCATTGCAGCTTGAAAACATTTTATGTTAATTATTATACAAATATTATCATTGTTTTAAATTTAACTTGCTTAATTTATGCTGTTGGGGCCTGTTTTCAGCCAGGTTTATTTCAGTTAATCTGACTTTTTGCCAGTTGATTTGGTTCAAAATAAGTCAGACTAACTGAATTAAGCCTGGTTTATTTGGTAAACTTGTTTTATGAAAAGGCCCCTGCTGCTGTTGTCACTGTCACTTAGCTGTCATGTGGATCAGAGTTCATATTTTTACTGATTTAAAATTTGTTGATCCTCACCATGGTTGAGAATCGTGTGCTGAGGTATACTGTAAATGTGCATCTCATTGCAACTTTTCAACTACATTTTTCAATTAGCTTAAATGTTTGCCTTTAGTCTTAAGAGGTGAATACTACCCATAGTATGTAGGTTTTGAAAATAAACATACATCTAAAAGAAAGAGGATTGTTAAAAAAGATTAATATTACTAAATGATAAAAAAATATTTGGTTGCTCTGACAGATCAATTAACACTCAATAGACTGACTTTTATTCAGTAGACGAACTACAGTTTTTAAGTTGTCGGTTGCTAGTTGAGTTAACTTAAGTTGAATGTGATAGGTTGCCTTTTTGTGAGTTAGGTCACATTTTATTGTTCTTATAAACTTTGACTTGGAACCTTTGACCTGAATTGCAATTAAAAGTAAGTTAAGAAACATATTAACTACAATAAAGCCCCCTCGTTTGAAAACCAATGAGATGCACAACTCTTTTGGACCAACAGTTATTGGCAGACATTCAGAGTTTTCCAAATCCCATAAACCCAGAATCTGTGTTTGTACACGTTTGTTGAAAGATGATTCTTACTAAATCAAATATTAGACACTAAATGGATTAAATAGCTGGTTGATGTACCATTATGTTTGAAATATTACACATGTAACTGTTGAAAAAAATCAAGCAGATGTTATTTAAACGGCCGATTAGCTTTGCTGGGAGAACCGCCCTGCTCGGCTGTGACCTCAGACACATCTACAAACACACTCCTGTGACCTGAATGACAGACGGGAGTCTGTACAGATGTTCTGTTACTTACAAACGTCAAGCTGTCACTGCTTCTGTGATGTAATTCTCTATGACATGTTGAGTAAGGACAAATGGACACTTTTGGCTTTTCTCAATTATTTTTGCAATCAGTAGATCATACACCAAGCTTTGATCAGTACTGATTTTTTACATTTTCGTGAAATTATTAAATTACATTTCAATTAGAATTGTATGTATACTTATATGATAAGAATGTTTTTAGCGTCTGAATTAAAATTCATTATGATATTTTTTTTGGAACACACAGAAAAAAAATGGAATTCAACTGCTGGAAATAAATATTAAGTAGTTTAAGGCAGCTTTAATTAATGTATGAAAAATATTAGTCAGCCAAATCAAAATCATGTGGTCTGATCAACATACAGAAACTGAAAAAGAAGTAAAAATACAGAATAAATAAACAAAGAAACAAAACAAACAAGAAGTGATATCAGTGACTATTATGCCTATCTATAATCTCACATATCAGTTAATGTAACTGTATATTATATATATTGTTTTTTATTTGTTTCTTCATGGACACTCTTATGTATCATTGATCCATATGCTTCTCTGCCTTATGGTGAAGTTCACTGACCCGTAATGGTTTTCCTAGTGATGCTTGTTGACCAAACAAATTGTTACTATCCTTGAAAGAACCACATCAGCCTATTCCAAAGTGCACCTTATGTTGGTGGGTGTTTTTACTGCTTAATTGTTATCTCCACACCATCATAAAACACTTCACCAGCTTCCAACCACCACCTATTCACGATCTGACCCTACCACGCCTCTTCAACTAGAGGAACCCAACCGTATCTCATACCTTCCTCTCTTTTCCAACCTACTGCGTAGTCAGAAGCCATGACAATCCTCTCAGAAAACAAAATGAGTCTGCTTGTAGTGGTCACGCCAAAACCCAGCCCACGCTCGCTGCCAGTCCCCCAGCACCTCTATTTCCTGCACACTTTGATGCTTATTCAAAGGTAAATCTTATTTTCTTTCCATCACCTTTGGTTTCCCAAACCCCTGACTCCATTCTGCTATAAATCGGGCAATCTGGCTGGGCATCACTCATGCATCGAGCCGTAGAAAACGTACAAGTACAGCCCCTGCCAAATGGAGAGAAGCAAAAGAAATGGAGAGAGCAAGAAATGGAGAGAGAATATGGATCAGTTTGTGTTTACCGCCGAATTCTGCCTCCTGCAAAGCAACACATTAGTGACAGCTCTGTGAAGGGAGCTTTGATTTGGGCCAATGAGCCACGTATGTCACTTTTCTGCATTCCTGACATGTTTTCGATTGCACTTCCTCTTCTTTCTTTTTTGTTTGTTGCTGATCTATCTATCACAGCCCGTAGCAGCCACGTGAGCAGGTGACGGGAGGCATTGCTGAAACAGACGGGCCTCATTGTTGTGCCAGACACGTCATGGAGGCAAAACTCGAACTCACACATTCCGTTCCCAACAGATTGCTTTCCCCCATCCCAGAATCCCCTGTTCTTCTAGCCGTGCACTGGATTACAGGCCATATCACCTCACTCTTCCACAATCTTGTTTGTGATGTCAATAACTCAACCTGTGAAACCACTGCCATAGAAGCCGACTGTAAATGAAGCGAGATTTCCACCCCTGCAATTACTGTAGCATCAAACCCACTCCGGAAAATAAAAGACATCTCTCACGCGTCCCTCCTTTTAGCTCCTGGAACTGAAACATCGCCCATCCAGTTGATTTAAAAAGCTTGTTGCTGGAATTCAAGGTCCCCAGTTGATTGAGCCAATGTTTCAGTCCATTTGGTTAATTGCAAATCCATTTGCCTGCATAAAATGTATTGTTTTCTTCAGTCACACGTTACAAGTTAATAGTCTTGTCACCTTGAGCCAGGTCTTGCAAGATCTGGCATTATCTCTGTCTACAGATTTTATATTATTTAATAAAGCTTTTTGAAAACATGCCAGACCCAGCAGACCTTAGATATTGTACAAATACTTTCACTGTGAAATTACTCCTCTGTTCAGTGATATTTTAGCTCTTTAATGAACTCTGACATCCACATGTCATGACACTGTGGAAAACAAAAATACAGCATTCTATACAAACCTTACATAAAATGCTGTTTCTTCCATGCAGCAAACAACATTGCATTCCCCATTAAATGACAGTAAATGGAAGCAAAAATGCTGTTAACTCTAAAAATCACTTTCAAAACATACTCATGCTTCTCGTGCAAAAGCTTTGTTAGATGGAAAGCCCAACATTTAGGTCATTATTTGCTGAAAATCTCTTCCAGTGCATATGCCACATTAACAATTTGACATGATATGTGTTCGTTTCTCATACTGTAAGACTTCAGAAGAGCAAGTGCATCAGATGTACAGGTTTTACGGTACTTTAATTTAGCTTTTTTTGTCATTTTTGCACCTGAACAGCATCCATCTTCGGTCACCAAGGAAAGTCTGTAAAATGACTCCATTTTTATTGTTTCAAGGAAATGTATTTGAGTTTTGGAATGAATTGATGGTGAGTAAATGAAGTATGAGAGAGCGCTAAAAGACAATATATGAGGACATGCAGGATATAAAGACAGAATTATGGATTAGAGGTCTGCATTTCTGCGGCTTTCCCGTGGGACCCGACCAGATTTTTTGCGCCACGGGATTAAATTCCCGAATAAAACGCCGTAGAGGTCAGTAACTCTGGTGTAATTTGAACGGGAGCGGGCAGTCTAACAATATCCCGTTCCCAACGTACATTCAGAAAAGCATATCTGCGCTTTATTCTTATTGACCACTGGTACAGCCTGCACTCAGGACTCTTATGCACGCGATGCATGCATGCTTTCTGTGTCACGCATTTTATTTGCGGGGTTTGTGCGCAGCAAGTGCATAACGGTTCTCAGAGCGGGCTGTAGCCTACCGGTGGTGAACATACGGCCCTCAGACAGAACAGGCAGGTTGTGATGAGTGACATAGCAGAATAAGAATGGAGCAAAGTCTGGATGCCGCTGTCCTTGAAGGATGTTCAAAACGGGTTTGTCTATATTTTGCTTAGCAATTTTAAATGACAGATGTCGTATTTATTTACTTATTTTTATCTGCAACACTTTGCCAGAAAAATGTCAAACAAATTCTGTATTTTGACAAGAATATTAAAATAGCTAATAGGTTTTTTTTTTGTACAACCTACTTTTTTGTGTGTGTGTTGTAAACATTAAACTAATTGTGTGCTGTATTTTTCCTAAAATGTTAAACGAATTGTGTGTCTTAAGATAGGCTAATTCATATAAATTAAAGTCAAAGTCAATAAATTCAAGACTCTTGACAAGACGAATAAAATAACAAATACAATTTTGTGCAGACTTTTTGACTACACCTTTATTTGTTAGCCTATATCTTTCAGCAGTGGAAATTGAAATGTGAGATTCTGGAAACGAGATCTATATTTAGCGGGAACGGTCGGGTCCGGAAGAAAATTATTCAAAGCAAACAGCGGGTGAACAAAGAGTGAATATGTAGAGGGAGCAGGTGGGTGCGGGATATAACCTTGCGGGAGCGGGACTAAAAAAACTGTCCCTTGCAGACCTCTATTATGGATTAAGGTTTTCCCAGCCAGGTGGAAGGTGGAAGAATTGCAGCCCATTGGCCAGTAATTAAAAAGGAGCGATCAATCCGTGCTGCTGACCGACTCATGAGAAATCTATTGAGTGACTGCGGTAAAGCGCTAATTTGGAGCCATTAGGGGATGCAGAGTTTGCAAACAGGCCGGTAATGATGATGGCTTGCATGGCTACAGGGTTGCCCTTTGTACTGCTGTCAGACTAAGAGTGTCTGGGAGAGCTGAAATTAGATAGGGAATGTCTGACAAAACCTCAACGCCACAGCCCGAAATAACAGCTCCTTCCTTTAATGATCAGTGCCATTTGTAGTGCATGGGCTCAGCCATCAGTAATGACAGTCCTATGGCAGACAAACAGTATACAGCTGTGGGATGCTGAGGTCTACAAAGAGAAATACCGGCTCATCGACTCGTCTTGAATCCCAAAGCTGTCTTTTAGATGTGTAATTATTTTGGTTTCATTTTAGGAGCTCAAATAACCCCTTTTTAGAATGGACAGTTATTTTTTTTTGTAATTGGGGAGTGATTAAATTCACTACAAAACCTACCAGAAAGTAATCCTTCGATATCCCCTATCATTTTTGTTACTAAATCAGTGAATTGGAGCTGCGATGTAGCTGATATCATTTAAAAAAAAAAGCACTTCATCTTTGCCCTGCTCTGCTATGAACAGCATTGAGAAAGTTACTAATACAAAAGTAACTTTATCTGAATGCCCTTATATACATTAAAATAAAAAAATATGCCCTACCAAGGGCATCTACCTCAAAATGTCATTAATTTTGTTGTAATAAAACTGGCTGCATTTAAAATGGTCTATAATGGGGAAATTATATCCATCTACACGGGTCAATAAAGAGTCAAGACTGCCTGTAAAAAGCCTGAAGTGGAGCAAACTTACTGTGCATTTATATCCATTTAGAGATCTACTGTAAACTTACAAGGCTGCAGCAGAAAATTCAGACCTGCAGCTGGCAAACAAATAAGTATATCATAGTTGTAGCAGTCACACTAAGCATCTCCAAATCAAATTGTTTTTCCTTGACATAAACATATCTGTTAGATCTGCAGTTTGTGAGATGCAAAAATAAATGCATTTTATTTTATTGTCATTATAACTAAAAGCTCACCTTAACATTACTTGAAAACTACCAATTACTGCTTTCATAGGCCAAATAGATGCTCAGGCAAGAAACAAATTACGTAAAACCTTAAAGGCAAGATGAATCAATGTAATCAGTCCTCGTTTTATGTTTGTCTGTTTGGTTTTTGAGGAAGATATAAGGTGGAGGGTCACCGACATGTTTTGATAATGCAATGATATGTAATGTTGCTGTATTTAATTTTTGTGATACTGCATAAAAAAAAACATGCTGATTTTTTTTTTTTTAAAATAAATAAAATGCTGGAGAGAAATAATTCAAATAAAATTTCCAAACACACCAACTTGAGTAGATCAATGCAAATGTATGTTAACTTGATTTAAGACATTAACTACAATGGAAACACTTTATAAATCCCTAAATAAGTATTGAGAAAAATATGTGACTAAAAGATTGAAAACATGTTGCTCTTGTCATTCTGAAATGCCAAAGACTGTCACAAAACATCAAGTAATGTAAAGAGCCTGTGTGTGAACATTCACTCTGATTATAAGAAACACTTCAGGAGCTTTGATGTCGTCATCAATTATACAGGAAGACACTTTGCCATAAATCCCAATTGTGATAAATTATCAGTATTGAGAAAATTATAAAGATTCTTTAAAATATGTCCGAGAGACTGAAGGTGTGGCTACGTGAGACTACAGCTTCTCTAGTCACTACAACTTCAATTTCTGGTTTGCACCAGTTTTCTAATAAGGGATTGTTTTGCAATCTTTAGCACATGGGATGGAGAGTTTTCTATTAAGTTTGATAAACAATATTCCCATTGTTTGCCTAACTGACACTGTAAGTTGTATAGAAACCTTGCTTATTTTGGTTCAGTGGTGCCAGACCTAGAAGACCCTAACCTTGAACCCAACACACCCATTGACTTTATCAGAGACCTGAGATTTTCTCAGGAACCAACTGTAACTTAAAATACCCAGTCAACACTGTCAGTCATGAACAAAGTCTTAGCTAAGATGAATATCATAAACGGTTTATGTTTTACAGTTTTACCAGGATTACACTGAAGTCACGTCACACAACCTGACCCACTACAATCACACAAAACTGCACAGCATACACGTGGCTTTTTTGAATTCCCAGACTTGTTCTCTAATGTTCTCTCATCTGTGGGAATAATTTATATTGTTTGTGTGCACATCTGAATGTACTCATTGAATACTTTTAACAGTGTAAGCAAAGATTGAACAGCTTTCCTTATTTCAGGCTAATTAAAGACCTCAGCGACATGCAATTCTGAAAAAAACCCTTGACTGTAATTATCTTTCTATTTGCCATGACCTCCCTTTATTGTGTCCTTTTCTCTTTCTTTCGCTCTCAACTTCTCTCCGCCGGCTGCTTACTAACTTTGATTTTCTCTTGCCCCAGATCTGTTCGGTAATGAGCATGCAGGGCGATCAATAATTCACTGGAGTTTGAATAAAACGCAGGATGATCGGGTTTGGGTGTGTTAAGCAGAGAGAGCAATCAGTGCCATTCATGAACTTGTTTTTTTTCTGCTGGTCTTAACGGCCCTCACACAATGTCTCCTTGCTTCTCTAAGATTGCCTATATGCCTTCTCAGTCCTCACTCATATTATTACGCCTATTTCATGTGCACATTCGACTGCTCCTCGCTCTGAGTCGCTCTGCGATGATGGCTTCCAAATGCATACAAATCACACCTGCTCTCTTTAAATGCAGATCAAATGAAACCACTCTACTATGATCAAGCCTCATTCCGTCCACACTGTTCAGTTCAGTCACATGCTAGAAAGTTGTTTTCAAGTTGCAATATTTCTCTCTTCATGAAGATGATATGAAATAATCTAGATTAAAGTGCCCCTATTATGGGTAATGAAAGGTTCATATTTTGGTTTTGGGAGTCCACAACATCAGGTTGACATGCATGCAAGGTCAAAAAACACCTTCATTGTCTTATAATATGCTTTTATTTTTACCTTAATTGCTAAACAACTCCCAAACCATTCGCTCAATGATTCATTTTCCAAACCCCTCCTTTACGTGATGCTAATCTGCAGTGATTGGTCGATTGGTCTCATTTTAATTTCATCATGCCTGTAATGCCTGATAAAGCAGTGTCTGTGAGCGCAGTGCTGCTTCGTGTACAGCATTACCGGGAAACGCTAGTTTACTGCTCCAAAAGTGGCACCTAGAGGCAAAGAATGAATTAGCATTTTCATTCAGACCAACGGGAAAAGACCAACAAGTGAGCGGGCAATATGCTAATGTATTATGTTGACATCAACATTCGTTTTAAAAATGACTCATTTCAATGATTCAGAGTTGACTCTTTCTTTCGATAGACCATAACTTTATACATGGTGCACATTCAGATTTAAAACTTTGCAAGATGTTTTCATTCACTTAGAGCTGCGTTACACACTGCACGAAAGGTAATTTTCAAAAATCCATAATACGGGGACTTTAAAATGTGCAGGCACTGGCAGTGACCCAACTTTTGGATGTTGTGTAAGTCTAGCACTTCCCAGAGGAAAATCTTGCAGCTCAGAGGTTCATATTGTATCTCGAGTTAATATTGAAATCTCTGAGTTTTGAGTACAGCTTTTGGTATCTTGGCAGATCTCCCAACTTTATTTTCCTTTTCCGTCTTGTGTAGTTCCACCTGACGACCCCGTTATCATCGGAGGGCCTGTGGTGAGCCTGAGAGCGGGCGACCCGCTCAATCTGACATGTCACGCAGACAATGCCAAACCTGGAGCCTCGATCATCTGGATCCGAAATGGAGAGGTGCTGAATGGAGCCACATACTCAAAGGTAAGGATTGAGGAATTGAAATTCCTATTTATTAGTGTCTCACTAGGCACTTCAATATATAAATGACATTATATATTTTATTAGCCCTTAAGATGTGTAAGCATACAGTATATGCTGTATTATACAAACCAATTATTATAGGGGCTAATATCCTTTATGGTGAATGTTATTTCACCAAGAACAACATGTTCTTGGATCAACATACTTGTTGATTCTGGAACATTATTATCAACAATCAGAATTGAGGACTACAATTACAGGACATGTCAGTTTTAGGCTGACAACAAGGGCTAGGTGTTTCTACACCCTTGCTATTCAGCTATCATTTATCTCTGATTGTAGGTAAAAGTTATGGTTAGGGTGAGGGTTAGTGTAGGGATAGGGTTATGACTATGTTTTCAGACAGTTTCATGACTATGTTGTTCCATGATCACATACTGATAAAAAACATGTATAGCCTGAATGCACTAAGTCGCTTTGGATAAAAGCGTCTGCTAAATGCATAAATGTGTTTATTTTATTTGAATGTATTTATTTATTTATAAATGTATGATCAACTAAGGATGTTGCTACAGGAACAAGTCTTACCTTGTAAAAAGAGGTTAGGATGATTCCAAGGGCCGGTGAGGGAGAGGGGGTCCGGAACGTGATTTTTACAGAGGATAAACACACAAGTGTATGTGTATATTCAGATGCAAAGACAAGACCCAAGTCCTTTACTTTTTTCTTTTAAATCAGAATTTTTCTTTTATATTATTTACTTTTTTATTTCAATTAAAATTGTATTTATATTATTAATAATTATTATTATTATTATTTATTTATTTTTTTGTGGCAAAATAATACTGTATATGCAGGTTTTCTTCAATTTCATATGAAATGGCCACAGAGAGCCATCTGTGGTCATGATTGCTTGCACCATCTGCACTCATTCGCTTTAGCCCTTAGCTCCATTTGATTGGAATAAAATCCCTGGAAATCCAGCCTCTAACTGAAATGACAGAGACATGTTTGTCCTCCTTACCCAGCAAAATGTGTCAACACAAACAAACAGATGGCAAGATAAGGCAAAGCCATATTGTTTTCCCTGAATATTTTTTTCCCCTTGAATGTTCCACCAATAAAAGGTTTCCCTCCCCTATACAGCTGATGTTTGTATGTGTTTATGTGTGATCCAGCCCAAATCCATGTGTCATAATCATGTTTTAATGCAATCAAAACTCATATTTCATCTCGGCTTCCCATTGTGATCTTCTACTGGGTTCAGTCTGAGGTAGAAGACAGCAGCCGTGTAATCAACAGTGCTTGCAAGATCCTCTCTTCCCTCTACCTGATCTGATTATTGGCTGTTTCTAAAGAGCAGATAAACACCATTGATTTAGCTGGTGTAACTGAATGCCATATTGCCCATCAGCATACTCACTAAAGGAAGCGCAGCTAATCGAAAGATGAGCACTCTTTGTTTTTTTTTTTGTGGTTATCGTGATGACGGGTGTGAGGGACAGGCCACTGTGATGGATGTAGGCAGTTGAGCTTTCTAATATCTATATGCATGCTATTAAAAAGCAATGCAGTCAATTAAGCCACACTCACTTGGTCTGAATAATGGAGAATGGTACAAGCGGAAACTCTCTCACACTCCCCCTTCATCAGGCTCATAATCGGGACAAATGAAGGCCAATGTCTGCATGAAGTATGCAGTGAATATGTCTTTCAGTTGGACTGGCATTTCTGGAGATACTTAATGATTCAAATGACTAATGTGTCATCCTTACATTGCTGAGGTGTAGTTTTTTCTATTGGCCTCTGAATGTCATTACCTGATGAGCTGCTGTAAAACACTTATGGTGCTGTAGATGTGACGATAAGACACAACAAAGGCAAAGCAGCATATGGATAGGATGGAGGAAATTCAGAACAGGTCAGCGATTTGAGGTTTTTGCCAAGTGTGTGAATTTTTAAACACATTTCAAAAAGGGCATCTTTTTTAAAAGGACTCTTTATAGTTCATTCTGAGTTGTGGCCATTTTGCAGAGTCCAAATTTCATCACCACTTGCTAACCAAAACAATCACCTATTTTAAAGATCAAATTACTTATTACTTATTATTTTATTAAGTAATATTTCAATTTTGAAATCCTATGATACTGTATATCAACAAAAGTGTGAGTTAATATGAGAGATAACATCCATTACATTGATCAAAAGTGGCTGTAAAACATTTATAGAAACATTTATCTTGAAGAGAATACTGCAAAAATATTACATTTTAATTTATTAAGAATGTTGGTTGGTTGGTTGATTGATTGATTGATTGATTGATTGATTGATACTGCAAAAATATTACATTTAAATTTATTAAGAATGTTGGTTGATGATTGATTGATTGATCGATTGATCGATACATTAAGTGTAGATACGTCTTAGGAATCTTTAGTTTTGTATGTCCTTTGGGGAGTTCAGTTCTCACTGGGATTGTCAAACCCCTTTATCTTTATCAAATATCTTGTAATTTATAGAATGTATCAGTGGTAACAAGGGCAAACCTGGCTTTATTTTTTCTTTCTAGGTGAGAAATAGCTGACACTGGGATAGATGGGACATACAAACTCTATTAATTTACTGTCCATGATCTCCCAAATTACATTTCCTTTGTAGGATTTTACAGTTCTTTGACTTTCTCCACAGACTTGAACAACTGACCTTTTTTTGCTTTTTTTTACTATTTTGTTCTCCCTACTCCTTCTCAAAACTTTGACTTTCGCTCCTCATCTGTCTCTCAAATGTAATGCTACCCCCAAGACTTCATCCCTGCTTAAATTCCTGTATAATTAATTCAGACTTTTAAATAGTAATGCTATATTTCAGAGTTCTAATTAACTTTAGTATCAAACTGAACATGGCAAATTGTTTCATGCTGCTGTAGTAGGTAGCATGCGGCGCAGCTCCGCAGACACAAGAGCTTGACTGTCGCCTTCACGCTTTCTCTTTGCCAAATTTAGCCTCTTCTGTTAATGCTTGAAACATCAGTCTGCCTCCACCCCTTCACTTCTATGCCCTCCCCTCAGCACCCCCCTCTTAATTAACCTTCTTGCGGTTTTGCCACTGAAATTAAAAGTGGGAGAGGAGAGAAGTAAAAAGGCATCTAATTAATTGCACCGTAAAATGTTGGAAATTAATCAGAACTGGAGGTGCAAGATTAAATTAGTTAATCAAAGAATGGCTTTTAACCCCAGGAACAGAGACAGAACTTTACACTCCTTTTGAGGGAGATGGGAAAACAAAGCCGCAGAACGCTTATCTCTCTAATAGTGAAATTAATACGTGGTAATGGGCGGCAAAACGTGTGGCCGTGCCGGTCCTCAATTATTATGGCTGATTCGAAACACCTTCCAGCGACGGCCCGTGTTTAAAAACACGTTAAGGGACTTTGCGACAGCATGCTAATGTTGCCTAAATTATTAGTATCAGTGCGCCTTGAGGTCTAATCAGAAAATCGCTGCCGCTTTTTTGTCCCCCAGACGTCAACCTTAATTTCACACAATTTGTATCTGCACACTTCAAAAGGATGTTTACTGACATTTGCTAACCTTTAAACCCAGTAAACGGCTAGATGAGGCCAAGCAGACACTTTATTTTCAGATTCTGACATTTGACAAGGGACAGACCCATTTGACATGCACATACAGCTGAGGCATTGTGCCTTAAAACACACGTCTAGTTTTGACATTTCTAATTCTGTCTCAGGCCTCATTCTTAAGCTGTATTCACCACTCCTGATTTCCAGCCTTCACTTCCTGTAGAGAGAGCTGACACGCTCCAGGCTGCACCACCAGAAATTATCTATTTGTAATTTGGAGCTATTTTTGGCCCGGTCCTGGTTAAGTGTTGAGTCCTTGGCTGTTTCAGGCCCCATTCAAGATTAATGACTTCAGACAGGCCCTGAGCAATGAGGGAAACAATCCGGACTGTGTCAGGCAGGATATTACATTGACACATCCTGTGGCTGACAGCTTGTGTCTTTCAGCTGGTGAGGTGAGCACCTAGTCTGCGGAGCAACAGCCATCATGCTTCAGACAAGCCCTGAGCAATGAGGGAATGAGCCGAGGGTGTCAGGAGTGTTGTTCCTGTTTGACACTTTGTCTGTTGGCTATGTGACACTAACTGTAACACCATCAGCGGATCCAACTCATAAACACAATATGAAGTACAGTATGGAATGACACAAAACACAGTAGGAATGCTGTGACATGCAATGTACCAGTCTACATATATTTTTTACATATTCCACACATTAGTATAAAGCTACATATGATTCTAACATTAGTATTAATGCAAACATATGCTCATTAAAAAAAACATGCCGCTACCTACATTTTTGCAAAACTCAAAACTCAAAATGCACTGCAGTTTCCAGCTGATGAATAAAAAAAAAATTTTTTTTATTCCTTTCCACACACGTTACAGGCTGAATACAGATTCAGATTCTTGATTATTTTCGTGAGGTATCTTTCACTTTAAAACACTAGTTCATGATTTGTAAACTAATACATTTTGATGTTTGC
This sequence comes from Ptychobarbus kaznakovi, assembly GCA_027422405.1. Taxonomy (NCBI): domain Eukaryota; kingdom Metazoa; phylum Chordata; class Actinopteri; order Cypriniformes; family Cyprinidae; genus Ptychobarbus; species Ptychobarbus kaznakovi. The sequence continues at coordinate 19,131,017 of CM049809.1, forward strand.
ATCACATTACCAACTCTGGCTTTTCTGGTCTGGCTTTTCTTTTCTTTTCTTTTCTGGTCTGGCTTTTCTTTTCTTTTCTGGTCTGGCTTTTCTTTTCAAGTCTGGCTTTTCTGACATAGTAAATTTGCTCGGCATAGCGCACCTGGTACAGCATAATACTTGTGATACTTGCTCCAGAAAACAGCTGTAGCTGTAAAGGCAAGTATTTTTTTTCGTTTGCTTTTGATAACACTATTGTTTAGATTTTGTGTTGTGGTACGTCCTTTTCAAACGTGATTTAATCACCACGAAACAAACACAATATAACCAAAGTAATACAAAGATTAACATTAATTTAAAACTGAATCCGCTTTTAGTGCCACTTACTGGACATTTCATTTTGAAAATGTTGCTAAATGTTCAATGCAATATCATTCAGCAGAAATCTTGCCACAGGCACATTGTTATTTATTATTTTTCCAATGAGCCTGATCATTATACTTAATTAATCATTTAGAGCTTTATTTATTAAATGAGGGGGGAAATATTAATATAGTAAGACCAATATTGAAACTAATAAGTATTAATATTAATATTTATTGCAAATACTAGTACAACATACATTGTAGGCCCTTATTTTCTGGTGTTGACATCTCACTTTACTACAAATTGTGAAAACTAACAATTAATAAAAGTGACTACTTAATATAAGTTTACATTTACATTTTGTCATTTTACAGACTAAGAGTTTACTAAGACATTAAGGCAAAACAACAAACAAAGCAAACAGTAAAGCCCTCTTTAATAGCGAAAAAAGACAAAGCAGACAACACAAGCTAAATCAGTCTCCTATAGTTAGCTAGCATCAAACATGGCAAGACCTTCAATTATCATCATAAACTTGCATGTGACTCACAAAAAATAAATACAATAAAAAACAGATTAACACAGGAAAACACTTCCTTTTTTAAACCTCACAATAATAAAATATTTGATGCTAATAAGTCAATTAAAGCTATTAAAATGTTAAAACAATTCTATACTAATTACATATATACATAAAAAATAGCCCTATAGCATGAACACATGCATTCCAATGGGATGTACAGTAGATGACTTCCTTTATAAAATGTTAAGCTATTAAACAATCTTACCTTTATTAATGCTGATGTATCTCATAAAACTGATGTCGCCTATCCTTTGAAGAACAGTGCTGTGTGATACAAGTAAATCATGGCAGCAGCTCCATTCTGGCGATATATACTTTCCTACCTGAGCCCCACCTTCAAATTCAAAATGGCTGCCATGTGAAACATTGTTTACTTTTACTGATTTTCCACCTGAAGGCCAAAGTATACTTCACTTTGTACGTGTACGCGAGGGACAGCGTACAGTGTGCGTGACGCGAATTTCGTCATCAGAATGGAACGCGCGTACTGCACGCGCACCCCTGGATTTTGTACTTTGTACGTGCAGGTCACACATGCGCATTAAGACTCTCTTGCAGTGCATTAAAACTCTCTTGCAGTGCATTAAAACTCTCTTGCAGTAATTAGTTTATCCACAAGGTGGAAACACTGCCGTGGGGTATCGATACACAAGGTAGCCGAAGAGAAACTGCATAAACACATGGCTTCACACATCTCCGGAATAAGCTTAGACACTGTCTGGCTTCCCAAACGGTAGCTTGTAGCAATACTTGGTCATGGCTAGCCTTTCCGCTGTGCTTACCGGACTTCTATAAGATTTTCTTCCGTGTCCTTCGTCACACTTTAATCTTCATAACTGTTCCCTACGGCCGCCGCTAGGCCAGGAGAGGTATTGCAATTTGGCACAAAGCGCATGCGTCAAACTTCAAACTACGCGTACGCGTACTGTGCGCATACGCTAACGTACGCGTAAAAACATAAGTATACCTGGGCCTTGAGCCTCACTTACTGTTTTTAAAATGGCTGCTATTTGAAAAGTATGCTGTAACAGAAACAACCACAGCAGTAACAGACAATTATTATGATTTAAGATAATTTTATTTTATTTATTATTATTTGTATGCAGACAGGACACAAAACAATGTTTGTAGATTTACTAAAGATTATTTGACTAAATGAAAAGCCTCCTTTTCAGTTGTGAGAAAGATGAGAAATATGGCTATGCTGAAAGGTCTTTTTTTTTTTTTTTTTTTTATGAAGGACTTTGTGGCACCCATAATAACACATACTCAGTGTGTTTTAAATATATGCCTCTCTCTTTTCTCTCACACTCTTTTACTTTCCTTTTCTTTTTCTTTATGTTGGTGGGATGGTGAGTGTGAGATTTCATTACTACATTTCAGATCAGTGGCAAAAAAGAATAAAACATGAGTAAATAATTACTACAATTATAGCGAGCTCCCTATCACTGGCCTGTGCAATGACGTGACTAATTATTAGCAAGTGACTATTATGGCTCAAAAGTACATTATTCTTCTAGATTCTTTGGTAGAGCTGATGACATTAATACATGGTCTTATAGAGACACAGATGGGGTCTTGACTGGCCACCCACGCAAGTCAACGCTTCTGGCGTTAAAAGGACAAAAGCTGCTGTGGGGGTTTGGCTGAAGGGATATTTTACTGGAACACTTTCACATGCTGGAAATTACACTTTAATAAGTGAGCAATGTACATAGATATATTTCAGTGGTAAGAACATAGCATGTGTGTGTGTGTGTGTGTGTGTGTGTGTGTGTGTGTGTGTGTGTGTGTGTGTGTGTGTGTGTGTGTGTGTGTGTGTGTGTGTGTGTGTGTGTGTGTGTGTGTGTGTGTGACCCTCTCTGTGAAATCCAGGCTAAAGTTTCAAAATCAAATTATCAAAATCTCAAGTCTCAAAGTCTCAAAATCTAATCTAATCTAACGAGCATCAAAGTTTGATTTCTACCATCAATTTCACTATAATTTGAAACTTTGACATGACCTTACTCGGTCAATATTAAAGATATAAAGGTTACATTTTCACAGAATGTTATTTACCATATGAAGGATGTTTTTTTTTTTAAAAAAGCAAATCTATATATACAGGTACATCTAAAAAAATAGCATATGGGGAAAAAGTATTTTTTTCTTGTAACTTATTTCAAAAGTGAAACTTTCATATATTTTAGATTCATTACATGTAAAGTAAAACATTTCAAATGCTTTTTTGTTTTAATTTTGATGATTAGAGTTTACAGCTAATGAAAGTCAAAAATCAGTATCTCAACATATTAGAATATTTACATTTGAGTTTCAATAAATGACCATCCATAAAGTATAAATTATCTTGTTCTTTGATACCACAATAATGGGGAACACTGCTGACTTGGCAATGATCATTGACACCTCCAAAAGAAGACATTACTAGGGGTGGCTGTTCAAACTGTATAGCATATTAAATGCAAAGTTGACTGGAAGGAATACATTGAGTAGGAAAAGGTGCACAAGCAACAGGGAAGACCGCAAGCTTGAGAATACTGTCGAGCAAAGCTGATTCAAACACTTGGGAGAGCTTCACAAGGAGTGAACTGAAGCTGGAGTCAGTGCATCAAGAGTCACCACGCTCAGACATCTTCAGGAAAAGGGCTACCAAGCCACTTCTGAAACAGAAACATCGTCAGAAGCATCTTACCTGGGCTAAGGAGAAACAGAACTGGACTGTTGCTCAGTGCTCCAAAGTCTTCTGTGCTTGATTGGCCAGCAAACTCGCCTGACCTGAACCCTATAGAGAATCTATGGGGTATTGTCAAGAGAAAGATGAGATACACCAGACCCAACAATGCAGATGAGCTGAAGGCCGCTATCAAAGCAACCTGGGCTTCATTACACCTGATCAGTGCCACAGGCTGATTGTCTCCATGCCACGCCGCATTGATGCAGTAATTCATGCAAAAGGAAGCCCAACCAAGTATTGAGTGCATAGAGATGAACATACTTTTCAGAAGCCTGACATTTCTGTTTAAAATAAAAATTGTATGGATCTTATGTAATATTCAAATTTTCTAAGACACCAAATTTGGGGTTTTCATTATCCGTAAGCCATAATCATCAACATTTAAAAAAATAAAGGCTTGAAATATTTCACTCTGTGTAATGAATCTATATGATATATGGGTTTCACTTTCTGAAATGAGTGACAGAGACAGATATATATATATATATATATATTAGTTTTCAAAAAGCAAATGGTGTTTGCCACAAGCTTCTGAACAAGTCAAATATATTTAGAATAACTGGATAAAGCAAAGCTATCTGTTAGCCTTCCTCTCCAAAAAGATTAGAGAGGGATTTAAAAAAATTTTTTTTATACATTTACAAATGCACAAAATATACAGTGTTTGCTAATACAGATGTAACAATATATAAATATATATGTTAGATAAGTTTTATAACATGCAGCATACATTTTGGACAGATTGTATTAGTTTTTTCAAGAAAAAAAGTGTTTTTTTTTTTTTTTTTTTGCCATATGGGTCTCACTACTAGTGCAAGTTGCTAACCAGTCAAACCCTGACCTTGGAACCAGAAGTTGATGGGAAAAGAGAATTAAAGAGAGAGAGAAAGTGAGAGATGAAGTAGTGAGTATCATGGTGCATCTCTCCCACCATTCTGCAACACAATCCAGGAAGAATGCCTGCTGGGAAGGCCAATTTATTCTGGTGGGTGACTGTTGTGTTGGCCATGCTGGTTAGCATCTCTCTTTCCCTTCGCCTCTCCGTGAGTCATTGCTGTGTGGCAGAGAGTGTGGATTCTGTCGAGCGCTTCCAGATGGAGCTCTACGCCGGGCAGGCAAGGCCCAGCGCAGACTATGACCACTGGAAAAGAAGATTGATTTCCTCTATGGTGCATGACATGCCACGCACCAAAGCTTCACTATCAAACTGCTCAAATGAGCCCCAAAACATGCTGTTTTCTCCCGGAAACAATTGGTCCATGAGCACAGAACGGACTGTTTGTCTCCATTTCCTGTGGGCAGCTGGGGGGAAAAGGGCTTTTTCTGAATGCCAGCCTTGCGATAGATTTTGAATGATGTTGTTCTGTGCTGTCTTTCACCCTCAACATCCATGACTGCAACTGAAAAACCACCAGTTTAACTTTTCCTTTACTTTCCATAGAGTAACATCCATGACCAGGATTGTATTTGTTTATTTATTTAATTAATTATTTTATACATTTTAATGAATTTGTTTAAATTAATTAATACGTTTGATGTATTATTATTATTATTAATAATAATAAAATATTTTTGATGTAAATGTAAATATTTACTTTAAATATAAAAAAATAAAATTAAATGCACAATTTAACTGTCCATAACCCTACTATATTTTCTTCCTCTAGACTATTCATAGAGATGGGCGAAGGGAGAGCACTGTAAGCACCCTCTACATTTCAGCCTCCAACATTGAAACTGGGCAGAAGATCATCTGTCGGGCATCTAACAAGGCTGTGCCCAATGGGAAAGAGACCAGTGTAACTATTGACATTCAACGTAAGTGACTCCTTTATTATTATTATGTACTTGCTCAAAGTCAGCATTTTTCTCTTTCTTTCTAATCGGATTATGCTTGCTTTCCACTGAATTAAAACTACTAAATACACTGTCATACTAATCTAAGAGCACTTATATTTTCAGTATTAATAGGAGAATTGTCTGCTGGATTCTCATAATCAATGTAGATTGTCTGTTTCATAATGTCCATATAAAAATTGTACCAATTTGCAAATCTTACGATGAATAAAAAAATTCTGGTATTGATCACAATTCAAAATTATAAAGCATAAAAGTCACCACAATGTTGCATCTTGTAACCATTGGAATTTAAACTCCAATCAGTTTCAAATTGATAGAAATCATATTTTTTTTTCTCACCCACTCTTCTCTAGAAGTTTAGAGAACAAGACCATTATACTTGCATTACTCGAACCCTCTTCAATTAATCTTAACTATGACTAGTAAAGCAGAACATGCTATTTAGAGACCCATTACTAGTGACCGCTCCATTGTGCAACAATAGGCATGACATAAGAAGCACTTTGTAGCACAAAAGGGATCCGGGTACAGGGTGAGATGCTGTGGAGCAGAGCAGATATTAAAGATGATTAAAAAAGAAATAGTGTTGCACTAGCTTAAATGTTATCTCGAATGCATTTATGCATTTATGCAAAGCAGCAGACAGCACATAGGGCATAGTAGTAGTAGTAGTTTGGGTAACACTTTATTCCGATAGTCCACTTTAGACACAGCTACATGTCAACTAGCAGTCATTAGAGTATTACTAGACTGTCTTCTTAATATCTTCTAACATTTTTTTGGGGGTCCACAACATACAACATACTGAGTTTGAGAAATTTTGCAAGTATATGTCAACTTATTCTACTAACCCTAAACCTACCATAACAAGAGTTAGTAGACATGTAGTTACAAATTAATGAGAATTATTTGGCATGTAGTTACAAAGTTACTTATAGTTAGTAGAAAGTCTAAAGTGGACTATCGAAATAAAGTGTAACCGTATTTTCCATAAAAAATAATTGTCTACATTAAGGACATTTTTTTATAATTGTATTTTTTTATTCATTCATTTATTTATTCAATCATTCATTTATTGATGTACAGTACAGAATGCTTCACAAATATAGACTGCAATGCTAAACAAAAAATAACATGTATAGATAGATAGGTAGAGAGATAAATAAGTAGACATTAATGATAGTGATTTGAAGCCTATTTTTAGGATGTAATTTCACATTATGTTCTTTGATTCATATTGAAGACTATATTTTATTATCACCAAGCACTAGACTGTGGACACAGATAGGCAGAGAGATACAAAACACAGTGAAATGTCCAGTTGTGAGAAATATTAGGACTAAAGCTCATTGCACACTGAGTCCGAAATGTTCGCATGTTGAAAAATAAACGTGCGACCTCACGTTATGTCAATCACGTTTACACACTGCCTCCGAAATTTTCGTCAGTAAAAAGATTTTGGATTGGGTACGATTATTTTTGCGTTTTTCGCATCCGTAGCATGCATTTTGAGAGGTATTTTGACCATTCAGAGCCACCGTACAAGCGAACTCCAAAGTCCAGAATGGAGATTGTCAAGTTCATCCACATCTCGCAGCACAACGCACACTGAGTTCACAGAAATTGGTGGTCTTCTTTTTAATATGTGGCTCTAGTAGCCTATAGCTAGCATCAAACTGAGCCACTGACATCCTGAAGTAAACTTTGAATCGCCCGTGATAATCCCGCTGCTCCTTAATAAGGAGGCGGAACTCTCTGTCCTCTCTATATTTTAGGATTGGATGGACCCAATACTTCTTTCTTTCTTTTTTTTTAAGAAGCGAGAGGACAACAAAATCATCCTCAATGCCTGAAGACTCCATTTAGTAGGCTACTGTTTTGCAATTTTTTTCGCAACAGATTCATTAATATGCATCACACTCAGTGTGCAAGGTTTCTGTGCGTGACTAATTTCTAGGATTATGAACACGAAAAAACGCATGCGAAAATTTCGGACTCAGTGTGCAGAGACCTTAACTGTTGAAGTTTACAACCCTCCCCTATCTATTTCTCCACTCGCTCTACTGACCTCAGAGGCGCTCTATGCTCTATAGCCTTTGGCGTTCCTAGACGGGAGAGACTCGCAAATGCTCTGAAGACGGAGAGAGTACATTGCACTGCTGTCCAGATCTGCTCCCCATTCCACCGTCTGTGTTTTAATTAAACCACGCGAGAAATCAGACCTACTGTAATTGAACTCAGCCACAGAGCAGACAAATTTGCCAAGTCTCTGTGCTCTTTCATCACTACCCCACTCTCACCACCTCTCCACGGAACGATGGAAATATTTCAGATGTATCACAGAGACGAGCCGTCGTGTTGCAAAATACTGCGTGGCTGAAAGGAACATCCCTGGAAGAGAGGCAGGTGAATGTGGAATGGGAGCCGTAAAAAGAGGATAATGAGGTTTTCAGAATTACATGCAGTCAGAGGCCCAGTCCGCTTTTGAATGACTAAATGAATACTCGTCTGAGTGGGATACATTTACATCACCCTCCTGAGCTGGAGCTCTGCAAAGCATGAGACATTAACTCAGAAGAAGGGAACAAATAGAGACGGTGAATTGGTAAGCTATGACGGCAAGCTCTCCCGCTGAGGATCAAACACTAGCAGGTGTTTAATGAATAAGTTATGGCGTATCGGCAGGTGGGACGAAGCTAAGGATGCATACCTGATACGGAAGGGTATGAGTATTTCCACCGGGGCATCCTCCAGGCCACAGGGGGGTTGTGTAGCCATGCAAATCAGTTCATATTGATGAAGGACAGCTGTCTGCCGACGCACAGAACAGATGATTCAGGGTAAAGAGAATTGCGTACCTCGCAAACCTCTGCAGCACTCAACCGTTAAACTCACCGAGATCATTCCAGTGGAAATTATCTAAGCGTTTAATATGAATAAATGAAGCTGATGCATAATTACATAGAAAAGTGTGATCTCACAAGGATTCCCTCAACTGTTCAATAATGAGTATGTTTAGGGGTGAAGTGGACACAAACCACTAGATCTGTAATGACAGCTCTCGGAGAGTGTAGCATTGTAATGTGCATTGCAGTTTTAATGTGTTTTGGTGGAATAGATCTGCGCTGCTGCTGCGGCTCAACAAGCACGAGACTTGCTACTCCCAATACATCTGCAGACATACTGCTGTGAGCATGTAGGAAATACTGCTGCTGCAGATATACATGAAATAACCCCCATATACAGTATGAAATCTCCCCATAGCAAATCTATACAGGTGGAGCTGGGGAAGGTGGAGGGTTTCTGAAGCACACTGCAAGTGCTACAGCAAGCTGTAGCTGAGTATTTGAATGTTCAGCAGCAGCTCATTAGCTGATGATAAGAAATCAGCTGCGCCATGTGAATAATGATGTGATTAAATATCAGATTGAGTTAGAACCTATCGGCCTGTGCCATCTGGATTTATGATAGAGCTTTGTATTGTAAAGTATTAGACAGATGTGGTTAGTCACTATATGTTAAATGTGTTAGAATCGGGTTTAGAGGAGGTAGTCATAGTAGGCTTACATTTCACTTAATATCACATATTGTGTATGCGTATTACAGTGTATCTATAATATAGTTGGTGGTACAGTCCAAAAAGTAGTGCCAGATGTTTGAGGAATGACACAGATTCCACATTTCTATATGTGAATTAATTCCAGATATATTTTCCAGAATTGAGTTCTCAAAAATGGAGAAAAAAAAACACTTTATGATAAACAGTGCAAAATAAAGTGAATTTTATTTTGATTAATAGTATGACTTTCAATATAATTTTGATGAAATTAAATTAAAGTAAAGACACTCAACTCTTTCCTCACCAGCTGTTTATTTATTTATTTTTCTTTTTATTAAATTTTTCTTTAAAATTTTCACAAATTTTCATGGCCTCCAGAATATTTTGTTGTATGAATATCTGAACATGCAATATGTCAAAAAAACTAAAACAACAAAAAGAATAAATAGCTGGATCGGATTAAAAACATAGATGGAGTAGATTGCTTCCATCAGCACCTCCAAAGCTTCAAAGTCTTCATGGGTTTCATTCGGTAACATTAGGGAACAATTTTCATTTATTTGCCTTTTAATGTTTGATGGTGTGTTATTTTACATATGTATCTGCTTCCATATGCGATTGCTTGTTTCTGCTTCTTTTTTCCATGTTTTGATCTAGACATCTTATACGGAATTATTTTCCATTTCACAAAAGTAGTATTCATGTAATCTGTATATAATACATTCATCATGCTGTCATAGTCACTTCACTGTCATTAACATTTCATGTCCCATGGCCTCAATATAGGCCTGAGTCGTGCACTTCAAAATCTTGCTTGAAGTACAATGCCCAAAAACATAATCACTCATGGCCACCAACAGAAAGAGCAATCAGATAATGAATCGTTTCAGTGAACTGAATCAAATTATTTAAGTCAATGGAATGAATAAAATCCCCTCTATTAGTTTGTATGGCTCTTCTAGGAAAATAAACAGTTATAGATAAAGAACGTATTTGCCATACTCCCTAAAAAAAACAATAAACAACGTGTAGGCAAGGACAGCAGCGCAGTGCCCAGACTCGGCCTTAGCAAGAGTAATGAGAATGAAAAAGAAAAAGGAAAAATCAATAGGATTTATTTTACTTTTTTCTCTTTGTGTATGTGGTGTGCGTGCGTGTGTAGCAGGATCAATGTTGTGAGTGCAGTGTCGTGAACATGTTGCCATGTGCACCTACACAGGCTGAGACACAGACAAGACAGAGAATCGATGGCTGACCCCAGGTGAATGACAGATAGTCTTCCCGTCTGCCTGTTTAAGAGAGTGACAAAAGGTTAAGATGAGAACCTTAAAGAAAGGAGGAAAGAAGGAAAAGATTATACTATCAGACAGAGACTTTGATAAATTACTTTAGTCAAATGAAAGACACATACTAAGACTGACAGCTTCACTGTATAAAAAAAGAAAAAAAAGAAAAACAACCCATGAGGGATGTGTGTGCGTACGTTACATTTACATTTAGTCATTTAGCAGACGCTTTTATCCAAAGCGACTTACAATTGGACATTTCATCACGTCCATCCTCTAATATGCCCACACTAGCTATTGTCAGTCCTCATTCAGAGTCCACTAATTGACCACTTGGTTCAATGTGATAATGTCATCGGCAACAAAAGTAATTAAAGGCTTTCTGGATTTTTCCTCAGCTCAGATAATTCTCATTCTGATCAGCACAGACCTCTGAGACAGCCGCTCGCTTTCGGTCAAAATGAGGCCTAAATGAGACGAGTCCAAACATTATCCACCGCATGACTTCACTGCTTAAACTTGTCCAGTTCAATGCATTTCCCTGCCTTTATTTTCCAGTAATCATTTAAACCCAGGAATTAGATTGACTTCAGAAATGTTGCTAAACATAAGCCCCGCTAGGATAATTTGACCCGGGGTTAAGCGAATTAGCATCTAAATATGAAATTGACTGGGAAATTAAAGTTGTCATTTCTTTAAGATCCTACAGCTGAAGAAAAACTCAAACTTCATATGGCATTGGCCTTAGTGGGGTCACATCACTCGACAGCAAAACCAGCTGCTCTCGCAAATCCATGTATTGTATTTCACATGTAAAGAAGCCAGGATAGAAAATGCTCAGACAGACATTATGGATGGATGGATATTGGATAACCTAACCCCTGTACTTCACTGCATTTATACTTTAGCTTAATTTGCTACGTTTTCAGAGTTTTTCATCTTTGTATTATTTTAACGTTATAGTGGGGGGGTGCATGTATATGTTCTATACATGCTTTTAGTCTCGAGCAAGAGACTTTACGACATTCACATTACATGATTTGACTGTTTTTTATGTAGAAAGGCAACAGCGCCGCATTACAATAATTTATCATTCATGTTTTCATAGCCTCTGGCCAAATTCTAAAACAAAACTATAATGAAATCATCTTTGAGAGCAAGGGGGCCCCCTGGTGTTTCGGGGGCCCTACGCAGCTGGCGTATTCTGCGTATAGAGAGGATTGGCTCTGAATTAGATTAGTGAAGAGAATAACACATTGTGTGTAAAGGAATATATGTTTTAACAGTACATTATTAATTTGGAGAGTTTAACAGACATCTCCACAGGGCAAAAACTGCAAACTGTTTAAATTCATTGCACAGAACTAAAGCGCTAGATCAAAAGCACTGCATCAGTGTATCCCTAATGAAGTGAGACGAAAGCTAGTCTATAGTGTACTGCATAGTGTACTCAGTGCTTGTACTTGTTCCATTTGTGGTCCTGGAATTTGGATTTGGGTTCTGTGGTATTCGAGAAGCAGTTGATGCGGGTTGATCATGTGGGACAGTTATGGTTGGTAATGGTATGTCATTGTAACTCTACTATTAGGTCAAAAATATGTATATTTTCAATCCGGACTATACAGTTCACTAATTGTCTGGTTATTCTTGTGTATTGTGTTTATTGTATTTGTCCTGTTTTTAATGTATATAAACCTCATATTATGGGGTGGGGCTTTTCATATCATTAGAAATGTGTTTCTACCTAAGGATGTTGTTTTTTTTTTTTTTTGGGGGGGGGGGTAATGTAGCTGTCTGAGATATTGAACAATTACATAGTTTGTGTAACATTATCAATATATCATTAGCTGTTTTATAGTGTAGTCAAGACAAATAATAATGATAATATTATTGATATTAGCAGGTATTAATAACTGATATTAATGATATTAGCAGGTAGTCTGAGCTGGTGTGATTTAATGGAGGAGGGGACTAATTTGCATATTCATCTTTCCCAGTATACTTAATGAGGCAAGAGTGTAGTTATATTCAAGTAATTTTAAGACATTAAGACAGTATTTTAATAGGAATAAACTTTGAATATGTAATTTTTTGGTTATAGGGGGATTTTAATGGCATAGAGTAAATTAGTAATACATAAAGAAAACTTATTGTGTGTGTGACTTTCTACATTGCTTATAACTTTATACATTACTCATATTGAAAATACCTACCAGGAACCATTAACTTACTTTGTCGCCAAATAAACTCACTGCAAAGGGCCTTAATATAGACGCATGAACTGTGTTCGCAGACAGCACAAGAGTTGATGTGAGATCTCAGTGTCAGTGAAACTGTGGCACAGATTCTGTCGAGTTATAAAGAGATTAAATCGCCCTCCTCCCGCTGATACGGGCCATCAGCTCTCTCTTTCTCACCGAGAACAGCTGGCCACTGTGACCCGGGGAGAATGGAAATCAAGCTTTAAGAAAGACAGAGAAGCCATTTTCTTTGGCACCTTCCTCGCAACTCTGGGGAAGTTGGCCGATTGTTCAAAACCACCATCTGCTCTTTGCTTTGAACTTCCGATCAAAAGCTGTCATCTCACCACTGTCCCCCCAACCCTTTTATTTTATATAATTATTTATTTAGATCGCTCCTCTCCTCCAATCCCATTGTTTTGGGGGCTGTCATTGTTGCAGCCGTGTTTCAGACCTTCGTGCTCTCCCTGCTGATGAAGCGGAGGAATTAGCGGAGCTGCATATTGATGGCCTGTCGCATGCTGCTCAGGCCAGAGAGACTCATGCATTTATACATCAAAGTGACAAACAGACTTCTTTATTAAGACACTGTCTGCCCATAGATTTTGGGGTCACGGGGGGTCTTGGCAAGCTTCTGCCAGCCTGCCTCTGGAGCCTGGGCCTTTGAGAGGCACTAGTCAGTCCTCTAGGGCCAAACGTCCATCTAAAATGCTTATTTCATTATTTAAGACAAAAAGTTAATGTCACTCTTCACTTTTGTCATAAGTAGATGACACTTTTGATGGCTTTCCTGTCCCTCAAGGGTCACTCTCAAAAGACTTGAACTGACATCAAAGGCAATCATTTTGTGCTTCAAAACAGCTAAGGCCAAAATTAATGTTAACATCATTCAGTGTTTTAAAGGGACAGTTCACCCAAAAATGAAAATTAAGCTATCATTTACTCACCAGGTTACTCATACAAGTTGTTTCGGTAACACTTTATTTTAGGGTCTCTTAACTAGTTGCTTATTAGCATGCATATTACTAGAATATTAGCTATTTATTTATTCTACATCCCTAATCCTATCCAATACCTAAACTTAACAACTACCTTACTATTAGTAAGCAGCTAATTAGAAATGTACTGAGGGAAAAGTCATAGTTAATAGTGAATAAGTGTTCCCTATTCTAAAGTGTTACTGTTGTTTCTAACCTGTACGAGTGTCTTTATTCTATTGAACTCAAAATAAGATATTTTGAAGAATATTAGTAACCAAACATTTGATGTAGCCATTGATTCCCCCCCCCCCCCCCCCCCTTCCATATTATGGAAATCAATGGCTGCCAACAACAGTTTGGTAACCACCACCCTTTGTTTTTTGTTTTTATCTTATGAGTAAACAGTGGAGCTCTTATTTAAGGAGAGGCCCAACAAAAACTATTTGGTGAAATTGCTTATACTTATATGGCTAAAACGTAGTATTAAAGTCTAATAATGTAAATATATGATATTTATAATGTCACTCAATGAGATCTTTATAAAAGACTTCTTAAATAAATTCATATGAATATTAGTCACTCTGTATCATCCAATAATGTCTTAGATCAAAGCTCTGTAATGTTTAGTATGTTAAACATATAATGCTATGTAATGCAATGATGAATGAGTGATGAGCAAATAAACTTTCCTCAAAAGCCTGATGATCATATTTGATACCTGATTTGTGATCATGTGATTTTAGTAAAGCAAATGATGTATAAACTTACTGTCAGTTGCTTCAGTCCAGTAGAATTTCATCTTCAAATATGTATAATATAAAAGTGGTAGCACTTTATTTTAATGGCCAATTCTCACTAGATGTTTATTAAAATGCATATTTTTAGCATTTTGGCTGTTAATTAAGCACATGTTAATGAGTTATTGTGCATGACCATGTTCTAGATCCATTAACCTGACCCAATACCTAAACTTGACAACTATCTTTTTAACTATTAATAAGCAGCAAATAAGGAGTTTATTGATGGAAAACTCTTAGTTAATAGTGAATACATGTTCCCTAATCTAAAGTGTTACCATAAAAGTTTTTTCAAAATCAGTAAATATTTCACAGCAAAAAGGCACATGAACCATAAGCTGAAGGGCATTTTTATAAGTATGCTAAAAGGCCTTACTGGCTAAAACTATCAATCAGACGACAGAAAGCATGTAGTATATTGTATACAACCAAGTTTTGATCATGTTGATAATGCTGTGGGGTTAATATTAATTGCCAATATAATAATAAATTATGTTTCTGCCAATATAGACCATTAGCCATGTAGGCTGTCCATCTCATTTACAATATACAATCTGTGGTTAACTATCTGTTTTATAAGATGTATCAGACAATAAACCCACCTGATATACTCCTACCTACATGCTCAATTAACCAGAGCAAACGCTTTACATGTGTCCTGCTGGTAACCGGGCAGCGCACAGCACTAATCAGTGTGTCCATGGGTGCGCCGGTGTGTCCCGCGGGCTCAGGAATGACGGCTGGTGGTGTTTAGCCAGAGAACAACCTGGCACAGGTGTGTGTGTGGTCGAAAAGGCAGATGGGGGAAAGGGCAGCACCTGCACCCACCGCTGGGATGCCTCTCTGCCCAGCTGTGCTCCTGTGGGCCACATACTGCACTTCAGAGCAGACGAGCGCCCACACACAACAGCAGCGCCTCGGTGACATTCCAGCTGAGTCTGTTTCTTTTGGTCCGCTGATCTGTGCTGTTGAATACAGCCGCGCCAGCTCAGACTAAATTAGTGTTACTTGAGTGTTATAGGACACAGAAAACACATATGTAGAATAGCTGGCTCTCAAACGCATGACTGGCACTGGGTTTCTCTCTCTCTCTCTCTCTCTCTCTCTCTCTCTCTCTCTCTCTCTCTCTCTCTCTCTCTCTCTCTCTCTCTCTCTCCCTCTCTCTTCTTCTTTATCTTTATCTGGTCCCTGTGGACGGGAAATCACTGATGTGTGCTGCTTAGCTTCTGCACTTGCCGCTGTCCAGTCTTGGTAAAAGGACAACAATTAGGTCTCTTTTCCTTTTTTTGCCTCCCCAGAGACCCGTAAAGCTGTTTTTGTTGTACACATCGTCGTTGTTCTTAGTAGCCTATGCAATATTAGGCCTGTCATGAGAGGCATATGAGGGACATCTACTGCATCTAATAATACAATTTCACATTTAAATATGCTAAACTAAGATGTTCAGTCACTCTTTAGATTAGGGAACACATATTTATTATAAACTAAGCGTTGTCTCTTAGTAAACTCTTAATTTGATGCATATTGATAGTGAGTGAATAGTTATGTTTTGGTATGGGGTAGGGTTAAGGGATCTAGAATGTGGTCATGCACAATGTTGGGGAGTAACTAAATTAAACTGTAATTAAATTACAGTTACATATAAAATATAAACGATTACAAAGGGGGTTACTTCTTTCCAAAATTGCACTGGCTGCTCTAAAATACGAGATACCAATGTTTGAGAAGTTTAGGACACAGAATAGGACATATGCTCATTTGATAACAGTTGTATTTCCTATTTGGGTTTGTGCATATGCTATAATTTTTCAATTAACTGTTTTTTGGCTTTGTTAGATGCCAGTGTTTCCTGTCATAGCAAATATTTGATTTCAAATACTGCATATTAGTTATTCAACTATTTCATGTTATGATTTTAAATCTGTATTTAATAAACCTGAGAATGATCTTAAAGTAAAGCTGATTTTGTGGTTGCCGTGCTTTAAAATTAAATGATTATAATCGCAAATTAAGCGATGATGGATTTTGAAAGTTTGACAGTACTCAGTGTTGAGTTACTGTAAAGTCAACCCGGCCTGCTTAAATTTTTGCAAATGATTAACAGTTTAGAAAAAAACTGTCATTTAGAAGAATAATCAAATGTAAACAGTTACATTACTTTAAAGCAATTGAAATAGTTGCACTACGTAGTACATTTAATAGGGTAACTTGTAATATTTAACCTATTACATTTCCACAGAAACCTTGCCAACCCTGGTCATGCAGAATAGGGCATTAATATGTGCTTTATAAGTGATAATAAACAGCCAATATGCATGCTAATTAGCACCTAGTTAATAGTGAATAGTGTTCCTTAATCTGAAATGTTACCAGATTTTCTTTAATAGAAATTTTCAGGTCTGCAATGCAAATTATTTTGCCTGCTTGAATAATTTGTTATTTATGTCTAGTTTCTTATAAAATAATTTATAGTTGCAGACTTATTTAAGTCTCGGAAATCCAAAACTTCACATCAGTTTGAATTGCTCTATCTTACCTAGATGACGCTTTGTAGAATTATTTGAATAGCATTCCTAAGGTCTCTTTTTGAATGGGATTTGTGCTTAAGGAGGGACATTGGAATGCTAAAGACTGGTATGAATCATTTAGTCTCTAAGTGATGTTATTTGACTTTTGCACATTCATATGATGTACTTTAGTAACATAACATTAGAAGTAGGCAAGGAGTTAATTAAAATAAAAGGGTATTTGGGTATTGGTTGCATAATCTGTGTGTTTCTTCTTATTTTCTCAGTTTAAATGCCATTTGTTGTGTTCTTTTATTTATTTTTTTATTTAAATAGAATGTTTAGTGATTAAACCGTTGTTCTAATAAGGGAATGTTTTCTTAATGGTTTCTTTTGTCTTCTTGCAGACTTGCCGTTGGTGAATCTCTCGGTGGAGCCTCAGCCGGTCCTGGAGGGAAACCTGGTGAAGTTTCATTGCTCAGCCAAAGCTAATCCACCAGTCACCCAATAC
Organism: Ptychobarbus kaznakovi; assembly: GCA_027422405.1. Classification (NCBI taxonomy): domain Eukaryota; kingdom Metazoa; phylum Chordata; class Actinopteri; order Cypriniformes; family Cyprinidae; genus Ptychobarbus; species Ptychobarbus kaznakovi. The sequence goes on from CM049809.1 coordinate 19,148,419, forward strand.
AAGTAAGACCCCAAACACAACCGAAAGAAAAATGATTAGACAAACTAACTCTAATTCACGCTGTTCATCTGACTGGCACACCACTGTGTTGCAGAAACGCTCTGGCATTAAGTTGCAAATATTTTAGAGCCATCTCAGAAATCCACTATCCTGGCTGGCATCGCTTTGCTATATCTAAGCCAAGACTAGGATTGGGATGCCACATTGGGCATTCAAATCAAAGCAGGGATATGTCTATCTGACACACTGATCCAATATCCAAGAATAATGTTTCCTGTCCTCTCCAAATAGATGAGAATGAGGTTGAAAAACAAGTTATTTATTTCCGTGAGATGTAGCCTCTTGCGGAGGGCCAATAGCGAGGCGATTTGTTAGAACATGCTTTTCGGTGTGGGTTTTAAAAGTAGGTGAAAAATAAGAGCAGTAAAATCAATACTGAAGGGAATTGCACAGCGGTGTATCTTGATGTACTGAGGAATGGAACGGATCCGTGATACAGTTGTAGGAGGGCAAACCGAGTTGTTTCGAGCTTTTGAAATGACAGATACCAGAATCAGACAAGCCTGTGTTTGATTGCCCATCAGGCCTTAGCTGAATGAAGACACATTGGCTTTTTTATTTGTATTTCTTTGTGTTAGTTTTTTACACCTGGGCATCACATATGAAGAGTGAGATGACTAACTATAACTAGAAAGAATGGCATAATAGGAAGTAGAGTTGAACAATACAGGCAATACATAGTTACAGACTGTGTTGACCTCAAGACGTCAAGTTACCTTGCCATGTTGTCTTGTTCTTTCCACCGACACATTGTTGTCTCTTAATGGATATCCAACAGGACATACTGATCCAGAGTCTCTTTATTACGAAGGACAGGACCGATAATATGCACTTAAGCTGTAGCTTTACTTTATTTAGTGTACGCTTTATTGCTCTCTGCCCTTTTTCAAGAACTGAAAATGTTTTCAGAAACTATTATATCTCGCTTTATTAGTCAGTTTGCAACCATTTCTCGTTATGCAGTTGTTCCATGGACATTTTGTATTTTTTTTAATTATGTCCTTTATCAGATTTCCCCCCCCTTTATTCCTGTGAGGTATGTGGCATTGAATGTTGTTATGCAATATCTGTAAAAGTAATATTCATCCTGACTAGAACGTTATTTTATTTAGATACTGTATTTATTTTCTTTCTTCAGTAGGCAGGTTTGATGTCAGGCGTTTTAATGTATTAAATACATTTTAACACAATTTTACCATAACACACACATTGTTAGAACATCCCTATGAAAACTGACATGTGATTTAAAAAATCATTCATTGAATAAATTCATTAAAAAGGTAATTATTAATATTTATGTCAAAATTCTGATTTTTATTCTCACATTTCTAAGTTTAATTCTCAAAAATATACCTTATCTATCTATCTATCTATCTATCTATCTATCTATCTATCTATCTATCTATCTATCTATCTATCTATCTATCTATCTATCTATCTATCTATCTATCATGATTATTTATTTAATCAATCAATCAATCAATCAATCAATCAATCAATCAATCAATCAATCAATCAATCAATCAATCAATCAATCAATCAATTAATTAATTAATTAATTATTTACTTACTTAGAATAAAATAAATTAATAAAAAGGAGACTTTTTATCTCACATTTCTTCTCCAAATTGTGAGATAGATATTGCAATTTTTTTCTCTGTTCCAGTTGTGGAAACAAACTTCCATCACGTTATTTTAATCCCTGTTACACAAGTTACATGTACTTATCATAATAATAAAAAAAATATGCATAATTACATACAAGTAACCTTATAAGCCAAACCCTAATCCTAACCCTAACCATATAGTAAGTACGTGTAGATAATTAATATTGCTCAGTACCTAAATGTATAATTACACTGTAACAATGACACCTTGGAAATAAAGTGAAACCAAAAGCTGTATCTCAATAAACAAGGCTAGTTTGTAATAGTCTTCTGTATTTTCCATAACCTAGCATTCAGAATTGGCCTGCGAGCTAGGATAAAGCATAATGCAAATTGCATCGATGTTTAACAATTAAATTAATGAATTCGGTGCTGAAACAACATGAAAGTGCATAACATATTATTCATATGTATAATATTTGCACATATTTAGAGTGTGTGTGCTGTGCAGAGTGATTAAGTTGAAGCGTCAGTGTTTTCTCTCACTTCAAGGTTGGTTCTTATTCTGCTCCATTAGAAAATAATATATACGTGCAAACTGAATATAATGTTTCCAGGCACTTATTTACATTGTGGAAATGATATACAGGTGCATCTCAATAAATTAGAATGTCGTGGAAAAGTTCATTTATTTAAGTAATTCAACTCAAATTGTGAAGCTTGTTAATTAAATAAATTCAATGCACACAGACTGAAGTCTTAGTCTGTGTGCTTAGTTTAAAACTTAGTTTAAGTCTTTGGTTCTTTTAATTGTGATGATTTTGGCTCACATTTAACAAAAACCCACCAATTCACAATTCACCAACTCAACAATTCAACAATTAGAATATTGTGACATGCTAATCAGCTAATCAACTCAAAACACCTGCAAAGGTTTCCTGAACCTTCAAAATGGTCTCTCAGTTTGGTTCACTAGGCTACACAATCATGGGGAAGACTGCTGATCTGACAGTTGTCCAGAAGACAATCATTGACACCCTTCACAAGGAGGGTAAGCCACAAACATTCATTGCCAAAGAAGCTGGCTGTTCACAGAGTGCTGTATCCAAGCATGTTAACAGAAAGTTGAGTGGAAGGAAAAAGTGTGGAAGAAAAAGATGCACAACCAACCGAGAGAACCGCAGCCTTATGAGGATTGTCAAGCAAAATCGATTCAAGAATTTGGGTGAACTTCACAAGGAATGGACTGAGGCTGGGGTCAACTGAGGCTGGGGTCAAGAGCCACCACACACAGACGTCAAGAGCCACCACACACAGACGTCAAGGAATTTGGCTACAGTTGTCGTCAGAGGCGTCTTACCTGGGTTAAGGAGAAGAAGAACTGGACTGTTGCCCAGTGGTCCAAAGTCCTCTTTTCAGATGAGAGCAAGTTTTGTATTTCATTTGGAAACCAAGGTCCTAGAGTCTGGAGGAAGGGTGGAGAAGCTCATAGCCCAAGTTGCTTGAAGTCCAGTGTTAAGTTTCCACAGTCTGTGATGATTTGGGGTGCAATGTCATCTGCTGGTGTTGGTCCTGGTGTTGGTCCATTGTGTTTTTGAAAACCACTGCACTGCACCCTTTTACCAAGAAGATTTTGGAGCACTTCATGCTTCCTTCTGCTGACCAGCTTTTTAAAGATGCTGATTTCATTTTCCAGCAGGATTTGGCACCTGTCCACACTGCCAAAAGCACCAAAAGTTGGTTAAATGACCATGGTGTTGGTGTGCTTGACTGGCCAGCAAACTCACCAGACCTGAACATAGAGAATCTATGAGTATTGTCAAGAGGAAAATGAGAAACAAGAGACCAAAAAATGCAGATGAGCTGAAGGCCACTGTCAAAGAAACCTGGGCTTCCATACCACCTCAGCAGTGCCACAAACTGATCACCTCCATGCCACGCCGAATTGAGGCAGTAATTAAAGCAAAAGGAGCCCCTACCAAGTATTGAGTACATATACAGTAAATGGACATACTTTCCAGAAGGCCAACAATTCACTAAAAAAATTGTTTTATTGGTCTGATGAAATATTCTAATTAGTTGAGATAGTGAATTGGTGGGTTTTTGTTAAATGTGAGCCAATATTATCACAATTAAAAGAACCAAAGACTTAAACTACTTCAGTCTGTGTGCATTGAATTTATTTAATAAACGAGTTTCGCAATTTTGAGTTGAATTACTGAAATAAATTAACTCTTCCACAACATTCTAATTTATTGAGATGCACCTGTAGTTTATAGTTTAAATAAATACTAAATGCAATTAGTTGAATATAAGAATGTATTTAACCCACTTAACCAGGGCTTGAGTGCATATTTATATGTAATTCCATAATTACTTGTATATGGTTAAAGTTACTGCTCAATGCATTAATGATCAACTAAAATATACTTTAATGTCATGTTTATTAAAACATGTATGTCATGTATTCAAATCCATTGCTGTTAGAACTGGCCAGCAAGCTGGGTCGTTGCATTGCGCAAAGTAACAGATATTTATTTTATTTTTTACAGGAAACATATTTTACAGAATTTGCACAATTTAGTGAATCAGATGGATTCTGAAACATCACTGACAGTGCATGTAAATATTCTTAATATGTGCAGTATTTGCAATAAATAGTTAGTGTTTGAGCAGAGCGATGAATGAAGTTGTGTGCTTTTGCCCGAAGCGTCTGTGTTTTCTCTCACTCCATCAAGAGCATAACACGTTAACGGCCCATGAATTCACCCCATTAGACTATGAGCAATCCGAATGTGTGAAATATCATTAGAAAGAATATGAATTCCTAAATGCTATCCGTCTCAGGACAGTGCACTGAGTTTCTCTTTCTCTTCCATGTCTAAGGGACCTTTAGCAACCGCTCCCATTGATCTGAGGGAAATCAGTGGCATCTCTCTTGTGAATTTAATAAATGTGTTGATTGACACTTTCCTTGATGACTTTCTCTATGGGAGAGCTATACAAATAGCAGAGCTAGAGTTTGAATTAATGAAAGCCTTCCAAAGAGGATTCATGGGCCATTGACATGTCCCTGACATTAACATGGGGTAAATTTGTCGCCCATTTATTGAGGGACTAAAAAGTAGAAATGCTATTATTGTGGTGTCGGCGTAATGTGATGTGTTGAGGAACAGTGTTGGGGAAAGTTACTTTTAAAAGTAATGCATTACAATATTGCGTTACTCTCTGAAGAAGTAACTAATTGTTACTTAGGTATTTTTTATGAAAAGTAATGACATTACTTTTGCGTTACTTTCGCGTTACCTTTTAAATATGAGCAGGGCTTAATTGTTTGTTTTTAATACAAGAAGTTCTATTTATAGCAAATGTAAAAGCCTTTCACACCAAAAAGTGTAATGAATAAACCTCAGGCTGAAGGACGAGTAAATCACGTCTGTACAGAAGAACACAGGAGAAGAAGATTCAACACTCTTCAGCAATAAAAAAAACAATGAAGCACAATTGTTAGTTTATCTGAAGTCATTTTTGCTTATTAGTATGATTGAACTGGATCATCAAAGGTCAGCAAACACATCAGTTAATAAAATGGGATTATTTTGTGTTGTTTAACATATTTAATTATTGCAGGCTTGCGTCATATTCTGAGTTTGCATTTCACTGTTTTGATGAATATCTGAATATCTGTCTAGATGTACAGCAAGATCATGTTCACACAGCGCACTGTCAGTTAATAAATGGGAAAAAAGTAACGTTAAGAAGTAATGGGTTACTTTACTAGTTACTTGAAAAAAGTAATATTATTACGTAACTCGTGTTACTTGTAATGCGTTACCCCCAACACTGTTGAGGAGTGTTAAGTACCCAGATTCATGTGCATTGAGACGGATCATTACCGGTCGGGTTCGTTTTATGAAATGGGAGTCAGGAAAGATATGGACTTCAATTGCTCCCAAAATACTGTCTTAAGAGTGGACGTGCTAGGGGAATATGCACTTCTATAATATACTAAAACCATGTGGCAATATCGAATGGTTTATATTGTTACTTTCGTTTATTTTTGCAATATTAATGTTTTATTATTTTGTTATATTATTATTATTATTATTTAATAATACAATTTTTACATTTCATCAATAAATAAATCAATCAATCAATCGAATGGTTTATATTGAGTTACTTTCTGATCATTATTTGTCTTGTAATATTGACAAATCACTGCCTGATCATTACTGTCTGTTTTTATTGATTGCATGTATTTATTTGTATTTATTTGTATTTGTTGATTGCATGTATTTGTGTGTGTGTGTGTGTGTGTGTGTGTGTGTGTGTGTGTGTGTGTGTGTGTGTGTGTGTGTGTGTGTGTGTGTGTGTGTGTGTGTGTGTGTGTGTGTGTGTGTGTGTGTGTGTGTGTGTGTGTGTGTGTGTTTTAGATTTAGATTTTATTTGACTATCCCTTGTATGCAATATGTTTGAGAAAAAATTAAAAACAAGAATCCTTTGATTCATCTAACAAACAACAAGCAGATTTACTCCCAAATTATCACAATAACAATTATGTTTGAGGCGTTGTGCTTGTTAGTTGTGGGTGTTTTGGGGATAGTTAAACCGTGTTGTGCGTCTCTGCAGTGATGTCTTTGACACAGCTGATGAAGAGGTTTTCATGATGGGCTGCTCGCTTCGCTCATCAAGCGTTTGATGTGCACACACAGATACGGGTGTTACCATTGTTTGTTTTCCATGACCGCGTTCCCCAGCGACTCTGAGAAGCAGCCAGACATGATTCATCAACCAGGGAACAGCACATGGAAAACTAACCAACAGCAACAGATGTAGTCGATATCTCAAAACAGAAAATTAACTCCGGGCATCTGTCCTGATGGCTGCTAGATTGGCCAAATATGAGTCCATGTCGTGATGCTATCATAATGGAGCGAACAGCAGCTTTATTGTAACCTAGAAAGTGTGTGGCATCATCCCAGACCGGGAGAGAATGAAGGATAAGACGGCCTTGTCATCTCCAGCACATGTCCAACGACATCCAGATGAATATTGAAATGTCATCTGCCCTGATGCTAAAAATTTGAAATAATAAATATATGTATATATGCACTTAAAGAGAGACACTACTCAAGTACTTAAGTACACTTTTAAAAAGTGCACTTTGTAATAATGTTAAATCGAGTCTAAAGAACATGTTGAATAATGTTTTTAGAATATTATGTTATGTTGAATTACACTTATTTTGATGCGTTGACTAACATACTAAATCACACGTAAAGTATCTGAAAGGTATGGTGTTATTTGATATATTTAAAATGTATGTATTTTAAATATAATAAATTACAACATCATTACACATACAGTACATACATTTTTAAATACATGACATCTAATATTCAATATAATTATATTAAGCTATATTTTCGTTAACCATAAATTATTATCAGTACAATTGGTATATTTCAAAGACAACATAAGTATTGATGAAATTACATTTAAAGGAGGTTTTCGCTCCTAATTTAAATATTTAGCTCTTTAATCTAAATTAAGCACTATTAAATTGCATTTAGCACTATTAATCAATTTAAGGATTTCGTATAAATGTGAACTATAATACATTTTAATTTATATATATATAAAAAATTAACTGTTTTATTTAAAATACTTATGTTTTACATGATGCGCCTCTCCTACCAAAAATCATTGTTTTGCTGTTGTTGTTGTTATTGTTGTTTGGCGGAAAAAAAAGGAAGAAGAGCAAAAAACTACGGCTAGGCCCAAAGCTTTGCCTGTGCATTGACTTACAGAAAAGCCAAACATTCAATTCCTCCTGGTACTGTACCCTTCTACTCCAGAATAATAAAGCAGTTCAAAAGTTTACACAGACACTCTGCTGGGTTTCATTGAGAGGTTTGTTCTGTTTGGAAGACCCTGGCTGAAGCCCAGCGGAGCCACTGTGCTCACGGATGTTTTGGCTCTTTGGATGCGAAGCGCTGAATCCTTCAGTTCTGGCAAATCTAACCCAACATTTGGGTCTTTCCTGCCGGCCAAACCTCCCAGTCTGCCACCCCATGGGCTTTAAACCAACACATAGTCCTGCTTTTCTCTTTATTGCCATAGTTTTGTGCTGTCAGAATACTAGTTGGAATTAGAAGTAGAGCTCTCGGTTGACAAAAATGATACATTGTTTATTGCTAATTTAATTAATCACATTAAATTGCATATATCAGTAATTTCAGAAAAAGCTTCCGGGTGATTTAAAGACAAGACATTATTTAGGAAGAGGGATACATCTTTGAATATATAATACAAAACTAGCTTCAGAGTTTACTCTGGGTCTAGCTATTTTACAAAACGTATATTTTAGTATGCATTTACATAAATAATATGCTTTAAAAAACTATACTTAAGTGCAAACTAAATATTTCAGAAAACAATTAATTGCATACTATTTAAAATTCAATTTAAATGTATTATAGTTTAAATGTATGCATGGAATCAGTTTAATTAGGAGTGAGTTTTTGAACCACTCAAGAAGGATATAAGTATATTCTGTACTTGAAATATGATAAAAGTGTTTAATTTTGTACATTTAAATTATATCAACTTTAAATGTAACATCAAATAACACTACAATTAAAAATATAGTACGTTAGTCAACACATCAAAATAAATGTGTTATAGCATGAAGATGATTAATATATGATGATTTAAAATGTGTTTTAAAGTAAAATGTTTCATTTGACATTATTACTAAGGGAACCTTTTAAAAGTGTACTTAATTGTGTTATGAAAACGTGAAAGTGATTTATCTTTGAGTTCACTTAAGTAGCCTTTTATTTTTATAATATTTGATATACTATCCACTTTTATTTAAATATCGTTTTTAATATTCTGTGCTACCTGTGGTTTAGCCTGATATTTACAAAAACATGGAAATGTTACTTTAAGCTTGAAATGTTTAGTTTATAGAATTTGAAAATATTGATTTATTTGCGGATTGATTGAATGGTTGGTTGATTGATTGATTTGTTTAATGGCTTGTATGTAAAATTAATCATTAACGAACATGACAGCCAGTTAAAAACATTCCACACACAAGCTTGAATGCAAATCTCTGGTAAAGCATGAGGAAGATTTAAGAGGCTTGTAAAGGTGGAGCTCCATAAATATTGTGTCATAGTAGTTACTTTCCCCTGTATTGACCTGAGGAAATTGTATTCAAATCAATAGCAAAGATGCAATGCTTGTCATAAGGGACCACAGCTGAGATTAATCATAACACAAAATGTAACAATACAAGTTTATAATGAAATACGCATATAGCTAACGCACATAAGCTAGTTACTTAAAAGAACAATATAATCATCCTCCTAGGCTCTTGTAATAAACAGGCTATTTAAAGCAGAATTAAATTATGGTGTAGTCAATCTTGTGATATGATTACAAAGCAGCTGCTTCAAAAGCTCTATGTGTAATTTATGTTAACACGAGAAAGGAAAACTCTGGTAGACGTATAGCATGTGACTGCTGCAGTAATTGCCCATAAATATAAAGTTTCACAGCGCCACCTATTCACTTCCCTCAGAGCAATTATGTCGAGGATGGAGGTGACACGCGCAGCCGTCTGCCTTGATTTCAATATTTTTGGAAGCACAGGTGTGCCTGCGCAGATTTAGCAGACTGTGTTCTAAGCTACTTATGTTAACAACATGAAACAGTGCTTCTCAAGCGCACTAGCTAGGCCAATTACAACTGCTCTCCCTCCTTCTTTTAATTTAGTCAAGAGGGAGACTGTTATCGTTTAAATGACTCTCTATCAGGGCCCGCAGATGGTATGAGTTAGTTGCAGAGGTAATGAATTGTGCACTCACTCCCACAGAGCAGGTGAATGGTGAAGTTTTGGCAGTGTTTTACCAGTGCCGGCTGCTTTGAGTGAAAAACGATGCTTCTTGACAGCGAGGAGATAACTGGCATTTAATATATTCGCTTATTGAAATATTTACCCCAGTGTAAGGCTGTGACACCCGTTCTACATTGGCTTTGGCTTGTACAAATGTTTCCCATCATAGACGCCAACCGAGAACCCCAAATTAGACCAAGAAAGTGTCATAGATGCATTACTTTGTCAGTATGGGGGGGGGGGGTCTACAGAAATTAATTGTTCCTTGTGGTAAGTGCTGATAATTAATTAACATCTGATGTCTTTGGTACAGTATTAAATATGGGGTTTGTGTTATTTGGCCATGTGGAGAGGAGCTGGTGCCTATTTGTCAATTCAGAATCTGTTTTACCAGTCTGGCTCCATTCAGGGTTGTTAACTTGGTATCCAGGCAAGAAACATGCTGAAGCAAGCAGAGATATCTCACTTCACTGATTTGTCATATAACAGTGTTGTAATTTCCTCAAACAAAGCGCCCTTGAAGACACTGGCTCCCTTAGAAGATGGCTGCCTTTCTTTCTTTGGGTCTCTAACCACCTACAGACAGGCATCTATCATGCCTCATTGATGACTATGATAGAAGCAGATGGATTAGACACCAGGTCTTCCTCTTATTGCCATGGTAACCTCTAAATTGGGTTCCACTTTCCTGTGATAGCGTACGTCTGGCAGGGACTCATAATGATGGCTTTCTGTTCCATTACTGAAAAAGTTAGACTTAAAAAGGGTTAATGTATTTCTCGACTTGTGGATCTGATACCACTTTTACAAATGAGCTTAAGGATATGTATCACATTATCTTAGAGAGTACCGCTGTGACCCGCTCGAGGTGAAAACTAGATCTTAGACTGATAGCAAGGCTTTGAATTTATAAATGAAGTCTAAGGGAAGTTAAGACAGGGAAGTTTGATGTCGTGACTTGAAATCAGTGAAAGTGAGGTAGGACGTATTCAAAGGTAAATATATTTTGCTGATAAACACAGTCCTAACCTGGTTGAAATACGCTACACAACTGATTTATGAACAGATTCTTAAACAGTAGGCATCATACACTTACCCTCATTGTGATAGATTCAATAAACGACTGAGAATCATACACTTCCATATTTTAAAGTTGTTCTGATCATAACAATCTGGCGTAGAAATGTGCGCCTAGGAGACATGTGACAACAGAAAACAATGTGTGTTCTAAAATCAGCTTAAAATATCAAACATGTTTAATATCCTCCAAGTGGATGGAATCATAGTCTGAAGCTAAAAATCTGAGTCTTTGGTTATACACTATGCAAGTTTTTTTTAACAAAATCTGTCAACTCATCTGCAGAGTCCTAACCTGGTTGAAATACGTGTAACACAACTGATGTTGCACCAATCCCAATTTCCCGACTCTAAACTTAATCATTAAATCTGACTAGTTCACAGGAAGTATTTGTTCCAGGACCAACAAGGACTGAAGTGCTCCTGGAGGTCCACTTTCCTAGTTTAGCTCCAACCTTCCCCAAAACACTTGCCTAGAAGTTTCTAGTCATCCTGAGATCTTGATTCCCTGGAGCTAAACTCGGCAGGATAGTGGACCTACAAGAGCAGGATTGGACACTCTTGAATAAGGATGTTCACAAAAGAACACTTACCAATTACTTCCTAACTACCTACACTGTCAGCAAAATGTGCAAAGACGGTATCTGTATATGTGTAAAAGCTTGTCACTGGCACAGTCCCATTAAAAGGACAACGTTGTACCTTATCTAACTGTAAAAAAAGTGCATGTTAGTAGTAATTTGTTCCCTTTAAGGTACTACTTTGAACCTTTTAGGGGTACATAAGACACAGATTTGAGGGTACTGCCCAAGTGACAATTGTGGAACCCTTAAAGATACAATTATTGCATGTTTTTGAGATTGTATAAGGAATTATAACATCCTGCAATATGTTTTGTCAATGCTATCCATGTTTAAAAAAAACGCATATGCTGGTTAGGTGTTTTGAAGCATGACAGCTGGATTGAGCTGGTTTAAGCTCATATACAGTTTATAACCAGCTCAGGACCAGCTTAAACCAGCTCAAACCAGCTGCCATGCTTCAAAACATATCTAACCAGCATATGCGTATATTTTTAGTATTTTTTTTTTTCAACAGGGATGGTTTGCTGTCTTTTATGTTTAGCAGTAATAATTGTTCAGTAACTTCTGGTCTTTAACTGCTTGGAGTGGGCTTCAAAACTCTATATCATCTCTATCTACTGTTTATAGGTGGGCCAAAGGAGGAAGTGTGATAAAGGAAGTGTCTGGAGACACTTATGAGGTCATAGTGGATCACTCGTTCTTCACAGAGCCAGTTTCCTGTGAGGTCACCAACCCGCTTGGGAGCACCAACATCAGTCGAAATGTGGACGTCTACTGTGAGTTCTTTCAGGGTTTTTTTCACATCAGAGTTGTCCAAAACTTCATGGTGTGCATGTCCCTACATAGCTACAACATGCTTAAAAACACCTGCACACTTCTAGCAGTCCTAAAGACCTTGATTAGCTGGTTCAGATGTGTTAAATTATAGTCGTGCATAGCTCTCCAAGAATGTGACTCACTGTGAGAAGAATTGGACCTCTGGTTCATAATTTTTGAAGTTATCTCCACAAATGTCAGGAGGAATACTTAAAATTCAGCTGCCACTAGTTTCACGTTAAAACAAACTTACAAGAATTATGTTTAAAATGTGACCTCTCTGAATAGATCTTATAACCTGGTTTATTTTATCCAGTTGGACCTTGGATGGCTGCAGAGCCCCAGTCTTTACAAGTTGACCAAGGATCCGATGCTGAGTTTAACTGCGCCTGGACCGGAAATCCCTCTTTAACTATCGTATGGATGAAAAGGGGCTCTGGGGTGGTAAGTTGCTAGACATTGTTATTGCATATTGCCATATAACCATAGCTCCACATTTAATATTTGAAGTAAACCCATAGTTCTCTTTCACCAATCATCCCATTTTGCATTATAGCTACATTAATAGTGCATTGATGTTCAGACATCTTGTCTTTGTAAAGAAGAGATCAAGCAAACATGAAAAAACAAATCAATTTCATTTGATTTTGGCTTTTCATCCATTTATTTTAAACTTCAATATAATATTCTCTGTATAAAACCTTTGATCTATTAATACATTGCCTTCTATTTCTGAACAGTTCAGAAACAGAATCAGAACATTTCTAAAAAGACATTCTTATTTCAAGGACAGGATGGCACATTCAGTGCTGTGCCCCGATGGCAAACATCAGGGTTTTTCAGATTCCATGCGATTCTATTACACGCAGATGGATAGTGGCTCAGGTTGGGGTATGTCTGTATTCTGGCACAGAAATGGGGGAAAGTGTGCCCCTCTGAAACCAAACGGTCTCATTTCTCTCTCGGTTGACTGTCACCTACCATCTCTGATGTTCACACGGTCCTCCTCATCTGACCCAAATTGGATTTTAATAATTGAAGAAGAAGGTCCTTTTCCAAGCTTAGCTGCCCATTCGTGAGTCCTGATTCGTTTTGACTCTGGCCAGCTCCTTTTGCACTCCTTTTTAATGTTTTGATCTTTGACCTCTGGCTACAGGTGCTTAGCAATGAAAACATCCTGACACTGAAATCTGTGAGGCAAGAGGATGCTGGGAAGTATGTGTGCCGCGCAGTGGTGCCTCGTGTTGGAGCGGCCGAGAAGGAAGTCTCTCTCACCGTAAATGGTACGTTTGATGCTTTTGTACAAGGTTCATGGCTAAAGGGGTGTGTTTGATGAGTGCAAATGTGCCCGTTATGGAACATATGTAAATAAAAAAAGGTGCAAGTAATTGGAAATCCAGGTGACAGAATTATACCTATTTTGCCATTCATGTTGACTCTGAGACAGAAGTTTGAAGTTTACACTTCGTTCTGCTATTTCTCTGGGCTAATGCCGATTATATTCATTAAGAATTGCACGAGGAGCTGTTTCTTAGGCTGTGACAGGCTAATGAACACAGGAGAATAGCGGGAGACTGGCTACTCTCAGATAAATGACTTCATTACGGCCGCTTGATATTCAGGCGGCATACATTAGCCACACGACAGCTTTCATTCGCAAAATCCAACACGTCTTTTAAAAGCTCCTTTCTCTCCAAAGCTATTTGCCATGGGCCATGGCTTTGACGTGAGTGGAAAATAAGAGAAGTTCAGCCAAAGTGACAATTGTGTTTGCATTGAATGATTCCTCTGCAAGTTTAGATTCACTAATGCAGTTTGGTGCTGGGAAATGAAAGAAAATCAATAAAGAACTGTCATGACTGATAGTATTAATATGCAAAATCAGACATTCATTTGAGGCTTAGAGAGAACTCAGGAATTACAGAATACCACCACTTTCATCAAGTTCATTCTGTTCTTTATGAGGACAGTAAAGGGTATCTCTGCTTTGCATTCATTTTTGACTTTTAGAGAGTCCAGGGTTGCCTTTAATCCTGAATAAATACAGTCTTGTTGTGTGTTTTCCTGGTAGTAGAATAATTTGTAGAAGTTTATGAAAAGATCCAACCGTGTACCACCATGTCTCTCAGTATTAACCCCTTTAAGGTCACAGGCAACTAAAGTTTCCAAAGGCTCTGCAATGGTTTTACCATCTGGTAATTTGTTCTGGGTAACTATAGTGTCCTAAAACAACAGGTATACTGTATAAGTAGACAACCTAAGGCAGAGTTTGTGATGATACAGGTATACAGGAATATCATGAAAAAGGTAAATCTTTTTTGTCACTCATTTCACAAAGTTAAACCCATATTTTATATAGATTAATTACACATAGAGTTAAATATTTCAAGCCTTTATTCTTGACATTTTGATGATTATGGCTTACAGATAATGAAAACCCAAAATTAGATCTCAGAAAATTTGAATATTACATAATATCAATAAAAAAGTATATTTTAAACAGAAATGTTTTAAATCAGGCTTCTGAAAAAGTATGTTAATTTCTATGCACTCAATACTTGGTTGGGCTTCCTTTTGCCTGAATTACTGCATCAATGCGGCGTGGCATGGAGGCAATCAGCCTGTGGCACTGCTCAGGTGTAATGAAGCCCAGGTTGCTTTGATAGCGGCCTTCAGGTCATCTGCATTGTTGGGTCTGGTGTCTCTCATCTTTCTCTCATCTCATAGATTCTCTATGGGTTCAGGTCAGGCCAGTTTGCTGGCCAATCAAGCACAGTAACACCATGGTCATTGAACCAGCTTTTGGTACCTTTGGCAGTGTGGGCAGGTGCCAAGTCCTGCTGGAAAATGAAATCAGCATCTCCATAAAGCTTGTCAACAGAAGGAAGCATGAAGTGCTCTAAAATTTCCTGGTAGATGGCTGCGTTGATTGTGGACTTCAGAAAACACAGTGGACCAACACCAGCAGATGACATGGCGGCCCAAATCATCACTGACTGTGGAAACTTCACACTGGACTTCAAGCAACATGGATTCTGTGCCTCTCCACTCTTCCTCCAGACTCTGGGACCTTGATTTCCAAATTAAATGCAGAATTTACTTTCATCTGAAAAGAGGACTTTGGACCACTGAGCAACAGTCCAGTTATTTTTCTCCTTAGCCCAGGTAAGATGCTTCTGACGATGTTTCTGTTTCAGAAGTGGCTTGGTAGCCCTTTTCCTGAAGATGTCTGAGCGTGGTGACTCTTGATGCACTGACTCCAGCTTGAATCCACTCCTTGTGAAGCTCTCCCAAGTGTTTGAATCAGCTTTGCTTGGGCCTCCCTGTTGCTTGTGCACCTTTTCCTATCCAATTTCTTCCTTCCAGTCAACTTTGCATTTAATATGCTTTGATACAGCCATCTGTGAAAAGCAGTAATGACCCTCTGTGTCTTACCATCTTTGTGGGGGGTGTCAATTATTGTCTCCTGGACCATTGCCAAGTCAACAGTGTTCCCCATTATTGTGGTTTCAAAGAACAAGAGATACGCAGAATTTATACTGTAGGGATGGTCATTTATTGAAACTCAAATTTAAATATTATAATAATTTTAGACTTTCATGAGCTGTAAGCTCTTATCATCAAAATTAAAACAAAAAGCATGTTAAATGTTTTACATGTAATGAATCTAAAATATATGAAAATTTCACTTTTTGAAATGAGTTACAAGAAAAAAATGTACTTTTTCACGATATTCTAATTTGTTTAGTTGTACCTGTTCTGGATAATATGTCACATTATAGTACTTAATTCACACAGTTTTGGATGTTTACTGTGAAAAGTATTTAAAGAAACCTATAAATGAAGCAAAAACAAGTAAACTTGAAAATTCACACCCTAAATCTGGTACCATTCTAGCAAATAATGTCACTTTTTACAATCAAAATAATTATCCCTTGTTTTCTCACATCACAACACATTATATGATGCAATCAACACATTGCAAATGGGGTTAAAACATTCTACCAGAATGAGCAAATAATTATGCAAATTTGTCTTAAGACATATATGATAAGTTGACTTAAAAAAATGAGGAAATTCATTGCCTTAAAATCATTAAGTAAATAGTAATTTAAAAAAAAATCAGTGAACTGTCATGTCAACGTAACGTATTTTTATTATCATTATTTACTTACTAATTTAAGGCAACAGGTTTCCTCAATTTTATCACTTTTTACAGTGCTGATCATCTAATATTTATTTATCTGAATTGTTATTATTTTTAATTATTCCTGTACCTAGTTTATTTTTATTGTATCATTTTAAAACCGCTTGACCTGGATCTGTCTTTTAGGCATCAAAGAGTAAGACTCTTTTGATTTTTTCAATAAGTGAGCCCTTTTGCTCTAAAAGCCACAAGAGGACGGCAAGCTGTGTTCTAACTCATTTCTGGAAGTGAACACAAGAGTGCGGCGTGTTAGATTCAAGCACCTAGCGTAGCTTTTGATGTGGCAACATGTGGCGCAGGCTCTCTTGTAGCACGGGGCTGATTGTTTCAAGTTCTGGTGCATTTGGGAGATGAAGCCGATCATTTCACATCTTGCTCATCAACGTGCACTCCTGACGAGTGACTGAAATTCACAAGCATTGACGTGATGAATGACTGATGACCAGAGCTTTGTGTTTCAAAGGCTTGATCAGTAAGATGAAAAGAGGGAAAGCAAGTGAGAAGGATGAACTAGAGATAAAGAATTGATAATCCACCTATGTTTCGCTGATCCTCACTGAGTCATATAAAACGAATTTATGCTAACAATTAAATGCACGCGTTTGGAGTTTGTCAATATCGGTTTCCTCCCAGTTGCATGTCACTAGAACCCAGAGCTCCTACTGAGATTCAGAATATAGACAAGAGAGTCCCAGCGTTCTCTCAGGCCCAATGTAATTTAATTATAATCAAATAGCTAGCAGGGGACACCGTTTTCGAAAACACGCTAATGGATACACATTGCTTTCTGCTTTTTGTTCCCTACTTCCTCAGATAGGGATCTCATTTCTCCATGTGTATTTTGAGCCTTAATGGGATTTAATATCTAAATGTGTCCTTATGTTCATTTATTTGTGTTGTGGCTTGTGGATTCAATTTGTTTGTTTGTTTTATATGCTGTTCAGTTGAAAATTCAGCATTTCTATCACAGGAATAAATAGCATTTTAAAATATATAACAGTTATTTTAAATTGTAATAGTATTTCCCTATTTTGACTGTATTTTTTATTAAATAAATGCAGCCTAGGTGAGCATAAGATTTAATCATAGTATACTTTGTATTTGTCTGTGTGTGAGTATTCAAATTTATTTGACTGCTGGGTTGAATATCTGGCCATAGGTTTTGAAAATGTGATTCAAGTAAGAATAAGACATTTGTTTTTGATTTTGAAGACATCTACTTTAAGTTATCATCTTGTAGGTTAAACTGTTTGTAAACTGCAGCAGTATTAATGCATGAATCAAACTCACGTATACAACATTCCTGACAGTTTCCCCGCCCTGTTATTTTTTTTAGCATATTGCTGTGTGTGAGCAGACACAAATAATATAGCAGAGTGAGATCCCTCACAATAACTTTTCCTCTATCTTGGCTCCACTGACTTACTCATATCGTGTTACCAGCTCCCATTGAAAATGAACAACGTTCGGTTGCTCATTGCTGCAAATCACTGTCAGTTTGAAAGCTCCTTAATAGATGTATGGTTGAAAATTTGCACTTTGCAATGGGGATGAAGACACAATGGAGTGGAGGTGAATTGCCGTAAGGAACATTTTATGCTATCACTAAAATGGGTTGGAAGGAATAAGGAGGAAGTCACTTCTAGGCACTGCTGAGAGTTCAGGGAAGACATTTAAAAATAGGGCGTAGTGTGCCCAAGGTAAGTGTGCAGGTAGAAAGAGTCCAGCACCTGCATTTAATTGCAGGATCTGCAGGCAAGAGGACATACGGAGCATGCGCTATTCGTGGAACTGGGTTCTGTCCTCTTGGAGTGCTGTAATGGAAATATATGGCAGCGGAAATGAGGCGAAACAAACCAGGCTCAACCTCTCACTGCTTCAGCATGCAGTTGCGGTTTACCGCGATCCAATAATTGCTGGGATGATGTTTCTCAATCACATTGTTTACATGTGTCATTTTCAATGTCATGTGAAGACATTATTGGGTTAATGTAACATACTTGTACATGAAAGCATCCATGTATGTATGTCAGGAAGAGTACATTGTGTCTCCAGGAAAAAGTACATTAAACCCAGCATAGAAATGGGACATATGCATCTCTGTGGAAGGTTGCTACTTTTGGTTTGTGTGCATAAATGCACTGGTGCACATTTGTCAACCAAAGTTTAACACACTGAGAAAAATAGGTTTGTATAAAAGCTAAAAAAAAAAAAAAAAAAACAGAGAAAATTGAAAGCTCCTTCTGAAATAGGGCACATTTTAATGTCCCTCCTTTTGAATATAATTTATTTATTTATTTTTCTCTAGACATCCATACCCCAAGAAAATTAGTATTCCACTTTCATGCAAACTTGCAGATATAGGGGAGAAGAGAAATCGCTACAGATTAATGATTTGGCAAATGAAAGCTAGTAAAATAAATGGCGACAGTGGTGCAGAGAGACATTTGTGGTGCTTAGCGCAAGGTTAATAATGTAAGTATGCTAAAACCGTATTTTAAGAGTAAAGCTTAATCACAAAGTGCATTGGTGTAAACTTTTATAAATAAATTGTGAATGGCTGAATGGTTAATAAAGGAATATTCATCAGATCGGATTAGGTTGCTCACTACTTCTGAATAAAACGCAGATGGTGAAAATATGAAAACACTCAAGTACCACCTTTCAGTTAAAACTGTCAATCAGGTAATTACTAAAGTCAGTACCTCATCTTATTCATCAGTCATGTGACTAACACGAGACCTAGGCAAAACATCTATAGAACAGCCCACAGGCCTGTCGATTTCCCATCTGTTTCAAGCCACGGATATTTAAATCACATCTCGTAAGACCAAAAACAAAGATATGTGAAAAAAACTGCAAGTTAAGGGCACTTGCAATCCATACACAGCACATGCCGCAGTATTTAAATCATTAAAAATGGCAGGACATTTTAAGACGCTTAACGTACCCTAATGTACTAAAGCAGTGATATTAAAAGATCAAATTCAGTGCACACGATATGAATGATGCATATACAGGAAATATATATACATATACAGACTGCTCAACAGCTTTTTCCCCCAGGCTGTGAGAGCCCTGAACTCAACTCACCCCACCCCTCTCTGAAACCCCATACAAACCCCCTACCACTTGAAACATGGACCATCGCACACCCCCTCCCCCCAACCTTACCACATCACGGAAAAAACTCTGAAACTTTTTTGTGCAATTGGAAGTGTGCTACACACAGGTGAGTAGGCCTGTACAAACCACCTGTAGTAACACACTCTCCTCTATTCGCACTAGACACTTTCACACACTACTGTGTGTACATAATCCCACAAAAGACTCAATAGTATATGTATGATTACATGCTCATGCACTACAAATCACCTTACACTGTTCACCCGCCAGCTGCTTGACTTACGATGTTTCTCTCTCAAAATCTGTCAGTAAGTTAGTTGTGTATAGGTTTATAGTGTTCTTTTTTACTTCATTCTTGTATGTCTGTATTCATGTAGCACCGTGGTCCTGTGAGGCACGGCGTTTCGTTCCACTGTATGTACCCACATGTAGCGGAATGACAATAAAGCTCAACTTAACTTGACTCGATAAGCCCAGAATATGAACACAATTCACTAAATTAAGCTTTTATTCATAATAGTTTTCTATCCAAATATCAAAACTCAACATATTTCCCTCTCTCATAACATAAAATACATACTTTACTGTTACTGCTATGCGTTATACATAATTTGAAATAATTTGATAACTTGAAAATCACCAGTTGTAATCATAAATATTCTGTTTTCATAAAGCAGCTCAAAGGCCCTTCCTCGCTCATAAAATAAATGTAAAATTTATCATAGTTTAATCACTGGTGTAATGTAAAATATTTCAAGACACGCATTTCAGACAATTTCAATTCATGCAATATGTCAAAGCTTTAAACCATGGCGGAAAAAAAATCAGTCTGCGGCAATATTTTAGAAGAAGCCCAGTTTCACAGGAAAACCAAAAATTTGGCAACACTTAAAAGTGGAAACCATTAGTTAATGTTTTAATGGTTAACAGTTGTAATGGTTTGTAATGTTTGTAATGGTATTTGTAGCGGAAACCATCTGTGATCCTTTCTATTGTGTGTTTCCCCCCTCTGCAGGGTTATTAGCTTTGCTTGGATATGTTTGTATTAACTTAAATAGTTTTAGTGGAGATGCTTAGCATGTTGTGCTAGGCAGTTTGTGAATATTTACAATACATTATTGCAACATGAACTGCCAGATGTGATATGCTAAGCTAGTAGGCTAAACTGCAGGCCATCTGGAAACAAAAATAAGGAAAATGTTTTATTTATTAATTTTACCTTCAGTAATAAAATGATGGCAATGAGCTGGGATTTTAGCATTTACCAAAGTCAATTGGTTTTTTGAACAGGGTGTTGGTTAAATGCCTGAAATAATGTATGTGGTTAGCACAAGCTCAATATATTTTAATGTTTTATTGTTCACCAATAAAAACACATCAGTTTACACTTTTAATTGTTAAAGCTTTTACTTGTCTTGAAAATCTATTGATAACAAAATAGGACTACAAAGTTTGTCAGGGAGATTAAATATTACTCTGATCTGCTTCAAAATGCATAAACATTGAATTTATTTGTGAATATTATCATGATCAAAATACGTAAGAATCAAGTAAACCTTTGTTGGTCACAGAGCTTATTTTCTGCAATAATCCACACGCCAATGTAAAAATCCTATTGTTTTTTTTTGTTGTTGAGGGAAACAGGTGATGCAAACTTTCAGGTTGGCCTACATAAAATACATATTCACTGCAGTGCCTTTATAACACTATATACAAATTGCAACTCAAAACATTATTTTTTATATATTCTCAGAATTATTTTATGGACTATGATCCATTCATCATGACACTTGTACGCCCCCTACTGTCACAAACCTATGCCCTGCTGTGCGCTCTATCTGTATCTCTCTTTCTCTCTCTTTCTCACCCAGCCTTCCCACTCCCCATGGAGTTCCTTAAAGCCAGCATTCTGAGGATAAGTGATAAGCTATCTAATTATATTCCTCATTTACAGCCTGATCCATGGGCTGATTCTTCTGAGCCACCAAGCGCTGGTCTTACCTCCACCAGCGGGGAATGATCTGAATGTATTTACCTTACGCCTGCAACTACACACACACACACACACACACACACGCACACACTCCAGCTTTTATCACATGCTATCACATGGATTATGATTTTGTAGTCGTAGGGTAGCATGAACATAGCACGCACACATTAGGTACTGCTGCAGCACTAGCGTCTAATGAAGGGGTGCGAAGTGTAACATTCCTCTCCACCAGCCTGATATTCTCCTCACTACAGCACTCCATCTGCCTCATGCTCATCTAGATGCTAATGTATTCTAATACGAGCCAGTTAATAAACTGCAATTACGAATCAGTCGAGAGACACCACCGCGTATGATTGGCAGATCCATGATTGGTAGATTGGGTTGAATTTGTGTGTGCATGTGCATCTAAGTGCGGCTTTTGGCAGGGTTGGGGTTGGTAACCCATTAAGCAGGGATGTTACTCTGAATCTATCCTAGAGAAAGTTGTTTACCTTTACATCAGTGCATTGCCTTGTTTCGTGCAATTGTGAAAAAAATAGGGTGAGCCGTAGCATAAGTCAAAGTTCAAGGCTCCATGGTTAAAATTGAAGACAAAGATACGCTCCGGGGGCCCTTATCTTTTCAAAATAGCATTTCTCCGCCATTGGCACTCTACCGATTGCAGCCTATAGAAATAGACTTGCAGTTGGCACGCCAAGTCTTTTCTCCTCGGGAGACATGAGGCCTGCCATAAATCAGTTATTTTCAAGATTGAAAATGAAGACCAGACCCTCACTCCCTCACCCTTAACACATCTCTTAAATAGACCAGCCCACAAGAGACTCCGTTAAGAGCCTGCCCATTCAAAGCGAATACAATACTGCTCTTTCCTTTTAAAGCCAAATTTCTAACATGCCACTGCAAGGCCTTAGTACTGCACACTTGATTGGCAGATCCTACAGATGAGATCTTTAGCCTGCTCGGTTAAAGTTTTACTCCGCTCTCGAGCGTGGGCCAGCAGGATTTTTCGCTTTTGGAACTGGTAATGTGGATGTCAGCCTTGGTACGTGCTTCTGTAGCTCTACAGGGTGAAATAATTTGAATAGTTACACAAAAACTCTGCATCTTATTCACATACCAACAGTCTAGCTGTCCAAATTATGGTCATTATACAGTGCACCGGATTCATAAATGTCAAGGCTGCTTGACCAACACAGCTGAAATTCTGTGCACAGAAAGTGGGTGGTAAATAGTAAGTGATGTTTGAAAAATTATATTTGTGTACATTTTCTAGTGAATGAAGATCAAATGAAGAAGAAGAGTGTTTTTATAGCATGGCTCACATTCAGACTAGTAGTATAGTCAAGTGTACTTTTAGCATTTTAAAGAGCCAATTCAAGTGTCTGGAGTGATGCACTCACTAAAACATACCAGATTGCTTTAGTCTGCCAAATCTTCCACAACAAAGACCAACGATTGGGAATTACATATATAATCATCTCTGCACCAATAAATGAGCAACACTTTCTGCTTCTCTGCCTTATGATATCTAATTACTTTAACTTTCACTAGAAAGTTTCTTAATCGCATTCACATTCCTGAACATGATGAACGCTTAGCCTTATGGGCTGTTTACGCTGTTTTAGACACTGTTTTTAACTAAAAATTGAACACTTTTCCTGCATTTTGTGACACAGGTGCTTGGGGGCCTGAACATTTATTTTTTTAATTTTTTTTGGAAACAGATTTCAAAGTGCAAGTTTTTGAAGACAATACTGTTATTATCCTGTTTAAACTACAAAAAGGCAAATTTGTGACAGCTGTGATTTCATGAGTATTACGTGTTCACACTATAGGTACCTGCGCAGACTAATAGTGTTTTTTTACATAGTGAACTTGCCACCTACTGGCCTGGCTTGTATAATACAGCGTTTTTTAGTCGTTTTCACAGATCTGTGTGAATGGGGATTCTTTTGAAAATGTTGCTGTCTGTTTTTTTTTTTTTTAAACGCAACCTTTTCCATTTTTAGTACATAATTATCATATTAACAAACTCTAAAATACCACCATTATTGTGTGTGTTAAGGACACTGAGCTTTGGCATTTATTAAATATGGGACAGTGTTGCGCACTTCTTCCTGTCATGCACATAGTCTCTCAAGTGGCCAAGACCAAATGTGGATATTGGAACAGGTCCATAGTGTTCCTATGTTTTAAACAGTAGAGCATGGCATTAGCAATGGCAAGGTTGTGGGTTTGAATCCCAGGGAATGTGTGAAGTGATAAAAATGTGTACCTTCAATGCAATGTAAGTCTGTCAAATGCATATATACATATTTGCATAATTTCTTCTGAAAATAAACAATGCTGTTAGAAGGTCAGTTCCATTCAGTGCAACTTCCCAAAATGCTCATGTCTCTACCTCTACAGTGCTATCTTGTACTTCAGGAACTGCAGGACAATGAGGAAATTATACATGCATATGTGATCTGAATCATTATATGAAATAGTACGCTGCCATAATATATTAGTAAACATTTTCATGCTAATACTGGCTAAACTGCCAATTGTAACAAAGTAACACTTGATCTTTTCTAGTTTCGAAGAGATTCCTATGACTTTCTCTAGCAAACAAGGAAGACACAGTGTCAACAGTTTTGAGTATGTGACGAGTAACTACGTGTGTCTGTTCTCTCCTCAGGACCTCCGACCATCTCCAGCACACAGACCCATCAGGCTCCACATGGGGAGAAGGGACAGATCAAATGTTTCATCCGCAGCACACCACCCCCAGACCGCATTGTGAGTTACTCAGCTCTCTCCTTCCAGTGACTCAGCTTAGACAGGATTGCAGCTGTTGAGTGGGTGGTTGCTGTTGTCACAGGGCTCATGTGACTCCATTAGACTCAGTAAACACAGTCCAATAATGCATAACGCACTCATGAGTTACGATCTGTTTAATAAATTAAATTGCATCTCAAATCATTTGTTTCCTCTATATGAGTGAACCGGTATTAGACATGGCAGGCTTACAGCCCTAATTTCTCATTTATTGCATGCTTATGCCAAGTAACCACAGATCCAATTAGGATTTACCACTCTTAGATGAACTGTCTCCTCTCTGGGCCAATTTTTGATTCATTACTCACACTGTGCGTATATGTGTGTGTTTGTGGCTGTGCGCATGGAAGTGCACAGGTAATCTCTGTGCGATGTTTACCCATGTGGCTTTGCTTTTATTGCCGTGCTATTTCTAAATGTCAGTTGAATGGGAAAGACTGCTCCTGTGGTCCGGAACAACCAGTAATAACTTTAGAAGTGTAATAACGCCAATAAAGCAGGTGAAAACAAACACAGGTCTCTCTTTCCTTCTGAAAAGACCAGCTTGCACCAGCACGCTGATTCAGAATAGTTTATGTTGGTTAATATTGGTCTAGAATAGATGGTAGAGACATGCTGTTTACCAGCAAATACTCCTTGTTGAGAAGTTGGAAAGGAGGTTTTGCCAGGTAAACCAGCATCGTGTTAAAAAAAGAATTTAATTACGTTTTTATTTATTTACTTATTTATTTTTATAGAAAATGTCTTGACTAATTGTATTTTTGTACCCCATCTGTCCCATTGTTCATATTCAAACACAAACCTATATGTAAAATGTGTTGACGTTTCTAATAAATTGTTTTAGTAACACTGTAATGCTATTATAGTTTTTTATTAATATTTTAATTCGTTTTTAATACTTTATGTTCTGATTTTTAGTTTAGCTATCTAGTTATTTTGTTGTGTTTTTTTATTTTTTTTATTTTTAATAATTGTATCTATATATTTATTTATTTATTTCTCAGGTTTGGTTTTAGTTTTTATCACCAAATAAAACTAAATGACAGTGAGCCTTGGCCAAGGTTTGTTTATTTATTATATTTTTTTACAATAAAAATTAACATATAACAAGTTCAAGTCTATTTAATTTCAAGTGAACTTTTTTATGCATTTGGTTTTCATTTTAATTTTAGTTAACTATAATAACCCTGGCCAAAAAGGCCATCATTATTGCAGTGATGCAACAGACCAGCATCAAAACAACACATGCTGGTATTTTCATTGTGGTTTGTTTTGTTCTTCATCAGGCCTGGTCCTGGAAGGAGACCGTCCTGGAGTCAGGGACATCAGGCCGCTACACGGTGGAGACAGTAAGCACAGAGGACGGAGTGCTGTCCACCCTCACCATGAGTAACATCGTACCCGCTGACTTCCAGACCATCTACAATTGCACCGCCTGGAACAGCTTTGGCTCCGATACAGAGATCATTCGCCTCAAGGAACAAGGTGGGAGCCAAGGTTCGCCAGGTTTCACCTTCTTTTCTTTAAAACATGGCTGTGGTAGAGTAGTGGTGCAGTGTTTTATAACCATGGTTTCTGAAAACACTGGAATAGTCTAGAAAGTATTTTTTTTCTCTATTACTTTCCATTTATCAAATTAGCAAGTCACATCTGAATCATATTAATATATTGTAATGCTTTTTATACCAGATTTAATTCACAAATGAAATAACTGACCATCATGACCTACTGTAAATATGACAATCAGTAATAAACTTTTGCATTAGTATATTGTCACACCACGAGTCGTGGCAGATTTGAAGTGAATCATTGAATCAGTGAGTTGTTGACTGAAGAGCAGTCTGATTCATAATGAAACACTCAGTGTGGTTTCCATGGCTTTTGAAAGCACTGAAATAGAGCAGAATCTGAGGGGGGAAATAATACTTTCTTTCATTACTTTATACGCTATAGATCACTTTACAAAAGATTACCAAGTTACATTGAAATCATATTAATGTATTTATACCAATTTTAGATTACAAATTTCATTCAGCTCTTTCCAAATGATTATTTCAGAGCAATATCAATAGTAATTGCATATAAATGCATTATTTAATTTGCAGCCTTGTTACAATGATTAATTTATCTCTTGTGTATTTCTTAAATTCTATCTGACCAGTGCTTTTATAGTTTGTGTGTGTTTACATACAATACACTGTAGTCCTGTTTTGACTGATTGCAGTTCTTTAATGGATTAGTTTCCCCAAAAATTTACATTTGTTCATAAATTTTACTAATTTCAAACCCTAATGATTAGAAACTTTACATAATGTGCTGGTCGTTCTGTTCCATGAAATTACAATGAATGGGGACTAAAGTGTTGTCCCCTAGGGTGACTATACACCCCTTGTCCCCCTGCCATGTTCTGTCTGTTTTCTAAATATCCTAAAATATCAGAGTTGTGGCTTTGTTTTCCTAAATTGTCTTGCTGAAGGAAAAGACTGAAAGGTTATTTGACCAATAGCATTCAAGCTTTGTACATAATCGACCAATCGTGGCATGTAAAAACGCGGGATCTACAGAGAATTGTCAAAGCTACGCAAATATGCAAGTACTGTACATATACTCTGACCGAAATGATAAACGCAACACTTTTATTTTTGCGCCTATTTTTCATGAGCTGAACTCGAAGATCTAAGACTTTTTCTATGTACAAAAAAGGCCTATTTTTCTCAAATATGGTTCACAAATCTGTCTAAGTCTCTGTTTGTGAGCACTTCTTATTTGCCTATATAATCTATCACCTCACAGGTGTGGCATTAGTTTGGCAGTAAATCCAACCGGCCTCACAACCGCAGACCACCTGTAAACATACCAGACCTCCACATCCAGCATCTTCACCTCCAAGATCGTCTGAGACCAGTCACCCGGACAGCTGCTGCAACAATCGGTTTGCATAACCAAAACATTTCTGCACAAACTGTCAGAAACCGTCTCAGGGAAGCTCATCTGCATGCTCGCCGTCCTCATCGGGGTCTCGACCTGACTGCAGTTCGTCGTCGTAACCAACTTGAGTGGGCAAATGCTCACATTCGATGGCATCTGGCACTTTGGAGAGGTGTTCTCTTCACGGATGAATCCCGGTTTTCGCTGTACAGGGCAGATAGTAGACAGCGTGTATGGCGTCGTGTGGGTGAGCGATTTGCTGATGTCAACGCTGTGGATCGAGTGGCCCATGGTGGCGGTGGGGTTGTGGTA
Organism: Ptychobarbus kaznakovi; assembly: GCA_027422405.1. Taxonomy (NCBI): domain Eukaryota; kingdom Metazoa; phylum Chordata; class Actinopteri; order Cypriniformes; family Cyprinidae; genus Ptychobarbus; species Ptychobarbus kaznakovi. The sequence goes on from CM049809.1 coordinate 19,175,858, forward strand.
TGGCCAGGCGTATGTTATGGACAACGAACACAGGTGCATTTTATTGATAGCATTTTGAATGCAGAGAGATACCGTCACGAGATCCTGGGGCCCATTGTTGTGCCATTCATCCACAAACATCACCTCATGTCGCAGCATGATAATGCACGGCTCCATGTTGCAAGGATCTGTACACAATTCCTGGAAGCTGAAAAAAATCCCAGTTCTTGCATGGCCAGCATACTCACCGTACATGTCACCCATTGAGCATGTTTGGGACGCTCTGGATCGGCGTATACGACAGCGTGTTCCAGTTCCTGCCAATATCCAGCAACTTCACACAGCCATTGAAGAGGAGTAGACCAACATTACACAGGCCACAATCAACAACCTGATCAACTCTATGTGAAGGAGATGTGTTGCACTACGTGAGGCAAATGGTGGTCACACCAGATACTGACTGGTTTTCAGATCCCCCCCCCAATAAAGTAAAACTGCACATTTTAGAGTGGACTTTTATTGTGACTAAGTCCTAAGGCACACCTGTGCAATAATCATGCTGTCTAATCAGCATCTTGATATGCCACACCTGTGAGGTGGATGGATTATCTCGGTAAAGGAGAAGTGCTCACTAACACAGATTTAGACATATTTGTGAACAATATTTGAGAGAAATAGGCCTTTTGTGTACATAGAAAAAGTCTTAGATCTTTGAGTTTAGCTCATGAAAAATGGGTCAAAAACAAAAGTGTTGCGTTTATAATTTTGGTCAGTATAATTCACGAGTACTGTAAAGAGCATGTCAATAATAAAACAAAGCCAGAACCTGTACATTTTAGCCAATTTAGAAATCCCAGCTGGGAAAAAAAGGCCACACGGTTACCCTAGATTTTTCTGAGGACTTCTAAAGCCGTACAATATCTTTGTATGACAAACTTGTTTGGGAAAACTATTCCTTTAATTAAAACAATATATATATTTATGGGTTTAGAAGAACTGCATACAATAATTCAGACCTTAAACAGGCATCAGCTGTGAGTACACAGAGGTCGTAATGCTTAGTTTGTATTGGGAGCCTCTAATTAACTTTGTGTAGGTACAGCTTATTGTCTGACTCAGCCTCTCATTATCATTTGGCCGTAAAACCTGGCCTCGATCTTTTGGTTTAAATATACCAACAAGAGCACAAATAAAACAATTGAGCTGGCTCTAATTAACCTAAAGCCACAGATCTCGAAACACTCCTGGAATTGTTGGAATCCACATTACACCCACGTCCTATCAGAGTCCCCAAATGATCGAGTTGAAGGATAACAGCCGATGCAGGGTTCAGTTCATGCACATGCAAGACATGTTATGTGCGTGCCATGCGCTAAAACGTATGCGATAATTGGCATAGATGTTCATTGTCAGATTAAAGTGAAGGTACCTGAGTTTTTGCTAGAACGTGATGGTGGTGTTAATTGCCTGTGCAAGTTATTTTGAATAGATGCCTTGATAGTGAGGATGTCTCCTTGACATGGCATTTGACATTCTCATTTGTTCCATACAAGTGCGAGTCTGGAAATATGTTCGGGAGTGAATGGAGTTGTCTGTGTTTGAGTGCGTATTTACTGGATTTACCCATCCTGTCCATGCTGTGTTATTATAGAAGGCTCTGTTTTGTTTTCCAACAGAATCCCTCCCTTTTGCCGTGATCATCGGCGTGGCAGTTGGAGCTTTCGTTGCTTTCATCGTCCTCATGGGAACCATCGGCGCTTTCTGCTGTACGCGCTCCCAGAGAAGTATGTACCTCTCAGCCCATCGCAGTCCTGCATGTCCATCACCAGAAAATGCTAAGTGCTCCTCAGTCAGACAAAGAGAAGGGTGTTCATGTCACTTCACAGAAACCGAGCCTTTATTTCTGTCTTCCTTTTCATTGAGTGTTCATGTAGGGTTAGGCGGCATGATGGTTTAGAGCAGAAATGCATCATCTGTCTGCAATGCTGCTGAAAATCCTGCAATAGAAACTCTAGCTGATTTCCAATGTAGATAATGTATTTTGCTTTGGTGCGCTGTGTATTTATAATAACTAAGCTAATTTAGGATGACCATACAGCTTTTTTCCCCAGACTTGTTCTGGCTGGGATTTCTAAATTGCCTAAAATGTCTAGGTATTGGCTTTGTTTAGCTATTTCTTTCATACTCGCTGAAGGTAATGACTGAAAAGTAACTTGAACAATGACATGTAGGCATTGTACATAATATGCAAGTACACATATGTAAATATGAAAGTACATATAATGTATGAGAAAGTCAATAGGAAAACTAAGCAAAAACCCAGACATTTCCGGCAATTTAGGCATGGCTGTATGGTCACCCTGAACTAATTGGTTAGGTTTAACTGTTGTTTATAGTAATCTACAGTAGAAACGTAGCAACTTGTTTCACTAATTGCAGTAATTAACTAAACAGGTGTGCAAATGTACATGAACTGGCTATTCTAAAATACTGTAGCATATTCAGTTATACTTTATATGAATAACTGTTCAGAGTCTTTTGTTATTTACAGCTGCATTTTAGTGCATTTAGTACCACCTAAAAAAATAAATAAAAAAATCCTAAGATTTAAGTTATAAAATTAGGAGGCAAACTATTGCATGAATGAAACATAAAAATGTCACATGACTAGTCTCATAAGTTTGACTTTATTCTTTAAATATTACCAATACATTAATGAATTGTTTGGATTTTTTTATTCTCTTTTTTCCAGTAAAATTCTGATTCTTGTGTGCTTTAATTTTTTTTTTTTACTAATGCTACTATGATATAAAGCTTTTGTCATGCCGCCTACCCTTATCTCTGTGTTTCTTATTTGTTTTCCTTTTACCGCGACCATCCTCTGTCATGATCAAAAGAGAAAACAGCTCATCCATGTACAGGTTAGCGTCAGACAGTGAACAATGAGCTTGCCATTTCCGATTGTTGGTGGCATTGGGTTGAGCATGTTGTTGTTGTATGCCACAGAAGACGCTCACCTGGTTATGCCTACACTGCCCACCTCCATCTGTGCTCAGCAGAGAGAACTTGCAAGCAAAATTAAGACAGAAAGTAAGACCTGTTACCTGACCGTCACCAATTATCTGTAAACATTGTTCTTCAATGCGTCAACATGAGCTGTGTGATTCTCTGTGGTTCCTCTAGGGTTCCTCTTATTTTAGTTCTGTGGTGTTATGCTGCCTTCAAGTCCTAATGGGACGTTCCTACTCAAAGTTGTGGATGTTTCGATGTTGTAATTATAATGGAACATGATTTTGGTTGGAAATAAAATGGACAATTTCATATTTCTCTCTATTTAATTAACTTTCTGACAAAGTCAGGAAGCCATTTTTGAAGAACAAATTGTGTTATTGATATTCAAGCTTAAGTATTTAGTATTTTAATATTTATGTGACCACAGTTTTTTCCCCATCCACCCAAGCTTTTTAGACTTTATTTTAGTTATTTATTTATTTGTTTGTGTGTTTGTTTACTTAATTAGATAATACAATAACATTGATATAAAAATATATTGTTATAAAACCATATCATTCTGTAAATCTTTAAAGCCATCTGTAAAGCCTGACATATCAAATAATAATAGTAATATGTTATTGAAGTTTATATATATATATATATGTGTGTGTGTGTGTGTGTGTGTGTGTGTGTGTGTGTGTGTGTGTGTGTGTGTGTGTGTGTGTGTGTGTGTTTAAAAGTTTATTTATTTACTTATTTTTTGAATATGCATTTTAATTTATGGTTCATACATTATGATATAGTGAGTATGTGGAGCACATACTTGAGAGGACGAAAACACCTCAATTTTATTAAAAAGCTCAAACTGTCAAAAAATATGCATTTTGCTGCAGATGCTGAAATGTGTGGCCAAAAAGTAAGATACAATTCTGATAGCTTGTAATGTATACATAGCAGTATAACATATTACCTGTACAGTATATAATACATATAAATATCAATTGTCACTCTATGTCTCCCGATGACATCTAAGCAAGATGATATTTAAATGAGATTAACAAATTAACCTTCCTCAAAAACGAGATGGATAATATTTGATTGTCACATTTTAGCATGACTTTTCTTAAAAAAAAAACATGTATGGATAATACAGTAAACATAACGTGCACCTGTCCATCAGTTCATCTTGAAATATTACTAATAATGTAACAGTTATTCGTATATTTACTTTAGAAATATCAGTAAAGATTTTACAGTAAAAAGATCATTCAGAGGGCAAAAGGCATTTAGTAAATTAAGTTTTGAACTTGTTGATAACTTAGAGGCCTTATAAAGTGCAGTAGGGATATTAGAGGCTAATTCTTAAAATTTAAAATGTAAAAGAGCATTATATGCTCTTACTGACAGAACAGATGGGACTCGTTCATTTGTGCTGATCTCATAAATACGCTAATTTCAACATGACTTGAAGGCAGCATTCGTTTTCATGGATTAAAGCAATGTGAAGTGGCATGGAGTAAATAGCATTTTTTTTAATATTTCACATCAAGTACATTAAATTGAATGACACTTGAGTAACACTTGTCATTTTCCCCTCAGACCTCAAAGGTGTGGTATCAGCCAAGAACGACATTCGAGTGGAAATCGTACACAAAGATCACAACGCAGCCCGAGAAAACGAGGATCACTCCGGCATGAAACAGCTCATGGTGAGTCACATTTCTGAAGGAAGAAAACAGTAAACATCCCGCTCGCCATTACCCATCAGCACCCGCAAATCAACAAGCTAGATCATTATGCTAGTCCCTGTCACATCCGTAGCTAATGAATGCTAATCATCCCCACCCCAACACTAATAGTGCCTATCTCCCTCACCACTTCTAACGTCAAACCCATGAATAATGCAGCATAAATGTGAGAACCCTGCTGGCCTGCATGCCTGTATTTAGCCCCCAGCCTGTATTTCCTGGGAGGACATGGACATAGATGTAACCATAGTGATGCCAGTGATCAAGTGGTCCTTTTCTCTTGCAGCCCTCTGTGAACTTCTGTCAAAATACATGCTGCCACCGTCTCTGGAAATTTCACTCATTGTCACACAAGCCTCCGGGGCCCAGAATCAGAGTTCTGTTTGGGCTCAAGATTTATAACAAGACTTTAGACAAAAAGAGGACACCTCATGAAGATGTCATTGCATTGCAAATGTTTTGCTAATGATGTGATGAATATTTACAGGAGAAAGCCCCAGTTGAAATAGCTTTCCTTCTGGAATATCTTTAAGCGTTTCGGAGCACCAAAACTAACCCAGAGTAACCCAGATTCTAACATGTGAATGGTCTGTTGTTTGCCACAGATCGAACAGGGAGAGTTTCAGCAGGAGTCTGTTCTGAAGCAACTTGAGGTACTTCAGGAAGAGGAGAAAGAGTATCAGCACATCAAGGTATGTCTCCATGGGATTTGAAGGAAGTGATATAAGAAAGAGAGAGGTTGTTTGATATATGACACCTCACTAAAACATCTTCAATGTATATTTTTATAGAGCTGTCAATCAATTAAATCTAATGGTGATTTGTGTCATTTTTCTGTTGATAACATGTTAGCACATAATTTCTGGGAACACTTTATTTTTTGTTCACTTTAGACATTTTACAGATTAACTGACATAAGTACAGGTGCATCTCAATACATTAGAATGTCGTGGAAAAGTTCATTTATTTCAATAATTCAACTCAAATTGTGAAACTCGTATATTAAATAAATTCAATGCACACAGGCTGAAGTTTAAGTCTTTGGTTCTTTTAATTGTGATGATTGTGGCTCCAATTTAACAAAAACCCACCAATTCACTATCTCAACAAATTAGAATACTTCATAAGACCAATACAAAAAAAAACATTTTAGTGAATTTTTGGCCTTCTGGAAAGTATGTTAATTTACTGTATATGTACTCAATACTTGGTAGGGGCTCATTTTGCTTTAATTACTGCCTCAATTCGGCGTGGCATGGAGGTGATCAGTTTGTGGCACTGCTGAGGTGGTATGGAAGCCCAGGTTTCTTTGACAGTGGCCTTCAGCTCATCTGCATTTTTTGGTCTCTTGTTTCTCATTTTCCTCTTGACAATACCTCATAGATTCTCTATGTTCAGGTCTGGTGAGTTTGCTGGCCAGTCAAGCACACCAACACCATGGTCATTTAACCAACTTTTGGTGCTTTTGGCAGTGTGGGCAGGTGCCAAATCCTGCTGGAAAATGAAATCAGCATCTTTAAAAAGCTGGTCAGCAGAAGGAAGCATGAAGTGCTCCAAAATGTCTTGGTAAATGGGTGCAGTGACGTTGGTTTTCAAAAAACACAATGGACCAACACCAGCAGATGACATTGCACCCCAAATCATCACAGACTGTGGAAACTTAACACTGGACTTCAAGCAACTTGGGCTATGAGCTTCTCCACCCTTCCTCCAGACTCTAGGACCTTGGTTTCCAAATGAAATACAAAACTTGCTCTCATCTGAAAAGAGGACTTTGGACCACTGGGCAACAGTCCAGTTCTTCTTCTCCTTAGCCCAGGTAAGACGCCTCTGACGACAACTGTAGCCAAATTCCTTGACTCGTCTGTGTGTGGTGGCTCTTGATGCCTTGACCCCAGCCTCAGTCCATTCCTTGTGAAGTTCACCCAAATTCTTGAATCGATTTTGCTTGACAATCCTCATAAGGCTGCGGTTCTCTCGGTTGGTTGTGCATCTTTTTCTTCCACACTTTTTCCTTCCACTCAACTTTCTGTTAACATGCTTGGATACAGCACTCTGTGAACAGCCAGCTTCTTTGGCAATGAATGTTTGTGGCTTACCCTCCTTGTGAAGGGTGTCAATGATTGTCTTCTGGACAACTGTCAGATCAGCAGTCTTCCCCATGATTGTGTAGCCTAGTGAACCAAACTGAGAGACCATTTTGAAGGCTCAGGAAACCTTTGCAGGTGTTTTGAGTTGATTAGCTGATTGGCATGTCACCATATTCTAATTTGTTGAGATGAATTGGTGGGTTTTTGTTTAATGTGAGCAAAAATCATCACAATTAAAAGAACCAAAGATTTCAACTACTTCAGTCTGTGTGCATTGAATTTAATTAATACACAAGTTTCACAATTTGAGTTGAATTACTGAAATAAATTAACTTTTCCATGACATTCTAATTTATTGAGATGCACCTGTACATGTTAAATTAAAAGGATAGTTTCAAAAATGAAAATCACCCCATGATTTACTCACTCTTAAGCCACCCTAGGAGTATATGACTTTCTTCTTTCAGGCGAATACGATCAGAGTTATATATATATATAAAAAAAATGTCCTGGCTCAAACAAGTTTTTAATGGCAGTGAATGGTGGTCGAGATTTTAAAGCAAAATAAAGTGCATCCATTCATCCTAAAAAGTACTCCACATGGCTCCAGGCGTTAATAAAGGCCTTCTGAAGCAAATCAATGTGTTTGTGTAAGACACATATCCATATTTAAAACGCTATAAACCGTAATCTCTTGCTTCCGCTAACTGTTGTACTCGTGTTCGTGAGAGAGTTGCGTTCCAGCAGATGATGTAGGACGTAGACGTAGTGTAAGCTCCAGTGAGAAGTGAAAAAGAAAATTAGAATTCACAAATTAGAAGTACAAAAGGAGGATTTGTAAAGAAAAATGTCAGAGGATTTCTACATAAGCCAAGAGGAGACTTCATCCTTTGCTATAAACAAAACTTGGTTCGTGCGAGACTAGCATATTCTCATCAGAGCTGATGTCGTACTACTAAGTCATCCGCTGGAACGCCACTTTCTCGTGAATCAGCGAACAACAGTTAACGGAAGCTAGAGATTACAGTTTTAGTAAGGTGAGTTTTAAATATGGATATTTTTCCTAAAAAAACACATAAATTCGCTTCAGATAGCTACTACTAACCCCCCGAAGGTGTGTGTAGAGCACTTTTTATGATGTAATGTATGCACTTTATTTGACTTCAAAATCTCAACCCCCATTCACTGCCATTATAAAACTTGGAAGTGCCAGGACATTTTTTCTTTATATATACTGTATATATATCCTATTGTATTGTCTGAAAGAAGAAAGTCATGTACACCTAGAATGGCTTGAGGGTGGTTAAATCATGAGGCATGGATGAACACTTTAACATCCATTGAAACCTTTTATTTTTAGCTACCATAATAATTTATGTGTATAAATAGATAGATCAAATAAATAAGATGATCTCCTTGTTCATGCGCAAATTAGTGTTTTAAGTGTTCAAATACTAATTTAGCTAATTTTAGTCTGAGCTTAAAGAATAACTATCGTAATTATGATTCGATTGTCCCATGGATAAGCAGACAAAAGTTGCAGTTCTTGACAGAAGTAGCATAGCTTTTATTCTCTCATTTGTATTTATCTCAGTTTGTTCTTAAAGTCTGTTTCACGGCCTGCTCTACCTTCTCCCTGCGGGACTGATTCCCTCCCTACATGTAGATGAGTGTGAAAAATGAGCAGTGTGAACAGGGAAAGCTCCATACAGATACGGAGTGCACACAATCCCTGTCGCCTGATAAAACCGCGCCTGACAATACCTTTCTCGTGTTGTCATAGAGAAGTCACCTAACGGTGATTATCGTCTCTCCCCTGCGGGATATGGCCTGCGCGCCCGCTCAAAATGGCATCCACGTCCACATCGTGGCGTCTGTTTTGCTTCTTAGCAACCGTGCTGATAGAGCACCACAACAACGACAGCAGCCATGGTTTCTTCGCTTTGATTATGTATTTCTGTGACGGATTTAAAAAGCCTTGATTCTGAAGTCCAATTAAAATTGAAAAGTACAGACTAACAACCAGATTGTGCATCAAGGTTCTGCTTAATTACCCTATAATTATATTTTGAGGTTACTGCTAAAGATTGTTTTTGGCACCTTTTCTTACCTCTGTTTTGCGTTTGCATGTTTCTTGCCTTTAGGAATGCTTCAAAACAGAAGTGGTGGCAAAATAAAAGGACTAGATTACAAAGCATAAGCTATTCTCAAAAAAAGCTTTAGTTCATTGTGTTATATGAAGGTCAAAACAAATTAGAAAGGGGAAAAATAGAAATAATAATAATACTGCAATCAAAACATTGCTATCTATACAGGTTTACATTTTTCAAAGGACACCAGATAGTTAGTCAAAATAATAGATAATTTTCAATAGTTTTGGCCAAGGTTGCATGTCAATAAAACAGAACTATTAAATTGAAATTAATAGATAAAATTACAAAATATGTCTTACGAAATACAAATTAAGCTAACCTCCTCATGGTCATCTAGTCTTGTCTAAGTAGGGCAGAGTGTAATTGTATTAAGACTTTTATTGTTTGACAACAAAACAAGTACGATTGAGATTGCATTTCCAAAAGCTGACATACTGTGGAGTCTTCAAACGTTTCAAATGCTGTGTGTTTGAATTTAAAAGCTTCAAAATGCAGCATGACAGTACACTGACAATACACTGACAGTGATTGAATTGCTGGAGGATTGAATTACCAAATCTTTGTGCATTTGGTTTCTAGTAGTCATTCCAATTCCACTGCATGGCAGCAGATCCACGAACTCCAATTGGAAGACACTGCATTGCTTTTATGCATATTTGCCTAACGCTGAGCTCATGACCAATGGTTCAGATATTGGCAACTCTTTAAAATGAATTGCTTCAGTGGCCGGTTGCACAAAAAGCTTACATAATAACCGTCACAGATCTATAAAGGTGGAGCTGGCGAAGGTGTAAGGTTTCAGAGTAACTCTGAAAGTGCACCGCAAAAATCTCTAGTGAATGCTAATCAACCATTTAAATGTAAAGCAGCAAGCTCATTGACCACGTATGCAACATGAACCAATCAGATTAACCAAGTATTTAACGCTATGAATATCATTAGTTTGTGTTAATGACCCACCAGCCTGTGCCATCTAGAGTTTCATGACAGAACTTGACATTAAGTAAGACTGATTACCATGTCATTAACTGTTAATTAGTCAAACTAGTTCTTAAGGCACGGTTTTAACATGAAGGCTAAGTTTGTGCAACTGCACCCTGGTATCAATTGCTTTGCTGTCAATGTGAAAGCCCTTCTACCACCTTTTTTGTCATGATATTAGTGTTGCGTTGTTGAATTCTTTATGCTCATTGCCATTGTTTGTCAATGCATTGTTTCTCAAAGGACCCCACTAATGGATACTACAGCGTGAACACCTTTAAGGAGCATCATGGCACCCCAACCACGCTGGCCGGAAACCAGACCACAGAGATCCGCAGAGACCCTGCTACAGCCACCACCGGCAAGCAGCGGGTTCCCACTGGAATGTCTTTCACCAATATCTACTCTACTTTGGGTGCCGGACCCAACCGCCTGTACGACTACAGCCAGCGGTTTGTGCTGGGCATGGGCAGCAGTTCCATCGAGCTTTGCGAGCGAGAATTCCAGCGAGGATCATTAAGCGATTCCAGCTCTTTCCTGGACACACAATGCGACAGCAGCGTTAGCAGTTACAGCAAGCAGGATGGCTACGTGCATTTTGACAAGGACAGCAAGGCCTCTGCCTCCTCCTCATCCCATTACTCTCAGTCATCGTCCCAGAACTCAGACCTCACGCGGCCACTGCAGAAACGCATGCAGACCCACGTCTGACTGCAGGAGATGAACAGAAGACAGAGGAATCCAGCACTGGGATTGGCCAAATGGGATTGAATCCCCCCCAGATGAGAATCAGGAACCAGTTCAAGCACATCTAGCACGCCAGTTTAATTTTATCCTCCACTTATTTTACTTTTAACCTTTCTTTGATCTATGTGGATTTCCTCATTTGTCCAGATCTTATTCACAGCTCTGAAAAGCCTTACCGGTTTCAGAACCTTGTCTTGGCCCTTCCGAATGCCCTAAATGTCTGGGCCAAAAGCCTCCTCTAAAAAACAATGTGCCACAGTGACGTTACTTGCCAACGTAGAAAGAAACAAAAACCCTGAACAGAACCAGTGTCCTTGTTGTAGTTACTTGGAAACAGCTCGGAATGACCTCCTCGAAGAAAGCATAGCAACGTTGCTCAAATGAGCTCTTTGAAGACAGTTGATGAAGGCTACACTTCATACATCTGTAGTCCATTCACTCCTCTGCACCACTAGAGAACAATGCTCTGTTGCTCCTGTACATTAAAGCACAACTGTCAAAGTTGTGGACAAAAGACTAAAGGACAAAAAAAATTGCAAACTGAATTAACAACTAATGTCTGTCAGAATCTTTGTATTCTGGACGTTTTGACAAAGGTTTGTCTGACATACAAATGTGAGATGTGGCTCTGAGTTGTTGGTTTACCATGCAGAGATAAGATATATATGTGTACTTTGTTGTTCTTTCTTTCTGAAAGTTCTTTATTTTCAGTGTTTTAACAACATGGTTTAAAAAAATTAATTGGACTCGCACTGGGAACTAGGAGGATGATGTAATCTTGTCTGCTTGCCTTGAGTTAGACTATTTAAGGTGTGTTGACATTTGTGGTTATAAGAGGGTTTTCACTTTTTTTGAATGCTCTTATTTCCAAAAAGCGTTGATTTGGGTTGGTGTGAATAATGAACCGATGGTGGGAACAATGATGTTTGGATTTTAAAAAGACACTCGTCCTGTTGTGTGAAGTCAAATTATGACGCTTTAAAATCTTCCTTTCGATTCATAAAAATCACCTGAGCTTGTTACACATGTGCTAGATATCTTTGCAAACTGCTTGTTTCTTGCGGAACACAAATTTAGTTTACATTGAAAACACAGTAAATCGATATCTGAGTAGTTCACTTTTTTGCTCCGGATTGATCTGTCTACTGTTCATGTGGCTGCCATTGGACTGTACAGCATTGAGTACTCTCACTGTTATAAGTGAGCCATCATGTTTTTTGAATGGTGTGGGCATTCATGCTTAATGTAGATATATGTTTTATTTTTCTTTCTTCCAATGTTTTAGTCTACAGAACTGAAATTGCAACTTACGGCACTACTGATAACTCAAGCACTTCTAGACTGGACACTTGTAAAGTAGAACCACTCTTCGACCCTAATTAGCGTACTGAAATCAAGCTAACAGCAATCAAGCTACGTATGACATGCAGAAAGACAAACTACCCAAAAGCCAACGCCATAGTATATTACAAGATGGAAACTAGAGACACTAGGCCAATTATAGTGACAAAACCTTTGGCAAGAGTAGCTCCAGACAGACATATTTCCAGCTGTTCTGAAAGTATAAATCTTCCAGGGCTCTTCGCAAGAGACTTTAGCTTAAGCCACAGTTCCAATGATGCTGACCCACATGCTTTGCCAAAAGAATTGGGTGCATTTGATTGATTAGATAATCTGCTCTATTTCCCAATTCATTTTGCACTTTGGTTATTGCTATCCCGGGGAGAAATATTCAGACTGCCAAAAAAAGGCAGTCGAAATTATGGCAGCATGTTTCTAGTGCTAGACTAGAGTACAGCCATTATCTATGTGGTGTTACATTAAGTGGCATAATTGTATGAAATTACCACTGACCCCCTATAACAAGGTTCAGGCTCATCCCAGAATGAGTACCAACTGTGCTTACATCCGGTGATACCAACACCTTTTTCACTGCCAAAGTTTTCCCAGGTTATATGCCGATCTGAATCTACATTTAGTTGACTAACCCCTCCAGTCCTGCCCTGTGACTGCGCAAACAGATTGGGCGTGAAAGCTATCTGTGTGTTTTGCTTATCGAAGCTTCCAACACTTCACTCTTCTTTTATCTCCTCTTCAAGTTATCTCCCATTCCTCCTCGCTAATAAAGATAAATATGACCAGAGGCGATCCCTCATGTAAATAAAGAGGAGGAACTGTGGCGTCTCGCACTTGAACTGCAAAGATCTCGGTTTTGACCCAGAGGAAGAGTTATGATTTGACAATCCCTGACAATCCCTCCCTTCAACCCGAATACAAGAAACACTGCAAGGCGTGATGCCGCTGAGTCAGTCGGCGCTGTAAGCACTTTACGTATGATTATATGTGTGGCATTTCAATGGGTTTCATACATGAGTGCTGTTGGCTGAGTCTAATTTTACAAATGGATTGGTGCCCATTGTGGGGCTTAAACACGAAAAGGCCTGTTTCAGAGCTGATAATGCAGCTCAGTCCTCACTATACTGTATATAAATCCCTCGTTCTCTCTGTGTGTAAATTTGCAGTTATTTTGCTTTGTTCTTTAGTCAATTTGATTCATAAAGTGCAGAAAGCAAATCACACCATTGATATTGTACAAACGATCACTTTTTATTTAATATGTTTCCTCTCTCTGCAATGCCAATGCTATAGCCATAGGCAGAAAATTGTTTCAAATTAAATGTCAATATGTTACTTACCTTGGTCTGTCTTTCTGTATTGATAACTGTTTCCTGAAAGGTGAAATGAAAATATGCAGACCTATAGAAATCATCCAACACACAACAGTCCAGCTCGCAGCGTGTAATGAATTTAGATCCAGGGTTTCTATACCTTTTGACCATTTTGTGATTACTGGAGAGATCATTTTATTGAGATTGACCAGAAATGGCTGTTTGCGAGGGAGATTAAATACCTTAAAGCTGAGCATAACGAGAAATAGGCTCAATATTGAAGATATGTGTGGGTTCACTGTAAATATGGAAAATGCCAAAACTTAATTCCCAGTTCATAGTATTATCAGTTTTAAATGCAGGAGCCGAAGTGTGAATTTCTCCAATACTTTATCATGTACTGCAGATTAATAAGCAGAAACAACTCTAAGTAAGCCATTTGTAAATAGTGTAAAAAAAAAAAAAAAAAAAAATTGTCTCTGTTTCTTTGAGAATCCTGGCCAGCCACACATAGCAACAATTGAATTAGTTTGGGGGCGTGGCTACCTGTTAGTTTGCATAATAATAGAGGACGGCAAAAGAAGAACCTGTTTGAAAAGAGTCATATTTTTTTGAAAATCTGATGCGGGTTGCACGGAAATTACACACTTCAGCTTTAAATTGCATTTAATGTTAATAATTTTAAATGAATTATCGCTGGACAAAAAATACTAATATTTACCCATAACCCCTGACATAATTCGAATCAAGGGCAGCTACTGTACCATTCCCTCTGCCGCTGCATTAACTTCTACTTTACAATGCTAATACAGCCATATGGATATTTTTTTATTTGACATGAACATAAGCAATAACAAATTATACCATATGGACTCGTCGATACAGTTTTAAAACATGGAAAAAGACTGAAAAATTCACCAAAACAGTTCACCGTTCATGTACAGAAGCCGCTATGTGCTAGAATGAACATGGCCATGGCCGGTAAGCGATGGCCTGTAAGCAAATATTGGACTAGGGCTGTTGTTCTGTTTGAGTAGGTCTCCGTACTCTTTTGTAGCCTGTGTACTTTTCTTATCGCCCAGCCCTGGTGAGTTTCAATCCCTTCTCCCACTGGACCGAAAGTCTTGCCCGCTTCAGGCACCGGATGGTCATGCACTTACAACCAAACCAAACAGATGAACAAATACCACTCTGGATGATAGGACAGGGTCATTGCCAACCGCAGACAGCAGACCACATTTATGGCTTTTACATTTCTCCCCTGACATTTCAGCACAGCCAGGCGGGCTACTGGCTGATGAAATGTTGTGAATTCCCCTCTCTCGGTAATACTGTTTTATATAAGCCTCTCCATCATGATGATCCCTGAGCAAGTTTTGTTTGAGGATGGTTACATTCGAGGCTTCATAGGCATATTATTGTATATCATTTCTGTACACATTTCATTGGTGATCTGTGCTCTGTAAAATGTTCAGAACATGAGAGAGTGGAATATATCATCATGTACAATGATGGGCAACTCTTTCTGAATGGTTTGTGGCAATTGTGTCTTTTCTACCTGTCCCGAACACTTTCTTCGTCAGATTTGTATTTATAATTTGTTTCAACAAGACAATATCTCGTTAGTCTTCAAGTGACATGCTACTGCCGTAACAAACATGGTGTGCACAGAGAGGTCGAGAAAATCAATCCAGCAGTTCTGAAGTTATTATACTGTAATATACTGGGGTTGTGGAAGAAGGTTAACCACTATTTTCTTGCAGTGACTCTCTCTATCAGTAAAAGCATTACAAAGATGTACTTTACCTGTAATGGTCTGTGATCTTATGATGCTTTCGCTCTGTATATTTATGAAAGAAAATTGAAAATCATTTCAAAAACAGTTTTGCTCAATGTCTTTATTTAAAGCAATGTGTTTGTGTGTGCGTGTGCATGTGAGGGTATCAAAGTACCTCATAAAGGTACATCTACACAATCTACATAAATGAAAAGGCAAATATATATTTAACAAGTAAAACTTTCCATGCCATTTTAATTTCTAAGTGTATTTAATTGCTGAAAATTGTCACACAAGTTATTTTGAGTTGATTTTAAAGGGATATTAGTACAAATATATATTCCTTAAAGGAACTGTGCACCCATAAATAAAATGTACTCTCCGCCAGGCCAACCATGATATAGATGGGTTTGTTTCTTCATCAGAAAAGATTTGGAGAATTGTACACTCTAAAAATGCTGCGTTAAAAACAACCCAACTTGGGTTATTTGACAAACCAGTGCCGGGTAAATATTGGACAGAACAAATGCTGGGTTATTTTGACCCAGACGGTTGGGTTAAACGTTTTTACCCAGCATGCTGGGTTGTTTTATTTAAGTAATCTATTGTTTAAAACATATTATATTGCTGGCTTAAAATGGGTTGGGAATTTTTAAATACACACAGAATTACTATAGGCAACAGCAATAATCGAAAGACGAACATTTATTATTAAGCAAGAACACATACAAGAAATACAAATACAAGACAAATTTAATTTATGTTAGTGAATACAGCATAGTTTACAATATTAGATACATTTAAACTTGTTTATCAAGCATTTTAGAAATAAATAAGGCACATTTAAAATCACTATTTTAAGTTGAAGTGTATTCAACCGTTCTTTGTAATCGCTTTTTACAGAAATAGCGCTTATCCTCCTGCCGGTGTTTCGCATATTTTAACATTAAATTAAATTCAGTATTATAATGAATAAAATCCATTAAGTTATGCAAAGCAAAAGGCGTTTCCATCGTGCGAAATGACCTCCGCTGACACAGCTAACATCTCGTCCTTATGTTGCATTGCGTAAAATAATATAATTTACACCACATTAAAGACTTTATAAATTAAATAATATTTATACAAACGTTTATTTCCCAGAAAGAGTGCACCAAATCGGCGGCTCTGAGAACCGCTCTCTCTTGTAGGATGCAAAAAGCCCATGCTCTGACTGTAACTCAGCAGCTGCGTTGTTTCATCCGAGACAAGCTCAACCCAGTGGTTAGGTATGAAAACAACAATCCAGCGTTAAAAATGACGCAGCACCTGGGTAACAAATATTTTAAAATAACCTACTAAAATGAACCAATGGTCTGAACCCAGCATTATAATAACCCAGAATTTTTAGAGTGTAGTTGACAGTATTACATTTACATTTATGCATTTAGCAGACGCTTTTATCCAAAGCGACTTACAGTGCATTCAGGTTATACATATTTTGTCAGTGTGTATTACATACATTTTAATTTGTTTAACATTTTAGACATAAAAATTAACATTTAAAAGTAGCATTTTAATTTAAGTGTATTCAACCGTTCTCTGTAATCGCGTTTTACCAAAATAGTGCTAATTCATGTGCCAGTGTGTCGCCAAAAACCGAGCCGGATGAAGGGCTGCTGTTCTGGGGAACTGCAAACTTCAGACTGTGGCCTCGCGTTTCACTCGTAGCTGAAAGATGCCGTGACTGACTGCAAAACCTGCCCATAACCACATAGTACTGAGATTAGAGGAAATATTTTTACAAAATTTAATTAAACTCATTATAATTACTAAAAGCCAATTATGTTATGCAAGGTAAAAGGCACAGCTGACTGACATCTCTAAAATAATATAATTTACCACACAGTAAAGTCTTTATAAATTAAATAAATGTATACAAACCTTTATTTCGCTAAAGAAGTGCACCAAATCGGCGGCGCTGAGAACCGCTCTCCTGCAGAGGACTCAAAAAGCCTGCAATCTGACTGTAACTCAGCAGCTATGTTGTTTCACCAGAGACGAGCTCAACCCAGCGGTTGGGTAGACAAAAATAACCCAGCATTAAAAAAGACACAGCAGCTTAGTTACAGAAAAACTACCCAGCACCTGGGTGAAATAAAATATTATAAACAACCCAAAGAAATGACCCAACAGGCTGAACCCAGCATTTTTCAGTGTAAGCATTCCACCACTTGCTCATCAATGGATCCTCTGCAGTGAATGTGTGCCGTCAGAAGGAGAGTCCAAACAGCTGATGAACATGCAATAATCCACAAGTTATCCACACCACTCCAGTCCATTAAGTAATGTCTTGAGAAGTAAAAAGTTACGTAGTTTGTAAGAAAATAGTTCATAAGTAAGCCTTTTTAATTTTAAGTGTAATCTATGGTAATAACGCTTCATTGAATCCAGTGAGAAAGTCCATCCCCTGCTGTCCTCTCACATCAAAATACACCAATATGTTTGTTTAGAACTGTTTTCACTTGCTCGATCTGTGCAGATTTCTCTCCTGATTCAGATGAGATTAATGTTTCACTGGAGAATGAATAGACAACTTTTTTTTTTTTGCTGGAAGCAACAGTTTTACGTTAAAAACATCTTAATATTTATTTGTTTCTTGCAAATGCACATGTTTTCACCTCACAAGACATTAATTGTTGGATGGGAGTGGTGTGGATTACTTGTTTTTATCCAGCCTGGTCTCATGTTTATACGTAGGTATTAATACGTAACATTTACAAGCCCAAAACGTACATTTTTGTACGTTTTTATTTACGCAAAAAAACATACAATTTAGTATTTCAACATTTAAAATGTACAAATCGATACGTTTTTTTAGCTAAAAAATGTAAAATATGTACGTATCTTTTATATCATTAAGATATTTGCATAAATGCATTTTTATCCTTTTATCAATAAGCGATTTAGATTTTTAGGCCCCTTAACTTAACGTTACCCCCAAACCTAAACATACCCATTTTACAGTGAATATGCATTTTTTTATAATTTTATTAATAAGCAATTTAGATTTTAGACCCTATTAACCAACGTGATCTCATGATAATTTAGTATGTATTTTACGTAAAATGTGGTTCTATAAAACATTTATTTAGTTACGTTTTTTACAGGCACTATAACGTACAATACTGACGTTTTTTCAGCATTTAAACGTACTAAACTGACGTATCGATGACATCTAAAAATGAATCCTTATGAATATTGAAATCGTGGCATTGATTTTATTATTAGTTGTTTTTAGTTGTCATATCAATTACCTTGTTTGCAATTGCATCCTTAAATTGTTTACTCGTTTACTTAATAAGAAATGATAACATTTTGTTTTGTTGTGTGATTTCTGCGGCCAGCTCGTTTCCAATAAAAGGCCTACATAATCTTAAACAAAACTTAACTTTAAACCTTAACATAAATAACATTTGAAATCGTTTAACCTTTACTTGTCATGTTTGCCATGGGCCACAAAAAGTGTTTTCTCCAACATGCTGTGACTGACAATAGAACTATAAAAAACACCAAGAGTTCAAGGATTCATTTTTAGATGTCGTCGATACGTCAGTTTTGTATGTTTAAATGCTGAAAATACGTCAGTATTGTACATTTTTGTGCCTGTAAAAACGTAAGTAAATGTACGTTTTATAGAACCACATTTTACGTAAAATACATACAAATTATCATAAGATCACATTGTTTTATCAGTTGTTTGGACTTTCATTTTGATGGCACTCATTAAATGTAATCTTTCTCTAAATCCCTTCCCATGAAGAAATAAAATCATCTATATCTCGGATGGCCTGAGAATGAATTATCAGTATTTTTTTTTTTTAAATGAACTATTATTTTAAATGGTTCATGCATTGCAATGCTTCTTAAAATCTCTCTGCATCACCGTCAACATTAATGAGCAGATTTTGGCTGTGATTCTGATTTTGTTGTGTAGCCTGGTTAGTATTTGGACAGATGGACAAACGAATCTGCTGCAGTTTTACTCTCTGCTGATCCCGTTGACTGGGGTGATGGTTAATACGGGCTTGGCTGAGTAATGCAACCAGCAGTTATGGGTTTAAAATGATTTCAGTAGACGGTTCATTAGCATAATACAGATGAGAAAAGGGCTTGAAGTAGATCTTACTGATTTTATATGAAATGGTTTTGATTTAGAGTCATGTATTTGTTCAATTCTTTCCAGAAAACAGTTATTTGACCTGATAAGATTTCGGGGATGGAATCTGACTTTTGCATGTAATATATTTACAAATACCTCTGTTTGCATTTATGTGAGTCTGAAAGTGCATGCGCCCTTTAATAAACCGACATACGTTCCTTTGCAGTGTAGAGATGATGTAAATTGTGCCAAGGACAAAAGAAGTCATTTTTGGAAACACCAGGATAACTTAATCTCAGATATTGGTTTCCTAGTACAAATGTAACCCACATATCTCAGTTTTTTTAGAGATGTATTATATTTATTTTCTGTTCTTGTGTTTTTAAAAACCAATACATAAACATGGAGGACCCCTTTACACTTCACAATCAGATAGCGGATGACTACATTAAAAGGCAGGTGTAAATGCACCCACGATGCATGCACTAGTTTGTGTGCCAATATTATCTTTGCATTAGTGGTACACGGATTTGGCATGAGGTCTGCAGTGGAGGACTCAGAGAGACTATTCTACTCAAGCTACGATAGCCCCCCTACAGACAGAAAGACAAATGAAATAAATATGCATAAAGGAGAAGATGAGGAG
Source organism: Ptychobarbus kaznakovi (assembly GCA_027422405.1). Taxonomy (NCBI): domain Eukaryota; kingdom Metazoa; phylum Chordata; class Actinopteri; order Cypriniformes; family Cyprinidae; genus Ptychobarbus; species Ptychobarbus kaznakovi. The sequence goes on from CM049809.1 coordinate 19,195,783, forward strand.
GTGGAGGGATGCCAAAAGAACTAACAACATAAGTGGTAAGAGGCTGTTTTTATACTCATATGTTAACTGTAAGATTAGATGGGTGTACTCCTCCCGAAATTACGTTAATAACTTGTGATAGGATCACTGAAACCATATCCAGACGTTGCCAGCTAGGGCTTTAAAATAAAAATCAGGCACTGATAAAACATCTAAATCACTCGCATGCAAAGGTAAAATGCAGTAAATTGAATTGACACTGGAAATTGCTCAAACTGAAAAATGGTTTTAAAAGGAGTCAGACTCACAGTGTTACGTTTCATTTGCTGAATATTCTAAAATTCCATTTATAGATACATTTAAAATAATCTTTTATATTATATTCATTAAACAGTATTTATAATTTCTAAACAAACACATAAATACACCATATTGTAATAGTCCAAGTACCAAGAAACAATGGAATGAATGTGGACTGTGACATGGTTATTAAAACTAAAACTACTAGACTAAAATTGATCAAAATTAAATCTGAGCACATTTTTATTAAAAAAAAATGGACTATGTTTTACTTGTTCTTGTCTTGTTTTTGTGCTATGTTTTCAGTTCAAAGTTTTTGGTTGCTTAAATTGGTCTGAGTTTGGTTCTTTTAAAGAGGACTCAAGTGTGAAAATATTCAGTAATCCAAATGAGCAAATACAAGAGGATGCCTTTGTTTCTTTCTCCCACCGCTCTGTTGAAAATTATGTTTCCTCATAATTGGATTTCAAATCTTATTTAACAAAAGGCACACATTAGATGCAGAAGTCTGTGTCTATAACACACTATTGGAGAATTATCTGCAGGCCTTTTCCCGAATATGAGAGGTTTGTTCATGAGAAGTTGCTGCATGTTTTATAATTTTTTCTTGGCTAATAATAAATTAGTACAATTTATTACTGATTTGAATTCCAGCCGAAGTTCTCTTTGTTCGGTAACATTTTTCAGTCACAATAAAACTACAGAACCTTGTCTGAAATTCCACACGCAAAGAAAAATCAGCGTTTGAAGTGAAGCATTTTACTTTTCAGTGAACTAGCATCACAAACGGAACTGGGAAAGTACTGTTTCCAAACAGGTTTCCCAAATTGTCGGTCTGCCATTGGTTGGTCAAAAAGACAGTACTGCCCCAAACTCACACTAATGCTTGAGTCAGTGTTGCATAATGTTTTAATACCACTATAGGGCCAAATCATATCAACCAATATATGGTTTAGTTCTCTATCCACATTCAGCTGAAAGAGGGGAAAGAAAACAAGACGTGCACCATCTTTAACAATGTTTCACTAAGATCATGTTTCTGAAACAAACAGCCATTAAACACTCTCATTCACTGTCATTTATTCAAACACAGCTGTTTCAGCAAAAGCTTGAATATGCTAAACATCTGTCTTGGTATGTGAATTTTAGATTAGGACTCATCTTGACAAACTACACACAATAGAGGTAATTTAGTGCCTCTGTTGTCAGCCGCTTGGAAAAGAATCAGCCGTTTTTCCAGCATTTAGAAATGCAACGGTTGTCTTCCATCGCAACTCCATCCAGTTCAGAGTTAAAACAGGCAACAGCATGGTATGAAACGGAACATGATTTCTAAATCACTTTATTTATTTTTCTCACAATGGGTCTTGGTTTTAAGGGGGCAGTGAAAATCGAATGTCTTAGTCACTAGCGTCCTCAGGACTGAGGATCAAATGTTGGGCACAGATAAATCCCTCCCTTTTGATTGCTGGTAGTCGGCCGTCGGAATCCAACAGAGCATCTTAAATGAATTATTGATCTGATGACCTTTCCTTAGTTTAAGGTTTTCTCTTGTTTGCTTCGGTAATGTTGACTTAACTCACACTATAGACTGTGATTGAACAAACATTAGCTTCCAACAGTAGACTGTTAATAACCTGCCCATGTTTGTCTAATTTAGACCGGTGACACGGGAAACGAGCGAATGCAAACTCTCATGAACATTAATTCCTTCTACAGTAATCCTCCACTGGCCCTGGAACCACAGACAAGCATTATGATGTTATGAAACATCATGATCGTAAAAGTTTTGCTGAGTTTGGAGGAGACTGTATTGAGCTGATCCCTTTCTGCCAGTGATTCATTGCCAAATTGATTCACAAGACATTTTTAAGAACATAATAAAACATTGTCCTTGACATCTGAAATTAGAATTCTAAATTAAATCGATACTTTTTTGAAAGTAAACAAAAAGCCATTTTTAGAGCAGAAAAACAATTAAATTAATTACATTTTCAATCATGTGTGGCTTGATAAGCAATACTTCTTACAGAGACAAAACAGGCTAAAGAACTGAATAACTAAGAATGTATGCACAAATGAATTATTAATGAAAAAATAATCTATAATTTTATTAACTGGTTAAATGTGTTCTTCATTTATTCTTCTATAACTGCTAGACATCTGTAACATTTTCAGACAGAAATAAAATAATGTGTACTGTCAAATATTTAAAAATAAATGTTTCTTAACAGTTACTTTATTTATTAATGCTAGATATGATTAAGAATGAATTGAGAGAACACAATATTGTTAATAACTTATAATAGGACTGAAGGTAATATAATTAAAATAATCTAAAATACATTTAAAAAATGTGATGCAGTTGACATGTGACAGAAAATATTTGCACAAATCCAACTAAAACACACTAATTAATTACTTTTTACTTTGTAATTAATTACAAAGAAACAGTTCCACATTGAAACACAAAAGCAATTTTGAAGTAGAAAGACTGAAATAGTGTTTTCTGGAAAACATACCCCAATAATAATTTTTGCAGTGTAGCCTGTATAATATTGCTGACATCATAAAAATATCAAATATAAATGAAAGATGACTTTAATATTGCTTGATTTTTAAACGTTTTCATAAGTATTTAGATGCAATAATTTGACAGGCAATTTTATCCCAACTGACTTAGATGAGAAACATCACAAGCAATTCATCAAGAGTCAACAAAACTCACAGCATTGCTATACCTATTTAAAAGCAAACTAGAAAAATACAGAAGTTACAACTGCAGCAAAAGAGGGAGACAGAGAATAAGAAATGTGAAAAGTAGGTGCACACACATGAAACCATATGAAAGAGGACATTTTAACATTAATATTTAGGCGTATATTATAGTACATTAAGAACACTCTGGACACTAGAACTATTGTCCTGTTAATGAACTGCAATCATTGATGTAACAAGAAACTCTTCAACTGGATTTGCTTGTAATTTGGCGTTTGTGAATGTATTGACATTTCGTAAATGTCGGTGGCGAGTGGGTTGGGGAGGACATTTGCAATTTCCATGAGGAAGAGTTCCAGCGCCGGGCCTCAGATTGCAAAGGAAAGTGTGCCGCAAACAATTATCATTTGCTAAGTAAGGTTACGTTTGCACTTCAACTAAGAAAGCTTCTTTCAAAAGGTTGGCTTCTCTAAATTGCTTTTTTACTTGAAGAGTGAAATGAAATTTCAGAGGCAGGGGATCCTTTCATGAACGTTTGTGTGAGTCTAGAAGTGACACTCTTCAGGAACGCTTTGGCTCAATGATTATGACAAACAACAAAGAAAATGCTGATGATAAGACCAGCAGGATGGAATTGTCACATCAGAGGTGATCAAAACAGGCCTTTAGATTCTCTCAACTTCAATACTGAAGTGGGAATCAACAAGTTCTGAGTGAAATCAATAATAACATAGTTTTGGATCCGAGCTGGAAGGTCTTCTGAAGTTTTTGAACACATCACATCTAAGACAAAGGCTAAATTACTCTTAAATTACCCCTCCTTTTAGTACCTTTGTGATGTGGAAGAAACCCTACCTCCCTTTATCATAATCACCTTCTCTGAACACCACTATGATTGAAAGTCTCTTGTCTGAGATGATGCAAGAAAACAAATAAAAAGTTGTGGCGTAGATGTGTTTATCACAGCGTGACATTCACACAACAGCTCCATGGTGCCTTGATTGAAGTTTATATTGGTTGCTGGAATAGTTTTTTGTGTGAGAGTATGAGTAAATAAGAATGTGAACAGATACAGAGAAAACAGTGCCATGTTTTTGGTGGGGTTTTTCACAGTCTAATGTAAACTCATAACGCAGTTTCATTTCCAGCTTATGTTGAAAACAATAACACTTAGCTGGGACTAGAAGCTGTATATAAAAACAGCTCGCTCATAAAATTGTTGTTCATTTCGATTCGGACGTGACCAAAACCATGAAATGAGCTCAAATGCAGCAAAAAGACACTGCCTCCCCTGAAACATTTGTTTTCCTTGAGTCAGAACAAATGAGTGATTTACTCACTGTTTCAATTCATACCTCATATTTGTTTTGCCTTTGTATTGCCAAATGTTTTTTGAGTATAGGCAATGACAACAAAACTAACTGCTTACATTGCATCGTCACTTTTTTGTGAAAATAACAACCTGATCTCATGACGAAAACGTAGGCCTACCTGTGGGAAACTTTTAGCAAGACACGAAATACGTACCATCTTGTACGTTTTGTCACATATTCAATGTGAAATGTCCACTGAGTGGCGCTAAAAGTGTGTTTCGTTTTTTTCCCCTGGAACAGATGAACGTACATATGGTACGTTCTAGACTAGTGGTAAGTCTAATGCTCCGTGACGTTTTAAAATAACATAATATCTGCACTACACCTAAACCTATCCGATAGTATGAACAAAAGAGAATGGGATGTAAAAATTGAATTGCAAGCATGCCATTTTAGCTTGTTTTTCGATCTCTTATCTGTCAGGTTTTTCATCGTGAGTCGTATTTGTCCAAAAGGATTCCACACCCTAAGTCCAATTCCATGCTGGCTGAGCTGCCGAGAAAGCTTGTTACATCCGAAAAAGAAAAAAACTTTACAAGTACTATTTTACTGCCTCTAGTGTTAATTTCTGTTGGAAACTGCGGTGATATGTACTTATTGGTACTTTGCATACCAATATTTCACTTCTTGTAAAACGTTCCCACAAGTACGTTTTCTTCATGAGATCAGGTAGAAAAATAAACAATGCAACATTTACCCAAATGTAACATTTGCTTTTAATTAAAAACAAAAACACATCTGTCACAACTTTAAAAAAAAAAAAAAAAAAATGAAAAGTGTTATATTGTCTCAGTTGAAGAGCTTAAAGGGATAGTTCACCCAAAAATGAAAATTCTGTCATTATTTACTCCCCCTCGATTAGTTCGAAACCTGCATGAATGTGTTTGTTCTGCAAACACAAAGGAAGATATTCTGAAGAATGTGGGAAACAGAGCAGTTCTGGGGCACCATAGACTTCTATAGTATTTGTTTTCCTACTACGGAAGTCAATGGTGACCCAAAACAGCCTGATTACAAACTTCTCACACAGGTTTGGAACTACTTGAGGGTGAGTAAATGATGACATAATTTTCATTTTTGGTGAACTATCCCTTTAAGAACTTGGATTAGTGGCTCAGATCAGAATTGGTGAAAAGGATCCCTATTTTAAGTGGTTCACAGTTTTATCTGCCAGCATGCACTTCTCAGAACAACTAGTTTATCTGGACTGAAATAACAATTTGTTGCACTCTGTTAAAAGTTATAAATTAATTACTTAAAAAATATTATAGTGTAAATTCAACAAGTAATGTTGCACTGCCGTATTGCTCTCGGGAATAGCATGATTAAGAATGATGACGATTAGGGGTCGTTCACACAGAATGCTTTTTTTGGTTTAAAAAAAGTTGAACTTGTTTTAACTTGAGTGTTTTTTTTAGCACTGTCATGGGTGAGATGCTGCAAAAGATGCAAGTCGGGAGCACAATGGTTAAAACATGTACGTCTAGCATGTGTTTACAAAAAAAAAATGGATTGGAAAAACGTGCTATATGTGAATGTTTGCCTAGTTATAAAATAATGAGAGTGTTTCAAGGCAGGATAGAGCAGGATTATTATAGTTAACTAAAACTAAAATAGACATTTTAATAAATATGAAATTTAATTTAATTATTATTATTAAATTAAATCAAGCATATGTGATTCCAGTGAATTGCCAAAGCAGTATTTCTCGTTTTAATTTAGTTTAACTTGATGTACTAAAATAACTATACAATGAAAAATAAAAAAATAAAACAATCTAAATAGATAAAACAATAACTTATAAACATGACAAAAACACAGCAAAATTACTAAAACTTTAACTGAAAAAAAATACAAAATACAAATAATTAACAAAATAATAATACTGTATTGAGAGCTCATTGTCCAAACATAGCAAATGCCCTCCACATGCCTAATTAATTTCCTTACAAAGAGGCAAGTGATATTTAAGATCATTAAAATCACCACAACCAGTAGTAATGAGCCTAGGCGTGCGCCCAAAGCCCTTTTCTCAGGAGCGAGCGATTGGCTGAGCGCTCTAGATAAACTCAAGGGTTCACCAGGCCACATTTTCACCCCTCAGTGGTGGCAGATGAGGTCTGCCTGCCCACATGACTACTCTTCTACAGCTGTCAGATCCTCATTCACTTACCCTGGCACTTCCACACCCGACGGGCACAGCCTGAAGAGAGGAGATGCACAGGGTTACAGAGGGTCGCAGATGCATGGAGCACAGCCAAGCTTTCACAGACAGACTGGGGATTTCACTGAGGAAAGACCGCTGGGAGGCCGCGGGCGAGTCTGGAGTTCAGAAGGGGCCGATGAACAGTTTAATAATGTCCTAATTGCACCACGGCCCGATGTTATCGACTTATCGACATTGAGGCTGGAGAGGTGTGGCTGAGTCAGTGGACAGGACAGCATGAGTCTGGAATGCATGAGTCAAAGCTGACAAACAGAACAACCTTTAACGGTGAACCTGCTCACCATCAGCATGTGTCGACGCTCAAACAAAGATATCAACAGCACAGCATCTAATGCTAATGCTGTGGGACACAAACAGCTGATCCCAGAGGGATGGGGATGGGATTTATTTCAGGTTTGTGTTTTCTACAGAAGATAAGCACAGGGATTTTATTACTTTTGTTGGTTTTGTGAAAAAAGCAGAAGACAAATTCACTTTAGCATTGGGCTGGTTGTCACACAATTGCCGCTGATGCTAGTGCAAACCAGAATTTGGACCCAAAAATACAAAGAACTTGTATTGGTTAGGGCAAAGTTAGGGACTCAATAAGTCAATTATTATTTTTTATGCTATGGCAATAACAAATAAATAGTCATTGTTACAACTGCATATTGTTTTGATAAAAGTGAACTGAATTATAATTCAAAAGCATATAACAATTATGGATACTGGTTTTGAGATTAGGTAAAACAATGTAATCTTTATTTTTTTTTATTTACTGTTTTTTAAAGATTTTCCATGACAGCAAAGGTAATCTTAATTAAACATTTAAAAATAAAGAACATGAGCAAGCCCAATAAATACTGTTGTAAATTAGTGATACTACTACTAATAATAATAATATGAGCATTAGCTTGGAAACCTTAAAGCTTGATGTTTCAATGTTTGAAAATGAAGAAATTAAGATAGCCGCACATATTAGCATCGTAATGTTACAGTAGTACTGTAAAATGAAATTGCTATTATTTTTATTATGTAATTGTATTTTTCTCAAATACACGTTTACAGTGAAATATTAATGTTTATTTAATTCATATTATTTTATATACTGCTAAAAACTTTATCCAACAAGAAATGTTTCAAAGCAAATGTTTCAAAGCTTTTCATAAATCACATTTTAAATCACAAATGACAATTTGTTTCATTAGAAAAAGTTAAAAGATAAAATCACAAATACAATTTTTCATCAGAAAAAAAGCAACAAGTTAAAATTAAAATTCCTGCTAAAACTGACTGTTTAAATTTGTCTGAAAAGCTTGATAAGATGACAATTTATCTCATATAAGTGTTGTGATACTCAAGACTAGACCCAGTCTAAAGTGCAAGTCCTGGACTCATTTGTACTGGGTCTCGACTCATCAGGTCTCAGCCTGAACTCAAATGAGCTGATCTCAACTATAACACTGCCTAGATACTATATGACTGATATCAACTATAAGACTGCCTAGAACATATAGTGTGACAACACGGCCCACAATTAGGATTACAGGTTTTATCAGTGATAGTTCATGATTAGTCTAAAGGAAGTGTCAAAACATGTATTTGGAATTCAAATGTTTATTTGACTCTTGAGCTCAGTTCATCAGCAGGCTACAAAACGCCTGAAGCTGCTGCTCTTGGTACACAGTTGAGAATTGTCATTACTTAACAGTGGATACTGCTTACCTCTGTGACTCCTGAGAGATCAGTGTTTCTCTGTCTCTGTGCAGTGTGTTTTAGTCCTGCTGCTTTCAAGGTTCAGTGACTGTAGGGGCTCTAAATGTGAGTGATGTGTGGAGGAGCTTTTCACAGCAGTGCTAAAACTCCTGCTTGAGAGGCCAGTGACACAGAGACAGACACTCTTAATATCACATTTGTGATCACACACAAACCCTTAAAAAACAGTGCATTCTTCCAATCGCTTGTTCTTGGCCTTGAGATGAGTCATCATTGCCCTCCTGTGGCCAGAACTGTTATGATATCAACTCATGTATGCATACTTTAGCTCCTTACAGGTGATAAATGTCGTTTTTTTCATTCTAAAATTTCAAATGTTGAGCAATATTAACTTTTACAGAGCTTAAAGGGACAGTTGACAAAAAAGTGTAACATTTTGAATATTTAATCACTAATTACTTACTCCATTCCAAACCAAACACAAAAACACAAAAGGTGAAATTGTGAAGGACAATTGTCATGCATATAAAACATTTCATAGTAATCACATCTGTTGAGCTCCAAAAATGACCAAAAAGCACAATGAAAGCAGCCCATATGACTTGTGTGCTATATTTCCGGTTTTCAAAAACATGCAATAGCTTTGTTCGAGAAACAGCCTGAAATTTAGATCATTATTCACTAATCATTTTCCTCTTCATTGAACCGTTTGACTCCAGAACCACTGCCAGCTCACAGACTCAGTAAGTTGAACTATAGAACTGGATTACCAAATAAATCACTCTTTTGAGATGATTCTTTTCAATGGACCAGTTGATTCCTTTCACAAATCTGGCAAAGTTCAACTCAATAACTCAAGAATGTGACTTGAAATTTTAACTTGTATCATAAACATTTAATTAACATGCAAAAAATTACTGATAGCAAATTCATAAAATAAGGGAAAGAAAATGTTTGGATATCCAACTGCATAATATTGGTGCAATTATCAGGAAGTGGAAGCTACATCAAACCACCCAGATTGACTAGACAAGGTCGTCCCTCAAAAATCTGTGCACACAAAGAAGAAGACTTGTGAGAAAAACCACATGGGAGGGTGACACAAATGAGGCCATTACTCAGAGAGAACTATGAAAACATGTCTGGAGTGTCTGAAAATGCTTGGAAGTCAGTTGCAGGATACATTTTTTTTGTGGTCATTTGAGACCAGAACGCTGCGTTTGAGCTAAATTTCAAAGTGATATGGGAGCAACAAATCTAAAATCATACCTATAATGAAGTATTGCTGCAGGGAAGTATGGGGCGGTGTACAAGCGTCATGCTGAGGAGCTGCTTTTCATCAGCAGGGACCGGCAGTATTCTTAAAACAAAAGGAAGTCTACAAGAACACAAAATACAGGGAAATTGCCTGCTGCAAAACAACCTTTTTTCACTCTGCCAAAAACTGAAGCTTCAGAGAATTGTATCAGTATACACGTGGCAGAACTGGCAAAGTAATGAAAGGTTGAGCGCTGGGTGTAAAAGAAAAACAATCTCATTCCTTTTGTCTAAAGAAAAGGACAACTTCTCATGTATGTGTCCACAAAATATTCCTATCAATCTTTTCCTACATTCACACAGTCGGTGGTTGGGATCGACAGCCGTATTTATGGACACTGTTCTGTTTATCTGGCTTCTCAAAATCCACATGCTAATTTGATGTCAGTTTGGTTACAGAATGTGGTCTTGTTTTTAACCAAACTGTGCATGAATGTATTGATTTATCACTCTAAAACAGTATTCTGCTGCTTTGAGCATTGCTATTATTATCTTCATTTTCTAAAATGACTTTCTTTTGGTGCACCGAGGCAGCAAGCAAACCAAACTCGACACACAAGGTCTGTCTTTCGTCAAGTTTGATGTCTGGGAATAAAAGTCCGCCTTCCATCTGTGTTGCCCATGTCTGAACTATATTTGCCATTTTGACCTTTGGTGAAATGGATTTGTCAGCCTGACCTGAAATGTCATCAATAGCGCTACACCAGCTGAAGCGGGGGTGCTCACATTCTATTTGAGCGTCCATTTTCCCGTTTACAGAGCACAAAGGTAGAAATGGTGAATGAGTTCAGTCAATATGCAAAAATATTATTGCTAGTTATTCCTTAGCCTGTAAACTGAACTGTATCAACACCGTGCAGAATATTCTGCATACAGGTAGAAAAGGCCTGTAATGCTTACAATGAATGCAAACAGTCATGTGAATTTAAATTTAAAATCTCAGTAACCAACCTATAAAAATTGCTCATAAAATGAATTATGCTGACTGCAAATTATATATTTCTACAATGGCATTGGTAACTCCAAATGTTTAGATTGTATTGGATTCACTTGCTACACTGTAAAACAAATATTTTTCAAAGTTATTTATAAAACACAAAAACTATTAGAGTACGGTTTTAAAGAAGATATTTTTTCAGTTTTCTACTTCAAAATGTAATGTTTATTTCATGGTTATGTGTTACTTGACATTTCTTTTTAAGTATTTGTGAAATGTACTTGCAATTTCTGATTGAAAATCGTTTCAAAGATAAAGTGTAGGAAAATGACCTCTAATCCATATATAAGCCAGCGAAACTTGAAATGTACTGAATACAACTTTAAACCATTCAAGCTTCTGCCAATAGTTACATACTCTCAAATAACAAACAACAAAATGTGTACAAAATCTAAAGCTGATCAGCTTTTATTGTACTTTTGTACACTGACCAAATGTCGTTTTCTTGGAAGAAAATCCAATATCTCAGAAGAGACACTATCAAAGTCTCACCTGGTGGCTCATTCAGTCCAGAATGAACTGAGGCCAATTCTGAAAGGTGAAGAGAGAGCTCTAAAAATCCAATACAGCAAAAGGACTTTTTGATCTCCTGAGAGAAAGTGAATGAGAAGAAAGCAAACGAGATCGAGTAAAAGAGACAGAGGTCCATACTGAGAAAGGGTTCCCCATCTATGTGTGTGCCTGTCGAGGCCGACATTGTATCTCAATCAGGCGTGATGCAACGACTGCTGCGAGATGCAACACAATCAAAGCTAATCCAAAGAGATCACATAAACAGAAGTTAAGTAGTCAAGTCAAGTATTTATTTATATAGCGCTTTTAACAATACAAATTGTGTCAAAGCAACTGCACAATATCAAAATAGGAAAATAGTGTATCACTAATGTAAAATGACAAGATTAAACACCCATTTTTCAGTTAAAGGCATTTCATTATTGAATGCAGTGATGTCATCGACAGTAGAGCAAGATTTTGGACCAATGAGATTTCACAGTGGGCAGAGCTACCGGGCACTTTACCACAGACAAACAATGCTATTATCAACTAAATGTAATATTGCAATCTCCGTTAATTCAGATTTTTGACCTTTTGACAAAGAACCTCCCACCGGAAGTGCCCACAAAAACACCCCAAAAATATGGAAAATAATGTTTGAACTCTTCTGTCCATCTAAATTACTTCACAGACAGAACAAATATGAACATACAGTTGTGATTATGGAGATCGTGGAAATCAAATTAAGTGACTCAACTAATTCTCATAAAAGTCAGACTGGAACTTTTTGTCAGCTATGCTTCAGACGCTCAATAATTGGACTGTGGGTGTCCGTAAGTGTGCTTTCTCAGACTGAGACTGTTAGCATATATCAACTGAAGTGTAATCATTTGTTGACATTTACCTCAAATTGTCATGAGAGTTTCTATCTAAAAACTCTGACTGGCTGTGTTGGGCTTTTTAGAGAACATGAGATAAATATAGCTATTCTATCATGCATGAGTCATGTCATTTGCCTGCAGAAAAGTAATTTTTCTAACCTTTATGTTTTGCATCAACACATAATATTCCTTCTCTCTCTTCTGTTCTCCTGCTGGAATGTTGTTGGTTCCGTGGCTTAGTAGAGTTGAGTTTGGCTTTAGTGTCCTTTCCTGATCCTTGTCTTCTCTTCATCATCCCTATCGATAAAAATAATAAAATCACCAAATTAGCAAATTTGTTGTACTACATCTCCATAAAACTCTGCCAAGGTCAACACATATTCAATAAATGGGAGATCCAACAATGCTCAGTTGAGCAATTCACATAAGTGAACAGTAGGACATATGAACATATAAAGTTTCCTCCTATAAAAAGCATCAGATTTGTTAACTGTTCTGTTTCTTTTAAGATGTTATGTTGGTACATATCTCTCCATGTAAGCAGTATAGACAGCAAGTTAGTGCACCATGTTTTCGGACAAAGCCCAGTCTTAGTCTCACACTCACTTTTCCTCACCTTCACACAACAATGGAAAATAATGCTGTCTCTCTATAGAATCACCTTCGCAAGAGTTGTGCGCATCTCTTACTGTCGGTCAGAGGAGGGTAATCACTACCTGAGAAGAGAAGCTGAGCTGTTTCGCACTCTCAAGGACACACTGACCACACAGACCTCGAGTTTCACTTCAGTCTGCCAGAAGTATTCACACCCTTCACATACAATTCTTTAGATAGAGCCAGAAGTTATTTAATGTGGCATAAAAAGTGATAAAACTAGATACATTAAACATCTAATGAGCGATTTGCGACTCAATAAAATATATTTATTTTTCACTGTGAACAGAGAGGACACCACAAAGACATTTTGTTATAAGAATGGAAAAGATTGCATCTGTCTTTCTATGGAACCGATTATTAAAAGCTGACCGGTCATTACATATAATGATGTATACACTAAAAGCATTGATGTTAATTACCGGAGTCTCGCCAGGAGACACACTATTTAAAGTGACACATGTGTACAATCACATTTAGTATTACTGAGCTCTCTCCTAATGCTCATCTGTAGCTGGATATTTGTAAATGGTGTGTTTTTTAAAGCATCAGATTCCTGAAGACTAGAGTGATGATGTGCCAGTAGAAATGTTGTGACCTGAAACATTTGTTTTATCACTCTGCATTTTTTGTATTTATGTGGGATGCCTGACAGTTGCCTTGAGCTGTTACTTTGTGCAGCAACAATAATAAGAAGAGAAATGTCATGACCATAGAATTGTCTATGAATGTTTATGCATGATTATTTTTGAATAAGAAACTACAAAGTGTTATGCATAATGTTTATATATATATATATATATATACAAACCCGGTTCCAAAAAGTTGGGACACTGTACAAATTGTGAATAAAAAAGGAATGCAATAATTTACAAATCTCATAAACTTATATTTTATTCACAATAGAATATAGATAACATATCAAATGTTGAAAGTGAGACATTTTGAAATGTCATGCCAAATATTGGCTCATTTTGGATTTCATGAGAGCTACACATTCCAAAAAAGTTGGGACAGGTAGCAATAAGAGGCCGGAAAAGTTAAATGTACATATAAGGAACAGCTGGAGGACCAATTTGCAACTTATTAGGTCAATTGGCAACATGATTGGGTATAAAAAGAGCCTCTCAGAGTGGCAGTGTCTCTCAGAAGTCAAGATGGGAAAGGATCACCAATTCCCCCAATGCTGCGGCGAAAAATAGTGGAGCAATATCAGAAAGGAGTTTCTCAGAGAAAAATTGCAAAGAGTTTGAAGTTATCATCATCTACAGTGCATAATATCATCCAAAGATTCAGAGAATCTGGAACAATCTCTGTGCGTAAGGGTCATGGCCGGAAAACCATACTGGATGCCCGTGATCTTCGGGGCCTTAGACGGCACTGCATCACATACAGGAATGCTACTGTAATGGAAATCACAACATGGGCTCAGGAATACTTCCAGAAAACATTGTCGGTGAACACAATCCACCGTGATTCGCCGTTGCCGCTAAAACTCTATAGGTCAAAAAAGAAGCCATATCTAAACATAATACAGAAGCGCAGGCGTTTTCTCTGGGCCAAGGCTCATTTAAAATGGACTGTGGCAAAGTGGAAAACTGTTCTGTGGTCAGACGAATCAAAATTTGAAGTTCTTTTTGGAAAACTGGGACACCATGTCATCCGGACTAAAGAGGACAAGGACAACCCAAGTTGTTATCAGCGCTCAGTTCAGAAGCCTGCATCTCTGATGGTATGGGGTTGCATGAGTGCGTGTGGCATGGGCAGCTTACACATCTGGAAAGGCACCATCAATGCTGAAAGGTATATCCAAGTTCTAGAACAACATATGCTCCCATCCAGACGTCGTCTCTTTCAGGGAAGACCTTGCATTTTCCAACATGACAATGCCAGACCACATACTGCATCAATTACAACATCATGGCTGCGTAGAAGAGGGATCCGGGTACTGAAATGGCCAGCCTGCAGTCCAGATCTTTCACCCATAGAAAACATTTGGCGCATCATAAAGAGGAAGATGCGACAAAGAAGACCTAAGACAGTTGAGCAACTAGAAGCCTGTATTAGACAAGAATGGGACAACATTCCTATTCCTAAACTTGAGCAACTTGTCTCCTCAGTCCCCAGATGTTTGCAGACTGTTATAAAAAGAAGAGGGGATGCCACACAGTGGTAAACATGGCCTTGTCCCAACTTTTTTGAGATGTGTTGATGCCATGAAATTTAAAATCAACTTATTTTTCCCTTAAAATCATACATTTTCTCAGTTTAAACATTTGATATGTCATCTATGTTGTATTCTGAATAAAATATTGAAATTTGAAACTTCCACATCATTGCATTCTGTTTTTATTCACAATTTGTACAGTGTCCCAACTTTTTTGGAATCGGGTTTGTATATATATATATATATATATGAGTGGAATCAATAAAGCATGTCACATTCAACTCCCATTAGCAATGCAATGAAAAACCAAACAGTTGCTTAAAGTTAAAATATAATGAAATATTTATCTCTTACTTTTATTTAAGCACTTAATATGCCTTACAAGCAATGGTGTGTGATGTGTTTCTGAAATGAGGAAGCAAAATCCCCTAAAAATGGCTAAAATATTGCACTATATTCCAGTTTTCAAAATAGTTTTAGCTTTAATGTATTACTTCTAACTGTTCTTTAATTATTATTAGTATTAAAAGTCTTCAGGTTTTCTATTGATGGTGTTGGGTACATAAGTTAATCTTTAATTTATTTGCTAACAACTGCATCAAGACAAAAAGTGGTGAGTGGGCGAGTTGTTAACTTTGTAATCAGTCTCTCCAATTTCTTCAGCTTGATTTTTAATTTGCACACCTGTTATGACATAATAGATGGGCATTGTCCTGCTGGCACTCTGCCAATCACAGTGGCATGGAAGCAGTAGGCGTGTTTGACTTTGATTGTGCTTCGCCTTACTGATCTGCAAGATTTGCCCTTTGCAATGGGGGGAGGAGTTGATGACAGATCTGTTAATTTGAAAAGTGTTATTTGCATTTAAAATCCAAATGTCTGCTTCATTGTTAGGTAAACAGATGTTTGAAATTAACATGCACATACATTTTCCATGGATAGGTTTTGTGCTTCTTTGAACACAGACAAAAGGAAAGAAGTTCAACATAAGCCTATTAAAGCTAATAACCCTTGTGAAAAAAGTGTGTTTAATTGTATTCAATGTGTGCTTGTAATGTACTTCAAATCTTAAGTGTATATATATATATATATATAATATATATATTAGGGCTGTCGATCGATTATTTTTATTTTTAATCGCAATTATTCGCATTGATTGTCATGAGTTAACTCGCGATTAATCACAACTGAATCTCACATTTATATTTGTTCTAAATGTACCGTAAATTTATATTTCTAAGTTTTTAATACTCTAATCAACATGGGCATGGAAAAATATGGATGCTTTATGCAAATTAATGTTTATTATTATTGAAACCATAGTCAACATAGAGCATGAAGACTATGCATGTTTCAAAGTTTGTAGATGTTTTTCAAATAACTTGTTCATGTCTATTAGACACATGAAAAAAGAAATACCAGGTTCCCATTACTTCTCTTTCTTTGCACTGAGCAATTTACTGACACAATCCTGTTTACATTTTTGCAGGACAGGGCAGCTCACTTCTTCTGAAAATGCAAAATTGTACATTTATTATTACATTTGTTTGCCTCTTTGTGCCCATATACTGTATTTTGATGCAGCTAAATTCTCAATAAAACTGTTTTCATTTGTATATATTACTGTTTCTGTTGTCAGACAATAGAATGAATATTAAATAGTGACTGAAACATGAACCATTAAGACTACACCAGCTCTCCCTTCCAAGATGTTAATCTGCATAAAAATCCTGATAATCGAGCCGTCGTCTGATGAAATCAAATACACATAATATAATGACAATAGCTGTGCTGTGATTTTGGCTATACTTGCATGCAGTGGCGTAGCAAGTCAGCCCCTGGTCCATATGCAAAAAATGTGTAAATGCTTTGTTATTAAAACACAAAGTCTTATCTTTATGTCAATTTTAAGATAAAATGCAAACAATAAATGTGTTTTGCGCTCTTTTATTTGTAGTGAGGTATCTATAGTTGCCTCAGTTCAAGCGGCATGGTGAATCAATGATATTTTCCCATTTTATATTTTCAGCACAAAATAAACATGTATAAATATATTTGAATGCATATTAAAAAGAAAACATCAGAACAATTTAATACAAACAGATGTCTCATAAAATCGATCTATTAGAGTTTAAAAAACATATATAAGCCTATGTTTTATTGCTGTATTTCATGTTAAGAATTTTTTTTATTTTTTTTGCGGAGTACATGATAGGTGTAATTTTCACATTATCTTCATGCAATATAACATGATGTTATTATTATAATGTTGACATTATTTTTAAAATAGTATGACGTTAATTTGATTTAGTTAGCAAGTTATTTTGCAGGGTGACATTACATGCAAACGCAATTTTGGCACAGCGGCCCAAAAAAACTAAACAGTTGACAATAGTTGTCAATCCTGACTCCCCATCTTTACTCATTGGACGTGCCTTTAGAGAAAAATGCATCTTTACGGATTACATAATGAAAGAGATTTGTATTTATTTATTTGAATTATTTCCTTGTAAAGTAGTAATTTATAGCATTCTATAAACATATTTATCATGTCAGTGAAGCAAGTATTTGCTGAGTTTCAATTCAGCTTTTGTGAAGCGTTCCTGCTCAAGATCAAGACCACCCTGTTTATTTTCTTTATTTTATGACAGCATATTTAAATTTTCCACAAAAATAAAAAAATGCAAGTGATCTTGCTAGCGCCTCTATGTCCTTTAAGGCACACTTCAGCTTCTACTCTTAGCACAAAAGATTAGATGTTTATCTTTTTTATATATATATATATTGTGAAATGCATTGAGATTTTAATGTCTCAAATAGTGTTTATTTGAGAACGCTAAACTGATCAAACATATGCTCAACTCACTGCGCTGGCTGCTTGGTCTAAAAAAAACTTGAATTTAACAAACATGTTAAAATGTGTTCTAAATTAACTCAATAAAGAAACTAAACGACATATAACCACTTTGTCATTAAAAAACACAACTGACCTTTTTAAGCTGAAACAGCAGCAGTGTAAAGGGGAAGAGAGAGAGAGCGAGAGAAAAGACATGGGCTTGGTCGGTCGGAGAATTCTAATAAGCTTTTGGACAAGGGTCGGGCCCGTGCAGGGCTCTCTGTTCATTCCCTTGTTTCAATTAATAGTTCTCTCTCGGCTCGGCGGGCCCCCAATCTGCCCGGGCCCATATGAACCTGCATACCCTGCATACTTAGACACTACGCCCCTGCTTGCATGTAAAATTAGAGAAGCAACACAATATCTGTGTTTAATCTGAAAGCGCTGCTCCTCTCTGCCGCTCGCTGAACAGATCAGACGTAGAGAAAGAGGTGTGTGCGCACGCTGGGACAGCAAGACCTCATGTGGCAATACAAGCGAGTCTCAGAAACTAAATAAGGTTTGGGCAAACCCTAAAGATTTGTGAACGATGGGCGCTTTTTTGAAGGGGGGGGGGGGGGCTAAAGGGATCTGCAAAGTCGCTAAGTTGGCAACACTATGCATCTGACAAAAACAGTGAAAAGTTTGTTAAGCAGAGAGCTGTTCTGATATCTTATCTCGTCATAGCACTGACTTGTGACTGGCAAATTACAGAACCTTGTTTGCAAAACTTATTCTTTCTATCAGGAAGTGCTGACATCTCGTGCTATTGTGCTCTTTTGCAAAAAATATTATACTATGAAAAATTACAGTTTTGAGACAGCTGATGTTTAAGTTCTGACAAATGTTTTCATGACAGGCTCTGCCATTGATCGATAAAGTTGCCTAACTACAGTTCTTGTGCGACACAATAGACATGGTGAAGCTGGGGTATTCAAGGCAGGCTTACCTGGTTCCAATCACTACCACTTTGTTTATTTAAACGGGGATTCATCTCAATTATCACCAGTACAATATATAAATCTATTGTAGAAACTTAATTTCCTGTAAAGCTGCTTTGCAACGATTGTTTCATGAAAAGCGCTATACAAATAATATTGAATTTAATTGAATTTAATTAAGTTAAAGAGATACAATTTCGTTATTATTTTTTATGTAGACTTCTACAAGCACACTTTATAATAATATTATTTTTTACTTTAAAGTACTTTTTAAAAATGTTTTAGTTTTCTTTTAAGTTTTGTAGCAGAAATAAGAAAAAAGCTACATGCTTTCATTTTGATGTGCTGAATAAAAGCACATGTAAAGTGTCTTATTTGATATTGCATTTAAAGTTAAAATATTTGAAATGTACTAAAGTGCAACTTCATCACTACACATGTGTAATTAAAATATATATAAATACATGACTTACAATAGTATGGCATTAAAGTAGATTTTTGTTTCCCATAAATGCTTCTCAGTACATTCGGCAGTAACTTTAACCATATTTCAAAGACAACTGAAGTAATTATGAAATTGCATATAAAGATGTAATGAAGTCCTACTTAAGTGGCTAAAAAGCAGTCTAAGTTCAGCTAATTGTATTTAATATAAATTTAAACTATAATGCTTTATATCTAATTGCAAATAACATAATATGTAATAAATAACATAGTAAATACTTGTTTTAATAAATACAAATATTTTAATAAAATATGATAAAGTGTCCACCATTTTTACTATAGATTAACATTTAATTTCACTTAACGTTTTGCTTGTAACCCATTGTTTTCCCCTTATTTGCACTGTGCAAGACGAACACCAGAAAAAAAAACCTTGATCCACTGGCATCACTGTGTGATAGTGTCACTGTAGAAAAAAGATTTATACTGTGTATAAGAATAATATTTGTAAAAAAAAAAAATGTATACCATTGATTATTTTCTCATCCAAGATTTTTGCCTCCCTTGGCATTGCCTAAAAAAAATGTCTCTTCTGGCAAGGCCGTGCTTGTTTCTCATTCTGTTGGAGACAAAGCGAGCTTGCCCCTGTCTCAACCTGAAGTTTGAACTTCTCCCTCCATAGCACAGACATATTTTCAGTGCTTTGTGACCTAGTTCACCTTTTTTCAATTTCAGCCCAAAATAAAGACCCACAGAAAGAAAAAAAAACAGCAGAAGACTTGAAAAGATGAGAAATGTATTGGCTTCTAACTCTGGAGCCTTGAAGGACATTTTTTGTGACCCCATACAAAGTACTCAGTCTTCTTCAGCGTTGTCACAAAAGTTTGCAATGAATAGATGTTATTGATTTATCGGTACTGGAATCTACAGCTGTCAATGTGTAAAATTTACTATTTTTGAACAAAGCAAGACTGTGTTTTTGATTGACATCTTGTCCTTCCTCGTTCTTTTGTATCCGTGACTATGAAGTGGCACTTTGACCTGCTGTGGCAAATCAGACTTACACCCCTCACTATCTGCCCCAGGAGGGTGATTGGAATAATTGGTATGTTGATGAGCAGGCTAGCATTAAGTACCCTCCAAATAAGATTGCACAAAAACACACTTGTACACCAGCACACATGAATAAACCCATACTTAAACTCATGTGCAGCCAACATTGACATTCAGATTTCCCGTAGAGTTGACATCATCAAAACTAAACCAAGTGTGTCATATAGCTAAAAACAATACAAGGTAAAACAATACAATGTTAAACTGAACTTAATGAGTAAAGTTTGTAAACAAACTTTTATCTTTGCAGCCATGTTTGAAAGTTTGAAATAACTTTGAAAAGCTTGAATTTTGAAGATCTTATGTTACTTACATATTAAAGCCCATTCCTAAACAATTTGCTAACATGTTTTAACATATTGCTAGTATGATTTAACATGTTGACATAGCATGTTGCTAGCATCATTTAACATGCTGATACAGTGTTTTAGCATGATTTAGCATATTTCTAACATGTTTTGTTACTTGTAGGATTTAGCATGCTGTTTGCATGATTTAGCATGTTGCTAACATGGTGTAGCATTCTTTAGCATGTTGCTAGCATGATTTAGCAATGTGTTAACATGATTTATGTTGATAAGGTGAATTAGCATGTTGTTAGCATTAATTAACAGATTCCTAGCTAGTTATGTAACGATTTACTCAACTCATGATTCGATTCACGATTTTGAGTTCACGATTTGATTCACATTTGTTTGGGTTTTTTTTACAAAAAGATTGAATACAAATAAATTACATGTGTCCTTTTATTATTGCTTGTACAAAATGAAGCACATTTATTTGTGAAATTTAAATATAACACTGTAATAATATAGCACTTGCATATTATTGATCTTGTTGGATTTAGATTGCTTCTATTCTCCTCATTTTTAAGTTGCTTTGGATAAAAGTTTCTGCTAAATAACAAAATGTAAATATAATGTAAATGTAGGCTAAATAACAAAACTGAATTAAAATTCTAAAACAAGCTCAAAATTTAATAAATAACTCAAAAGCAAAAACAGAATGGTCTGACTTCAGTTTTGTGAAACTACTGTATACATAAAAAAATGTGCCTGAAATTGCACACGAGCTGAATTAGACACAGATTCACTCTCTGCCAGCAGGTGGCGCTTAAAGCGTTTCCTTGGTTTCCGCTGTAAACAAAGTAGCGCTGCACTAATGAAGTTTAAATTAATTATACAGAGTCAAGATGAAAAGAAAAAATACCAACTAAACTTTTCTAAAGACAGTAAGTTCCAATCAGACATACATTCATATAATATCCTAACTGAATCCAGATTTGTTTAGCATCTCAACCGATTTGAATCGTCACAAGTTTGAATCGATTTTCAACCGGATCATGGTTAATCGTTACATCCCTATTGCTAGCATGTTTTAGCATATTACTTGTGAGATTTAGTATGCTGTTAACATGACTTAGCATGCTGTTGAGAGGTTTTAACATGTTTCTAACATGGTGTAGCATTCTTTATAATGTTGCTAGCATGAATTAGCAATTGGCTAACAGGATTTAACATGATAATAATGATAATGATAAGTTTGGCCATTAACTTTTAAATGCATCATTATGCAAACATATGAAGCGAGATGTCGTCATGATAGACCATTGACTGACAGATCAACGTGCCTCTTCATTTCTCTCCAATACGGTAGGAAATTAAATTAAACAATGTGAATTTTGTTAAATGTGATAAGATGATTAACAGTGTAGTTTAAATGGTCAAAGAGTGCCCGTTAAAAATGCAGTTATGACGAAGTAGTATGTCCCAAAGCTTGCCTAATATTCTGCTACATAGTCAAAAGTATGTACTTTTTCTTCACAAAAAGAGTACATACTTTTAGGCAATAGTATAAGTACACTGAGTGGGACACAGCAATGATTTAGCTCATTGCTAGCATGTTTAAAGGGTTAGTTCACACAAAAATGAACATTAGTCAATGTTTTTCTCACCCTCAAGGCATCGCCTTTCTTCTTTCAGATGAATCCAATCTGAGTAATATTAAAAATTGTCCTGGCTCTTTCTAAGCTCTGCAGCATTGCACTCAGCGGGTGTTTCTGTTACTGATATTTTTCTCACAAAAACACATGGATTTGCAACAGGAGGCCATTATTCATCCCCCAGATGAATCCTTGTCTCAAAAAATAAGTTTTTTATGGATTCGCGCACTTTATTTTACGTGTTTTGGACTGTGTAACAGAAACACCCGCTGACTGCAATGACAGAGCTTAGAAGAGCCAGGACAATTTTTAATATTACTCTGATTGGATTCATCTGAAAGAAGAAAGTCATATACACCTCGGATGGCTTGAGGGTGAGTAATAACAGGATAATTAAAATTATTGGGTGAACTAACCGTTTAAGCATTATTGAGCATGTTGCCAGCATGATTAATCATGTTGTTTGCATGATTTGACAATTTGCTGATGCCAATTAACATTGCTAGCATGAATTAACAAACTGGTAGCATGTTTTAATACAGTATTTTGCTAGCATGATTAAGCAAGTTTTCCTAGGATAGTCGTCAGGCTTTTCTGGTGATAGCTTAGGTCATCGAAAGCAAAATTCACTTTACAAGTTTTTTTAACATAAATGTGTGTTGGAAGTGTGTGTACACAATCCATCCTATAATGGTACAAATCTGCCCAGTGTTTTTTTTTTTTGTTATCCCTGTTTTAAAATCCACTTTCTCAAATCAGGCTGTTCTGAGATTCCTGTCAGAATGACGTAGTTCTGTACAGGCCCCTCCCACAATAGTTGATTGACAAGTTTGTCTTACCTTAGACCCGCCCTGAGTGAGCTGAGAGCTGTCCGCCTCCGGTGTAGGGGAACACAAGATGTCTCTGATTAAGAGATTTGAGTGTTTAGTTGTTGGATGTAATAATGAATATGGCAGTCATCATTTACTCCTGACATCTGAGCCGCTGAAGACGCAGTGGATTGAGATTGTTTCTGAAGAGTCCCTGATCTACCTAAATGCGTCTGTGTTCACGCAAATCATTTGTGATCCAGCTTCACCTACAGAAGAAGTGAGTATAAGGGTTTTTAATGAATTTGCAAATCGCCTTTCCTAATAATGTGCTAATGAACAAGTTTCACGATGAATGCGGCTAAAGTAAACAGTCCCTCAGAGAGCAGCTTGGAAGAGAGGGGCGGGTCAGCAGAGCTCATTAACATTTAAAGGAAAATGGATTTTATTTTTGATCAACAAGAAAATATGAGTTAACTCGAGTCAGACCAGTTTGACGGTTGTATTTGGAGCTACTGCTCAAGTTTAGTCTCAGAAGAATAATAAGCTTAATAGTAGATTAATATTAGATGTTAGAAGCTGATTGCAATCATAAGCTGGAGATGAAATATGAGCGTTGGCCAAACACTCTCCCCGGCCATCAGCATGTCTCGAAAGCAGTCTGTCAAACTAAACTCGCCCGTACCGCTTGAAAGACCCCTAACCCCCTCTACACCACCCTGTGCGCTTGTCCCCGCTCTGTAAGATTTACTGACCGCATATCCCATGATATCTACTGACCCAAAACAGCATCACAGAAGCCCATGTTAAATTCATCCAGCCCTGTCAATCCACATGCACTTTAGCCCAGCGTGGGATTCTCAAGTCAGCCACTGAAATATCTTCACATCTTACAGTTTGTTTGGCAGGACATGACACGTGTCTGCTGCCCCATTGTGTGAGTACATTTCTTGGCATATGGTGATCTGAGACCGGAGGGTCTAGTACTTTTAAGGGATGTTTATCAGTAGTTATTCTTGTACCAGCTGCCTTTCATTTCTGTACATCCTGACATCTTAGATTGTGAAAGAAAAAAAGAGTCAGCAATATATTGTGATTCTTAAGTGTTACTTTAAATCATTGATTACTATTATAATTTTGGTTAATATTTTGAATTTTATTTTATTTTTAAATATTCTGTTTTCTTTTCAATTTAAGTTGTAATACTTTTTTGTGTGTCATTATTAGTTTTTTGCTTTTTATACAAGTCCATGGAGTTTATATTAAGTTTTAGTTTTTAATCATAGTTATTTTAGTACTTTATATTTTTAAAAGTAAGAAAGGCTTTCTTGGCAACTAGCTAAAAAAAAGTTTTATTTTGCATATTTTAGTTTGGTCCAGTAAGAGTTTTCCATTTTGTTATGTGTTTTTTTATATTTTCTACTAGAAATCAAACTAAATTAAATTGTGGAATGCTCCTTGGCTACTAGCTGAAATATAACATTTATATTTCATTTTATTTCACTTAATGATTATTTTATTTTAAGTATTTTTTTAAGTAGATTCACATATCATAGTGGCAGGACAATAAAGAATTCTACAGTATGCACGAACTTTATACAGTGGATTAGTGTCACTGTGGAAAAACAGTCACAGCTCGAATCCGCATGTTGACATTATAACATGTTTGAGTCTGAAGTTCATATTCTGAGACAAAAATTATCTGTATTTCCCAATTCCAACACGTCACACTGTGAAAAAAATATTATTAGAACCTGACACTAGCAACTACAAGGTCATAGGTTTGATTCCCAGGAAATGCATGAACTGAATAAACGTATACCTTAAAGGACACCTATTATGCAAAATCCACTTTTCACAATGAAGGTTACCAAAGGCGCAAAGTTCACACTATGCAACTAAAAGGGCCTGTTTTGATTCCAGTGTGGGATGAATGCACTATATGCAGCTGTCCTCATTTTCTCCTCGTAAGCAAGTGTCTCACTAGGCCTGCTGTTTTGACTCTCTCCGCAGTGTGACATCACATTTCGGAGGGCCGGTTCACAGGGGTTGATTGACAGCCCTGCATTGCTATAGTTTCTGCCCTCAGCGGTTGTAAGCTGTCCTCCATTTTCTCCGTGCTTGAGTAGCTGTAATGTCAACAATGTCTTGCAAGCAATCCCGTGATCTGTGTTTAGATGTAAGAATGAACATAAGAGTCTTCATTTTAATCCTGTGGATCACTCGCTGGGATCACGAGATTCACGGTAATACACCTGTTCGTAGCACGAGATTCGTTAGTTAGCGCGGCTCGGTCCATTGATCCGCACCGATGACAGGTCAGCCGAGCTCTGTAACATTGCACTGTTTTGTCCCACTTTCAGTGCATTTGGCTTCCCATATGTACGGCTGAAGACTGGTCCTCTCGCTCTCAATTATGTTGCTTCTACCGCAGTTTATTGCTGTGGGCGCCCAAAATGACATTTTATAGCTGTTATAATAAAATTGGAGATGGGTGGGAATATGCAGCTCATTTGCATTTAAAGCCATACACTCCAAATCAGCTCTTTTTAGACACCCAAAAATGACATTTTATAGCTGTTATAATAAATGATCGTTGGGTATTTTGGGCTGAAACTTCACAAACACATTATCACATCTTGCAAAAAGGGACATAATAGTTGTCCTTTAAAGGCACAATATGTAAGTTTCCGTTTAACACATTTTAGAGGGTTTTTTTTTAAGGTAACGGCGAGATAAATATTAAGCTCTAGCTGAGAAAGGAATAATTAATGCATGTTCCCTTCGGAGCACACTTTATTAAGATGCACGCTGGCCTGCTGACATTTGTGTAGGAGTGTATGTTCTTAAGATGAGTGCTGGCCATCATAAATAGAAACAGCCAGAGATGTGTGGACCAGAGAGAACAAGAACAGCGTTTGAGAAAAACAGAGAGAAAATGAGAGTGCGTATCTTTAGATCTCTGCCTGAGGAGCTTTCTGCTTTTCACTGTCATTACTGTTTAATATAAATACAGTTTATGAGATATAATGTAAAAATGATCAAGGACCTTATGCTTGACATTTAGTGTAGGTGGAAAAAAAATACTTTTTTCAGATATGGAATACTTTATAACATTTGCTTATGTGGGTCTGGACAAAAGGGAAACGCTCATTATTAGTATTAGTATTATTTAATGTATTGCCTGAGGGAATATCCATCTCCACATG
This sequence comes from Ptychobarbus kaznakovi, assembly GCA_027422405.1. Classification (NCBI taxonomy): domain Eukaryota; kingdom Metazoa; phylum Chordata; class Actinopteri; order Cypriniformes; family Cyprinidae; genus Ptychobarbus; species Ptychobarbus kaznakovi. The sequence continues at coordinate 19,221,919 of CM049809.1, forward strand.
TTGATTAATCATAAAAGTGTTTTTGTTCTTATGAAACTATTTCTTTCTTATTTAGACTGTTAATAAAAAAGAAGTTGTCAAAAGATGAAACTGCCTCTCATGAATAATAAATAGTTAAAAAGTCTATTGGTCCAGTTCTGCACAAGAAGCACTTTAAACATTGTCAGCGAGCAGCGAAGTTCTGTCAGAACTGAAAGATGCTAGTTATCAGTTCAGACCGAGAGCAGTCTGATGTTGAAAACATTCCTCACTTCTTTCCCGTTTCAGCTCTGCTGGCTTCATAAATAATTCCTCACTTTACAGATGTGCAACAAAAAACTGTATTTGAGTTTTTATCAAATATATACTGTGATTATCATACAAATACATCATGAAAAAGTACAAATGTATTTCCTACAAAATCATATCATTGTTCTCATATAATGTAACATATATTTGATACACAAATTAAAAAAGGCCTCTATGCTATTAATACATTTTGATAAAACAAATATTAATATTAATAAGAGTCTTCTGTCGCCTGAGTGATAATGTATGCTTTTTAGCAAGTAAAAGTTATTTTTTATAAAAATGCCCCCCTTTTCAACTCATGGTTCACATGCCTTTTTACTGTGAAATCTCTACTGATTTTTATAAAGTAAATGTAATTTTTACTAATATATATTTTTTTTTAGAAAAATCATGTTGAAATTTGAGTATTAAATATGACCATCAGGCTTTTGAGGAATGCTTGTTTGTTCCATCATCATTGTATTGCATTGCATTATCTGTTTTAAAACTAGAGCTTTGACCATAAACCTTTTGAAGCATTTAAATGTCATCTTACTAAGACATTACTGAAAGATATAGAGTGACAACTGACATGCACGTTTTTTTTACATAAGTAGTCATTTGAGCTATTATAATTTCCACTTACATTTTGGCTATATGAATATCAGCATCTGCACCAAATTGCATATTTTTTGCTTAGTTTGGGCCTAAAAAATGAGGTGTTTTATGTATGTATGGATGGATCGATGTATTGACAACATAAGCTCCATATTGTCACTATTTATCATAATATATGGGCCATAAAAGCCTGATGCATTAAATAAGATACTGAACGAAAAACACACAAGCATATTTTTAAGGTTGTCTAAAGCTTCAATGAATTGTTCCTCTAAAATAGATAAATAAATACAAATGCTGTCTATTATTTAATATGACAGGCTTTATTTATTTGAAGAACCTCACAACACCTTACTTATAATTGATTTGAACAAAGTTAAAACCCATACATATATTCTATAATATTTTAAAATGCATAACAACTTTTAAATCATAAATTATATTTAATTAAATCAGTACTGTCACCTTTTTATAACCTACCACCTTGTCCACAATGTTGTATGAAAAAACTCACAAGTGTGTCACAATGTATTTGGGATGCAATGCATATAATGCTGTTTTAAAATTTGCCAAAAACTAAATATCTTTGAAGGCAGTCCCTTTGAACAGCCTTCATATCAGGATGCTTTAAAATGCACCCTACGGAGGAAGCTCGCTAGTTTGTATAAAAAAGTTAATAGGTATCTTCCATCCGCATCCACAATTGGGATTTTCTGCAGTCGATCTCTTCTCTGACTTCTCCATTTTTTTTAGAAAGTACGCATAAGGTGATTTATTCAGTAGCTTTATCAGCAGCTTCAGTGCTTTTCGCTTCAATCTCAGCACGAACTCAATGAACCAACCCTGACTTTTTCTCTTCTAGTTCATGAAATGTATTTGATTGTGTGACAACCCCACACACGGAGCCCATCATCCTGCTGATCACACCACAGAAAGAACACAGGCCTCATTTCCTGTGAGTAATGAATCATGGGATATGCTGACAGAGTGACATGTGGCATCTAAAAGGCTCTGGCTGTGATTTTAAGCCTGGGTGAGAAACAACATGTGAGATAACAGAGTTAGGTGCTACATATGCTAATGTACGGTCATAAAGATGAATACTCATCTGCCATAGAGAATGTAGATGTAGAACGTGTCAGTCGTCACCAACCTGAACACCATCCACACGCTGCCCTTTTGGAGGTGAGAGAACGAGTCGGTGGCTGGTAGGATATGAAACAGGATTTGAGTGTCTGGTCGGGTTTAAATACAGGCTTTGCTGTTCGGGTTCACACAATTTCATATCGCTCATGCACTCGGCGACTAGACCAGTCAAAAGTAGTTGGGTTGAGCCTGTCAGGATTGGGTTTAAGAAGAGGGAAACGAATAGTAGGCTTTCTCTGAGCAAATGAAAAAAATATAGTTTAAAAATGTAATTCACAATTCCAGCCACAAAAATCCTTTAAAAAAAGAATAAGATAATAATAAATAATTATTCACACAGATATGGGATACTGAATTTGATTTGAAAGACTATATTGTACAAATGTTTCTAGTGCTTTGAACAAATGATCAAAAGCCACATCAAGTATGCCATCTGAGACAGCTTCAAAAAGTTTGTAATAATTAGAATGGCTTGATACGTCTCTTCTGCTCACCAAGGATGCATTTGATTAAAAATACAGAAAAGAAAAATGATTAAAATAAGTAAAATTGTTAAATTTTATTAAAATTGAAAACAATATAGTTTAAAATGTAATTAATTCATGAGATGCCAAGCTGAATGTTCAGCTTCATTACTCCAGTCACATGATTCTTCAGAAGTTCTATTATGCTATAGAAATATTTTGTTTCAGTATACACTGCCGTTTACACTTTTTTAAAAAGAATAAGATAATAATAATAATAATAAATAATTATTTTGTTCAGCAAGGATATGTTAAATAGATAAAGAGTGATTGAAAAGACTATATTGTTACAAATGTTTCTATTTTGAACAAATGTTGTTCTTTTTAGTTTTTTATTCAACAATATATATATATATATATATATATATATATATATATATTTATTTATTACGCAGCATTTTTTTTTTACCATCGATAATAAATCTGCATATTATAATGATTTCTGAGGGATCATAAGACACTGAATAAAGACTAGAAATGGCTAATGAAAATTCCTTGATGCCTTGACCCCAGCCTCAGTCCATTCCTTGTGAAGTTCACCCAAATTCTTGAATCGATTTTGCTTGACAATCCTCATAAGGCTGCGGTTCTCTCGGTTGGTTGTGCATCTTTTTCTTCCACACTTTTTCCTTCCACTCAACTTTCTGTTAACATGCTTGGATACAGCACTCTGTGAACAGCTTCTTTGGCAATGAATGTTTGTGGCTTACCCTCCTTGTGAAGGGTGTCAATGATTGTCTTCTGGACAACTGTCAGATCAGCAGTCTTCCCCATGATTGTGTAGCCTAGTGAACCAAACTGAGAGACCATTTTGAAGGCTCAGGAAACCTTTGCAGGTGTTTTGAGTTGATTAGCTGATTGGCATGTCACCATATTCTAATTTGTTGAGATTTGTTGAGTGAATTGGTGGGTTTTTGTTAAATGTGAGCCAAAATCATCACAATTAAAAGAACCAAAGACTTAAACTACTTCAGTCTGTGTGCATTGAATTTATTTAATACACGAGTTTCACAATTTAAGTTTAATTACTGAAATAAATTACTTTTCCACGACATTCTACTTTATTGAGATGCACCTTTATATATATATATATATATATATATATATATAATGTATACCAGATTTGGTCATTTTCATGTTCACGTCTTCTTCCATAAGCCACATTCTACCCCAAGAAAAAGCTTAACGTGCAACTTGCGCATTGCGTTCATATTCTGGGATATGAATATGAATTCCAGAAATGTTGGGACGTTTTTTACATTTGAATAAAATTTAAACTAAAAGACTTTCAAATCACATGAGCCAATATTTTATTCACAATAGAACATAGATAACATAACAAATGTTTAAAAGGGTAAATGTTACACTTTTATCCACTAAATTAACTCATTTCAAAGTTGATGCCTGCTGCAGGTCTCAAAAAAGTTTGCACAGGGGCAACAAAGGGCTGAAAAAGCGAGATATTTTGAAAATATTTAGCTGGGAGAACATCTAGCAACTAATTAAGTTAATTGACATCAGGTTTGTAACATGATTAGCTATAAAAGGGATGTCTTAGAGAGACAGAGTCTCTCAGAAGTAAAAATAGGCAGAGGCTCTCTCATCTGTAAAAGTGTGTGTAAAATGATTATGAAATACTTTAAAAACGTCAAATTGCAAAGGCTTTGCAAATCTCATCATCTACAGTGCATAACATCATCAAAATTTTCAGAGAAACTGAAGAAATATCTGTGCGTAAGGGACAAGGCCGAAGATCTTTGATGGATGCCCGTGGTCTTCGGGCCCTCCGCTGACACTACATCACTCATCGGCATGATTCTGTCATTGACATTACTAAATGGGCCCAGGAATACTTCCAGAAACCACCGTCAGTAAACACAATCCGCCGTGCCATCTGCAGATGCCAACTAAAGCTCTATCATGCAAAAAGGAAAGCATATGTAAACATGGTCCAGAAGCACCGTCGTGTCCTGTGGGCCAAGGCTCATTTAAAATGGACTGTTTCACATAGGAAAAGTGTTCTATGGTCGGACTAGTCCAAAAAAAAATCATGGAAATCATGGACTCCTAAAGAGGAGGGAGACCTTCCAGTGTGTCATCAGTGTTTAGTTCAAAAGCCAGCATCTCTGATGGTATGGGGGTTTATAAGTGCATATGGTCTGGGCAGCTTGCATGTTTTGGAAGGCACTATGAATGCTGAAAGGTATATAGAGGTTTTAGAGCAGCATATGTTTCCCTCCAGATGGCATCTATTTCAGGGAAGATCTATTTCGTTTTAGAATTATAGGGGAAGTTGGGGCCTAATGGTTAGAGATTCGGACTCGTAATCGAAAGGTTGCAAATTCGAGTCTCAGTCCGGCAGGAATTGTAGGTGGGGGGAGTGAATGTACAGTGCCCTCTCCACCTTCAATACCACGACGAGGTGCCCTTGAGCAAGGCACTGAACTCCCAACCCGCTCCCTGGCCGCCTTAGCATAAATGGCTGCCCACTGCTCCGGGTTTGTGTTCACGGTGTGTGTGTTCACTGCTGTGTGTGTACACTTGGATGGGTAGATGCAGAGCATGGATTCCGAGTATGGGTCACCATACTTGGCTGTATTTCACTTCACTTTCATAAGGTCATCTAGTCAATTTTGACTTGTAAAGTCATAATTTTTACTTCATAAGTCATAATTTCGACTTTGTATCTCGTAAGTATGACTTTTAAAGTCAGGACCACATGAAGAAGCATTTCTCCAGTTCAATATCTGTCAACTATAGAAAATTCAAAAACAATTAAACAAGTACAATCAACACAAACAAGGTAAAGATGGTAAGCAGACGGCTTATGTACATATGTATGTCTGAAGTACTGTATACAACAACTATATAAATATTAATTTACATGAGTAGTATTCTATTGTCTAATGTCCTGGTGGCATAAACACCATAAGGATATAGATTTGTAAAAACAGGTAGATAGTAGTGGGTGTGCTAGATGTTAAAGGTGGGGATAGTATGTGGGGAAAAGGTTATTCTTGTGTCTGGATGTTCTAGTGCACATAGATTTGTAGCATCTGCCTGAGGGCAGGACTGCAAACAGGCTGTGGTCTGGGTGAGAGGGGTACAGGAATATCTTACTTGCATGTTTCTTTAGTCTGGAGATGTACAAGTCCTGGATGTTGGGTAGGTGCACACCAATTATCTTCTCAGGTGAAGAGGAAGTACAACCTCTGTTGCTCCTTCCAAACAAATTAAAAACATTTTCATTACACACTATTATCCAAACATCATGACCTACATGACTAGTTACAAAATGTCTGCCCTATGGGTGCACTTAATATTTGAGTAAAACTTGTATATGCGTCCTTCAACAACAGGAAAAATCCATTATTAATGCATTACTAAATAATCAAAAGTCAAAGAATCAAAACTGCTTTTATTCACATATTCCATTCCTTCCATGCATAATTTTTGACAACAGCAGATTTGTCCACCACAACCTGATAGCTGCTATAGCAGGATAAAAAAAAAACAAAAAACAGCAGATAAATTAGAAATGGCAGTTTTAATTTCCCAGGTAATATCCTTCATATATCCAGAAATTATAGAGCTTACCCGAATAGTCAAACAGCATCCAACAGATATTTTTGTATATATATAAATTAATATACAGTGCCATGAAAAGGTTTTTGCCACCCTTTGCAGCAACAACTGCAATCAAGCATTTGCGATAACTGGCAATGAGTCTTTCACATCGCTGTGGATGAATTTTGGCCCACTCTTCTTTGCAGAATTGTTTTAATTCAGCCACATTGGAGGGTTTTCGAGCATTAAATGACTGTTTAAGGTCATGCAACAGCATCTCAATTCGATTTAAGCCCGGGCTTTGACTTGGCCACTCCAAAACCTTAATTTAGTTTTTCTTAAGCCATTCAGAGGTGCACTTGCTGGTGTGTTTGGGATCACTGTCCTGCAGCATAACCCAAGTGTGCTTGAGCTTGAGGTCACAAACTGACAGGTGGACATTCTCCTTCAGGATTTTCTGATAGAGTGCAGAATTCATGGTTCAATAAATTATGACAAGTTGTCCAGGTCCTGAATCTGCAAAGCACTCACCAGACCATCACACTACCACCACCATGTTTGACTGTTTATATGAGGATCTTTTTATGAAATGCTGTGTTTGTTTTACGTCAGATGTAACAGGACACACCTTCCAAAAATTTCAACTTTTGTCTCATCAGTCCACAGAATATTAGCCCAAAAGTATTGGGGATAATCAATATTTTTTTTTTTAGCAAATGTGAGACGAGCCTTTGTGTTCTTTTTGGTCAGCAGTGGCTTTCGCCTTGGAACTCTCCCATGGATGTCGTTTTTGCCCAGTCTCTTTCTTATTGTTGAATCATGAACAATGACCTTAATTGAGGCAAGTGAGGCCTGCAGTTCTTTAGATGTGTTTCTGGGTTCTTTTATGACCTTCTGGATGACTCGTCATTGTGCTCTTGGAGTAATTTTGGTAGACTGGCCACTACTGGGAAGGTTCAACACTGTGACAAGTTTTCTCCATTTGTGGATAATGGCTCTGACCATGGTTCACTGGAGTCTTAAATGGCTTTAAAACCCTTTCCAGACTGATACATGTGAACTATTTTGTTTCTCATCAGTTCTTGAATTTCTTTAGATGCATTTGCATGATGCGTTGCTCTTTAAGCATGCTTTACTTTGTCAGACAGGTTCTATTTAAGTGATTTCTTGATTCAACAGGTCTGGCAGTAATCAGGCCTGGGTTTGGCTAGTGAAATTTAACTCAGCTTTCTAAAATAATGTGGTTAATCACAGTTCTTTCATGATTTAACAGGAGGTGGCAATTCATTTTTCACGTAGGACCAGGTAGGTTTGGACAGCTTTTTCCCCTTAGTAAATTATATATAATTTAAAAACTGCCTTATCTTTGTGTAATATCTTTGTTTGATGATCTAAATCTTTGCAGTCTGACCAATTAAATAAATAAATAAAAAAGGAGGGGGGTAAAAACCTTTTCACCGCACTGTACATCAATTTATAGATTTTCTAATTAAAATACATGAAAATTGACCCTAACCCTTAAAACCACTCTGTCCAGCATGAATGCTGTGTTTGGATAACTACATAGCAATATGTGCCTACACTTGGCCATATTGAGACATTTTACAGTGATGTTAGAGATCTTGTGATTATGTATAAGAACCACTGAGTCATTTTTCGCACTGGTTCATTAAAATGAACTGTTGAAAAGAACCATTTCACAGAAATGACTCACTGCTCTAAAGATCTTGGATCTGGGATCCGTAAAATTGGCAGAACTGATGGAGGTGGAAAGGGCAAGTCCCGTTATACCCCTTTCTGTGCAGTAAGCCAATTTAAGCAGACTTTCCCTCCAGTTGCACAAGGATTGAGGGACAAACGAAACCGTCTTGAGTTCTCTGACATCCATATCACTCACTTCTGCCACACTTCCTTCAAACGACATATGAACCCACACAAAGGAAAACTGAAAATTGAATATTTGCAAGAGATATTTTTCTTAGAATGTGGGTCATTACAAGCATGTTTGATTGGCTTACGGTTTTTAATATTTTGGTATTTACTGGCAAGGTTACAAAAAATCTCTGTCTTTTGTGTCAATGTCCTGAGGGGGGAGTCAACCCCTTTTTTTAGTTTTAGCCCAGATTACTGCAGATTTCATCATGTTCTTATCAACTGGCATTTTCCTTCTCTACTAACGTTTGATTCTAGTGCCCAATGAAAGCACCCCAATTTTTCCCTCTACATGTCAGTCAATCAGTGTCAGAGCACATCTACCCCCCACCTCCATAATCTCTGTCCTATAAGCTTATTTTGTGCTTTGTGGAGAGTCAATGGCCTCTGAATGTGTCACCAGTGCCCTCTCTTGGACCACATGAAAAATAGGTCTGTGAAACGAAGACAAGAGCAGTAGCAGTTGTGACTGCTGTTGCTACTAATTACCCTGCATGCCTCATTACGCCTCAGCATTTGAAAAAGAAGAAAAAAACAGCAAAGCAGGAGTATGAAGAAGAGTGAAAAGGGGCGAGAGGTGCAGATTGCGAAGAGAAAGACAATGTACATTCTTGTGCTGCTTCTTGGAACTTATTTCTGAACCAGATAAGAAAGAAATTAAAATATCATGCAAAAAAATGCATTGATGTCTATTATATCTCTATCTATCTATCTATCTATCTATCTATCTATCTATCTATCTATCTATCTATCTATCTATCTATCTATCTATCTATCTATCTATCCTTTTATTTTATTATTCACATGCTGTTTGTTATTTTATAACCCTATCATTGCTGGCAAGGTAAAAATACTGGCACTTGGAATTTGTTTTTTCCAGCAAGAGACTGTATGATATTCATGTTACATGATTTGACTGATTTTAGGGCCCCCAAAACACTACGCACAGCATGTGAGTAAAAATCAGTCAAATCATGTAACATGAATATCATACAGTCTCTTGCTGGAAAAAAAGAGTTGAAAGCGTACGAAGCCGCGGAAGAGATGAGCGCTTTCCGTGGGTGCGATTCGAGACGGAGTGAAACAGACAACTGCGTTGCATCCATTCTTTCATCTCAACCACACACGCCGGGGGTTAGACACACGTTCGGTAGCTCCTGGAGTACAGACACGTACTTGAGAGGTGAAGAGCTCCGGTTTGAATCCCGTGTAACTACGGTTTGACAAAACAGTTCAAATCTGCATATAAGGAAATTCAAATAGCATGGTTGCATCAACAAATGCGTTTGTATATCAGTTTTGCATTTGTTAACACTATCGGGTAGGTTTAGGGTCGGGATTGGTGTAGGGCATATTTTCAACGGTAGGTTTAGGGTAAGGATTGGTGTAGGGCATATTTTCAACATAATAGAGTATTAATTTTTAGCAACGGTCCTCAGATTCACAGAAATACTTTTAATTCTGAACCTGTCATGTGAGCTGACACAAACCATTCAACAATAAAGGTCATCATCATCTTCAACACCTTGCTCTGGCCTCTATTGTGAGACCTCCACTGCTTGTTCAGCCCGGGCTGCCTGATCTCAGTTATTCTACTGCCACCTTCCTTTGATGGAGTGCTAAACGGCCCTTCACTCAGAGACCTTCTTCTGTGTCATACTGTGCCGTCTCAGGCAGGCTTCTGCCTGGCTCAAAGCAGATGGCAGATTGTCATAATTATATCTCAGAGTCCGAAGCTCAGAGGAGTGAGAGCAGTCTAGAGTCTGTCACTGAACGTCCCCTCCGAGCAGCATTAGACGTCTACAGCTGCTCCCATCCTCTTCGCCATCCCTGATTTAAAGGCTTATGGAGGCACCTTTGACTCTTGAAGGACTGTAGCAGAAATTGAAATCTATAAATGTGTGCGTTTAGAGGACCACGTACAATCCTCCATCCATATGGCTGAAATCCAGAGCAGGGGAGCCAAGGTGTGGGATGTGTACCACTTCACCGGAGAGCCTTAAATTACAGTGTTATGGCCTTGGCGAGAGGAGGACTATAAAAGGAAGAGCACCAGCAGAATATCCCCTGTCGCTAAAGGCATCTTGAGGAACTGGCACAATACTGCAGGAAATAAAGCTAAAAAGCAAAGTTAAGCCATGTCAGGACCAAAAGTCATCCTAGCAGTCTTTTTTGGGAGTTTATTAGAGGCGTATTTCTCATTTCCTTTGAGAAACTTCATGGCTTTTTCTTTTTTTCTCAGGGTCGTTGCTTGTCGTCTCCTCAAATGGCACGTTCACTGGCAACCAAAACAGTCTGTTCTCCGATCATCTAATGCATATTGTGCACAGAATTGGAGTGCACTTTCTAGATCTGGCAAGCTCTAATTTGATTGGCTGACTTTACACAGCCTCCAGGATTAAGAAGGGTTTCTTATCAGTCCACTAGGGGGAAAATAAAACAAAATGTCAGCAATGCAGTGAGCACTTTGTAGGATGAAAAAAAATCACTGAATTTGCCAAAACCATCAAGATTTTTGGCTTAAAATCTGAACAGTGACCAGTTGTTTGGGTGAATCCCATTTCTCTGATTAAGTAGGGGTTCTTATCACGTCATCGTACATCGTCGCTAGGGGGAAAATAAAACAAAATGTCTGCAATGCAGTGAGCACTTTGTAGGATGAAAAAATAATTTTTAAAAACGTTTCAATAAGAACATGGTTGCATAAGTTACCAAAGCCGTCTGGATGATCTGGCCGCAGTGTGTTCTGGGTATTTTTTGGCTTAAACCCCTACCCCTTGATCAAAAAGAATTGGGACAGCCCTTACAGTGCAAAACTAAGGGGAAGGGATAAGACAGAGAATTGGGATTCACCCTTAATATAGGAAAAAAATACTTTTAATTTGTCTAAATCTAGTTGGCTTATTTATCTGTGTCTGTATGAACCGATTGTGTTTGATTAGCAAATAGTGAATGTATTTAATATATTCATCCACATTTCTATCTGATTTCTTGGTTGATTTATTTATTTCATGAAAGATTTCTCAGATGCTTACTGGGTGTCACAGTTGGGCCCCAGAAAACTTTGGAGGAAACTTTCTGGAGCAGGATAAAGCTGGTAAATTATTCCCTCTATCTGAAAAGAAGGAAAATTGTCGCCATTTGTGAGGAGCTGCCATGGAGAAGAGACAGCAAGTCACATGCGTAATCACACACAGTCTGTGGGAAATGGCAGTTTGCCGTCAGTGATACTGGTGAGGAGACAGAGGGGACCTCCATCTGGGGTCTGAAATCACTTGAAATGATGTGTACATCCATTGACCAGTCAGCTAAGCCTCGAGTGTGTTATTGTACAGAGAGAAGCCCATTTGTACTTCTGAGGTCCACCTGTTCCTCTACAATCAAACAGTCTCTCTCAGACTGAAGCAGCAGACTGGAGCAACATTTCACCGAGAACATTCTCATCAATATCAATATCACCTTGTCAAGTCACATAACCACTGAGGTTACATTGTGGCAGAAACACTGACTCTACATTAACCCACTTATTTCACAGCAACCTACCAAATAAAACACACGGATGTGAAATAAAGCTAAACTATCAGGCTAATTGGGTATCTGTGGGCTACATAAGTGAACCAAAACAGGCATTGATGGTCAATATAATTAAGTTTGCATTACATATATCATAACATGATTTTGTAGGAATAGTAATCAGGTGCTAACTCCTCTCCCTGGGGCTTCATAGGATAGTAATATGTCCATCAGATTCACAATCTTGCCAGAAGTAGTAGGTCTTGCATGTACTTTTGCCTATTATTTTATGAATGCTATGAATCCATACATACTCTCGTCACATAATTTGAGCTTACTATATATAGTAGTAAGGAAGAAGGATTGTTCAGATGCAGAAATAAATGTAATGCCCATGGACTGCATTAGTGCCCACTCACTTTTTCAGCGCCATTGGTTCGGAAGCATTTTTTATATTCAATTTTCCCATAGGGAATTTTAAAAAGTATTTGTTAATACATTTTAAGCAACAGTTATTTCTGATTCTTGAATCTGATTGGCTGAAAGCCTTTTCCAGGAGTGTAATATTCTAGTGGTAACAGAACACCAACCCTTTCACTGTTTGTATCCGCTTGCAATATTTCTCACAGCAAGTGACATGGCGGACATCCAAACCCACTATAATGTTATAATTAATACTGTTTTTGTGTCACAGAATGTAGTTTTAAGAGTCAAGAATGAAGTTGTTTAGACTTCAAATATGTGGTTTGTTAATAAAGTTAACGTCTATTTTAATATTTGCTTCAACCTTTTCGGAAAACATGGGTAATGTCATTATTCACCACGATATTCTGCGGTTAACATGATTATTTGAAAAAATAAGTCGAGATTATGTGAACATATGGCTTCAATAAAAGCATAGCCTATACCAGGGGTTGGCAAACTGTGGTACGAGGGATAATCACTGGCATGTGAGCAATAAGGGAAACTGTATACTGAAGTACATTTAGAGGTGATCATTCGTCATAGTTCAACCTGGTCTCATAAAAATACGTACCTCTGTGCACTTTCTGTGCGACACCGTTTTACGTACCTTACTGCACGTTTTTCCGCAGTTTCAAAGAGAAATATCCACCGAGTGGCGCTAAAACGCAGGTTAAATACGTGAACCCTGGCACATTTTATTACGTAGATATAGGTACATATTGCTGTGTTTTTATTACTTTGCTAAAGAAACGTATTGCAGCGGTTTATAATTCAAATATCCGGGGTCTGTCCCTAAAAGATAATGCTCTATCCACCAAACCCAACCCTAACCGATAGTGTTAAAAAATGCAAAACTGATATAAAAACGTATTTGTTGATGCAACCGTGCCATTTCAACTTCCTTATATACAGATTTGAACTGCTTTGTTCGAACCGTGATTACACGGAGCTGAAAATTTTAAAACGCTTGTGTACTGAATAAATACAGCATGCATTTAATCAGGGGGGGGGGGGGGGCAAAGTGGTTAACCAGGAAAAATTTAAATGGCACTTCATTGATTGACACCTGCAAGCTCACAACAGGCCTGTCTTTAAATAGTTATAAGTTATTGTAAAAAAATAAAAAAATAATTTCCTATGGAGACTTTTCAGCCACCTGTTGCACTTATGCCACACATCTATTTGACCAATCAGAAGCAAGTTTTCCAGAGAGCCATATAATAAGTAGGCTCCATATGACTAACACCTACACAGTAGGACAGCACCATATCAATCGCTTCTCCTCATTAGCGTGATGTCTGGGAAAACATTCCCGCATGACATCTCTCATTCAGTGTCTGTAGGACGGATTCCTTTATACCGTGCTCTCTGCCAGCCTCGCAGCAGGCGGGCGAGGGGAGGGAGGAGCGGGCCGGTGGCGCTCGGCTCTGTCTCAGAGCAGCAAGCACAGTAATTGAAAAATGCACAAAAATAATTCCTTTCAATCAGAATGTGAAGGCTGCAGCTCATTGTACCTCTGTGGCGCATATCCAATAAGAGACGGAGGAATCACTAGACAAAACACGCCTTGTTTCGCAGCAATAACCGCCAAGGCCTGTCGCGTCTGACACGGCTCTGTGCAGAAATGTTTTCTTAAGCATTTCTTTCTTCCTCCTGTCTGTTTCCTTTCCCTTTTCATTCTCTCTCGTTCTGTCTTTTATCGTGAAAGCATGCCATAAAAGAGGCACTCAGATTGAATAAACATTTTTTTTCTACAAACGCAGCACTTCCTTCATCCTAAAACCAAGACAAACAAATTCATCTTTGCTGCTGAAAGCATTAAGCAGCAGTTTTAAAGGCTTATAAATCCCACAATGCCAATGTACACGCAGTACTTTGGAGTCTTATGCAAATTAATATCCGCAGTGATTTGTGAGAAAGCCATAATTTCATGCAAAAATTAGGTATTTGTTTGTTAAGTGCTCGGCATTGATGAACCATTCAGGAGTGTGACAAGAAAAATGACGAATCTTTGAATAAATAACCTTCAAAAAATCTTGCAGATGACTGATAGGCTACATCTTGTTAGTTTTACGTATCTCTCTTCCTCTGGCTTCTCTTCTCTTCTACCTGATTCTCGTCCCCGGTGAACCGGTGAATATATGGCTGTCAGAAGACTAAACAAGGACCTGATGCAACCCAGCCCAGGAGAGCTCACGTGCTTCTAGCGTCATCTGTTGGCGACTGGAGGGACTGCGCTGTTGTCTTAGGGCACATTGCAGGGACGTGTGACATGGTTTGTAATTGCACTGTCTCGTAGGGAACAGCTGTGTTTCTGCATTCGATGTTCGCTATTCTTTTTAATTTAAATAAATTTGCAGCAATTAATGAAATGCCTAAACTAAACAAACCGGTAAATAGTTTGTTCCCAGAGACAAGTCAATAAAGCAAGCATATGCTAACACGGGATAAACAATCACTCATCTCGCTAATGAACTAATACAAGCATTTAACGTTCAGTACTAGAAGCTAGCTGATTATTTTTGCTGAAAAAAAAAGAATAAGAAACTGAAACTGGTTTTAGCTGGTCTTCCAGCTTGGTCATATAATAGCTGGTTTGCAGGTTGGTTTTAGATGAGTTTTGATCACTTCTAGTTGGTCAGGGAGACAATTTAACACCAACTTGGCCAGGCTGGGAGACCAGCTTAAACCAGCTCAGACCAGCCAGCCAGCATTAGCTGGATTTGACTTCTCTTCTCTTGTTTTGTTCAACAGGGTTAGTTTAATTTTCGTTGACCAAAAATTTAGTATTGCGTTTAGTGCAATGTTTAGTTTAGCAGTAAGCCTAACTAGCAGAGAGAAACAAAATAACCATAAACCATATCCATTTGGCTTATAGTTTTTTTTTACCGATCACTGACACTTCATGCTTTCCTTCATTCCTTACCTTAATGTAAACACTGCCAGTAGTCTCTCTTCGTGATTTCCATCTGTTCATTAAGATCATTAACATGTTTTTTGTTTTAGTTTTTTCACTTACAAAAGCAGGATCTTTGCCCTCAAATCAGCAGTTAAAGTCTGAATGCTGTGGAAGAGAGATGACGGATAATCTGAAACCATTAATGAGCTTCATCATGTGTCTTTGTTTGTCACCAAATGTTGGAGAACATGTCCATGAAATGACAGTAAATGATGCCAATTTTTAGGTAAACTATTCCTGTAACTTTCACTTCAAGGCCCGCTAGTTTAAAATAGCCTATCTTCCTGGGAAATGTGTAAAGAAATCCTTGATGGGAGTGAAGCTTCGTATTGGCAATGCTTTGTATTCGTCATAACCACAGAAAAACAACTCCAGAAACACAGATTGGAGAAAAACTCATTATATTCTCGCTGACTGTAGTACTTCAGTGTCACCCTGCTAGACGTTTGAGTGCATCTCACTGAACCCAACAGCACTTCTAACTCCTGCTTCTGTCTGTGCTGAAGTCGAATATGTCATGATTCTCCAAAAGATCAGTCAGGCTGTTCCTGTTTAACAAACCTGTAATATGCTTCTCATCTCCTCATATATCTAACACAAGACAGAGCGGCTGAGGATGGCGTTGGTTAACCTTGTTTAGCGTTGCAGGAACAACCTTCACAAGTTGAAATCTCTGACAAATCTCTGCAACCCCAGTTTAATTTAGCCAATTTTGTCTTATTTTTTCCAGAAATGTTTTAGGCGGTAAGTTGAATTATAATGTGCAAGAGGTTACTCTTGTATTACATCATGAATTAAAAATAGATTGTACAGAAGTTTCTAGTTATCAGAAAGGAGACACAGTAGGGGAAAGACAGATTTTGGTAGTGACATCAGAAATAATAACGGTAGGCTGCTCTAAAAAAAAGATTTGTTCTCATAACACACACAGAAAAGTTTGTCAAATTTTGTTTACACAGTCCCTACAATACCTTAATTGCATTTATGCTCTCGGGTTTAAATGAATGCATTGAAGCATGGAAATATAAACATATTAGTCTATAATAGTGTATTTGCTAGTGCAGGCAGTGTATATTTCTAATTAAGCTACTCAGGTGCAAATGTAGCACATCTGTTGATAGTAATTATATGTGTTCACTGAACAGTGCGCAGATGAGATTACTGCCGTATTATGTGATACACTAATGATCACGTCTTCATGACCAAATTAATTTGCTTCTCACTGGTGTACGAGCTTTATTCCTCAAATAAACCATGTTTGTGTTTTGTGGTGGATGCTCTTCTCTCCAAATAATCCACAGCAGCTGAAGCAAGAAAATAGAATAGCATACGTCTTTAACAAAAGTTTCAAAGTCATGACTTTTATTTCACTCTTATATTTGTGGAATTTTTTTTGTGTGCTTTTGTTGTTTTTTCTGCTT
Organism: Ptychobarbus kaznakovi; assembly: GCA_027422405.1. Lineage (NCBI taxonomy): Eukaryota > Metazoa > Chordata > Actinopteri > Cypriniformes > Cyprinidae > Ptychobarbus > Ptychobarbus kaznakovi. The sequence continues at coordinate 19,238,334 of CM049809.1, forward strand.
CAGAAGATTTATTATGCATGTTAAGTGATGTGTATGTTACTTTCTGTGACTCCAATGTAATGGTCATAAATAGTGATTTCTCAACATTTGTAAGGAATTGTGGTCTCTGTCACCTTGTCGTTTAGCCAGTGGTGTGAGCTTAGAAAGGACTGTTTGTCCAAACAGTGGTAGTCAGGAAATGGGATGGTTTAAGTGAATTTTGATTATATATTTATTTTGCAGTGCAAATCAATGAGAACATATGGGGCCGAGAGTTGTTTAAGGCACCGTCTCAACTTGCACACTGATACGAAACAATAAAAATTATGCTTCAAAGTTTGGAATAATATTATTGTTTTATGTTTTTGAGTCTCTTATGCTCACCAAAGTTACATTTATTTGATCATAAATACAGTAAAAACTAGTACAAATTATTACAAATTTAAATAACTTTTCTAATTTCTAATAGAATCATTTTTATACTCATACCTTTTGTTGTTTTAATATTTTGAATTGTTTTAGCTTTATTTTTTGTTTTAATATTTTGAAAGTTTATTGAATTTTGAAATGTTTTGCATTTGTCCTTTTATATAATTTCTCAATTTTCTTAAATGTGTATATATAGTATTTATAGAGTTTTAACTCATAGTTTGAGTTACTTTTTCTTATTTGAAAGTCGCTTTGGATAAAAACGAAATTACTAAAAAGTAAAGTAAAAGTAAATGCAGACCTTGAGCCAAAAGTCCATCACCAAACACCAATGACATATATGTACATTTCATACACTTCAAAACTGTTGCAACAGAGATGGAAATACAATTTGTAAGTACATGAATTATGTTTCCATCTTTGTTGCCTCAGTTTGGAAGTTACTTTTTCTCTTGTAAAGAAGGGGGTGTCCCAGTACTTTTGCCCATATAATGAATGTATAAGTCTTTGGTGTTTGGTGATGAGTTTTTGGCTCATTTAAAGTCCCAGAGGTGTTCAGCTGCTTTCTGCAGACCAGTCAAGTTCTTCCACACTGACTGAATCATCATTTCTCTTTGATTCTTGTCTTATACACAGAGACACTGTCATGTTAGAATAGAAAAGAGTTACATTATCATCTATATTTATTCTTATATATTATACATAAATTATACATAATACATATACACATGTGTGTGTCTTTATATATACATAATACATATACACAGTACACACATATATTATGTAAACAAAAACTTTTATTTTGGATGCGATTAATCGTGATTTATCGTTTGACAGCACTAATTGTATAATATTATATTTATATCTATGTTCATAGAGCAAAGAGCTACTCAGATTTGAGTCTGATCTGTTTTGCCTGTCTGAATAAAGCCCAAGAGTGCAGCTCTGAGCAGCTGAAGATGGCCAGCAGAGTGGGTCTCTACTTCCCAATGGCCACTGAATCACAGACTAACTCTGTGGGCCATAAGTAGGCCAATTAGTCTTTTTCCATAACAGAGGACACACTCCAGTGAACAGGCTAGACGTGAATGAAAGAGGGAGGCCAAATGGTGCAGCCCGTGTGTCGTGATGACAAATGGGTCCATTGGCGCGGACTTTAATCCTATTAAGAACAGCTTGAGGTATCGGTTTCTAGTGAGCAAGTTTAAGGAGGCCCTATTCTCTAAAACCACTCCAGTGACCATACTGTGGTAACCACAGTTCAATGTGTTATGACACTTGTCCAGTAGATGGCACCAATGGACCAGTTGTTTGAGAACAATATATGGCCTATGAAGACATTTTTGGTGCGGTTAATGTCTGTAAATCTGTGCAAAATGGAAAATAGTGGAGGGAATGTAGTGTGGAGTCAAAGTTTAACAGAGCATTTAAAGTCTTGCTTTTAATATTTCATGGTATAGTTTGCTGTTGACGCTCTTAGATACATTGAAAAACATTTTGTTAAAGAAACAGTTAACTCAGTAATCAGTAAAATATTGAAAGTAAAATATTCCCTAAATGTGAAGAGCACATCAGCTCTTATATCGTGAGCACAACATTATTACCCATTATGAACCAGTTTCAACAATATTACAAAATATGGTACACACAAGCTGATCTTTCCATGATACATTTGGTTGGTTATTTCATATATATGATAAAACAGTTTGGTAATCTGAGCTGCATTACCTTGTGGAAAAGCAAGTAAGCTTTAATGTATCGAAGCTGCATTGTATTGCTCTTCAATTGTATACTTCAAATATTAGGTATATATAAAAGTGTACGTGCAGACAATTTAATATTAAAGAAATAAAAGGCCACTTAAGTGTACTTAAAAAAACACTTGACTGTTTCTTAAAAAGTACACTGTAATAACATTAAATTAAAAGTTTAACTTTCACACATAGTACATTTTACTATATATATATATATATATATATTATATATATAGAAGTAAGTCTACTTATATATATATATATATATTGTCCTGCTGTAAAGTATGCTTATTTTTATTTTGATGAGTTAACTAACTAGTTAACTAGTGTGTTATCTGATAGTACATTTAAAGTGTATATATTTCATTTGTTATTAATGGATTTATCATAAAAAATTGGTAGTAATATAAATAATAATAATATATAGCATTAAGCAAAATCCCACGAGTGACGGCTGTGATTTTGAGTACCGTAGTTAATCACAGCGTGCCAATATACAGCCATACCTCACGTCTACGAGTGTGATATTGCATTTATACAAGGCACGAGTGTGTAAATTCTTAAGATACAACAACAGAGTGTCTTTAAAAATCCCTCATGTTTGCAGAACTACTTCCTTCAGCCACGGATTCAAATCTGAAGTTGGCAGTTTAACAGCTGAGCCCAAGCCTCTGTTACTAGTTCACAAATGTCACTTTAGAACTAGAAGTTGTATTAATTAAAAGCGTATTGTATTACTGTATTAAAAGCCCACACTATTATGTAGAGCAGGGGTGCCCAATCCTGTTCCTGGATATAAACCTTCCTGCAAAGTTCAGCTCCGACCCTGATCGAACACAACTGAACTGACTAATTAGGATCTGAAGGAGCACTTGATAATTACAGGCAGCTGTGTTTGATCAGGGTTGGAACTGAACTCTGCAGGTAGGTAGATCTCCAGGACCAGGATTGGGCATCGCTGATGTAGAGTATGATGAGAGAGACTGACTGAGCGAGTGTGATTACCTGCATCTGATACAGCATTCATTCTTCAGATCAGTCTCATATTCACAATAAACATTAGTTTGAATGCCCGCTGAAGAAAGTGATATCATTGTCATACTATAATTTCATCTGTTAAGGGTGATTTCCGATGACAGCGCTGCTCAGTGAATTTGCTGGCTGCGTCTTACAATGTGTTGTTGAAAGTACAAATTAATTACATTGTTTACAACCCTGTTTCTCGTACTGTATCGCGTCCCTTGTCAGTGTCGGGCGCTTGCTTGGCCATTTATTGTGATTGACAGGAAAGTGTGTTCAGCTGAATTGGAGTAGTATTTTGTTAGATGGGTATAAAAAGCGTGGTTAACCTTCGTGTGAAGCCCTCCTCGTAAGAAGCCCAAAGAGTGTAAAGAGTGGGTGCGACTCCACCGGGAAGGGACACCGCCAAAGGATAGAAGTATTGCTTTTTATTTATCTTCTTTCTTACTGCTTGTCTCTCTTCTGTTTAGTTTTTATAACCAATTCTTACTATGTGTAAGTTGTTGTTTGTTAGCATGTGTTTTTGACAGTGTTTTTTTTTAGGATTACTGATAACTACTGCCGTTTGATGTTATCTATTTTAATTTTAGATGAATTATGTATGAATTTATATGTCTTTATAGGTGTTTTCTTTAGTTTTATTTTTAATAAATTGTATTTATTTTAGTAACGTTACTTCAACATACTACATGGAAATTAATTAACATATATATATGGGTGTTTGGCTTAGTGTCATGTTAGAATCATTTTTATACTCATACCTTTTGTTGTTTTAATATTTTGAATAGTTTTTAGCTTTATGTTTTTTTTTTTATTTAGGTTTAGTTTTGAAATGTTGTTGTATGCATTTGTCATTTTATTTAATTTCTCCATTTTCTTAAATGTGTATATATAGTATGTATAGAGTTTTAACTTATAGTTTTAGTTACTTTTTCTTATTTGTAAGTCGCTTTGGATAAAAGCATCTGCTAAATGACTAAAAAGTAAAGTAAGTAATGTTTAAGTCTTTTTCAATCTAAAAGTCTTTACTGCTGACTCATAAAAACAGTCTCTTTTTGCCATCTAATGGCGGACCACTGTAACTAAAATCACCATCACGAACACACAAAGCACACAATCACACTCGCTGAGTAAATCACGCTCATAATACTCTACTCCAAATAATACACAGCTTTTAATACAGTAATACAATAAGCTTTTAATGAAGCAACTCAACATTTAACTGTATTTCCCTACATGTAATCATAAACACAGAGCCATATTAGTGGGGTGTACATCATGTGTCATTAAATGCATCTTTACAAGAGCTTTTCTGAACATTTGCAACTTGCAGTTCACCTGCTGTTAATCAATGTCTGACTCTAAACCATTCACAGAAAAAGCTGAGCGCTGTGACATCATTGTTCAGATCTGCAAAGTTCACAAGCCAAAAGTGCACTTTTGAACTTTGTCTGTCCCCCTTTTATAGAGGGGTGGACCACTGCCAAGTGAGCGAGCAGCATTTGGTCACTTCGGCCTCCTCCCACGTTATAGCCGCTGTGCTGAGATCAGATGAGAGAGGAACCCTGCAGACGCCACACAGTCGCATTCTGGGGATAGCAGCTCGCACTGGGGACGCTGTGATTGAGCACGTGGCCCTGGTCAAGCAGAGCCGAAGAACTGGAATTGAGCTCCCCACCACAAGCCCGATTACCATCAGATCTACGTCAGGGGTTGGGGGTCCCTCAGGAGCATTTGTGTTCAGTCTCATCATTGCTTTGCATGATCAAAATAACATCTGAAATTACATATATGTGCCTTGCACATTTGTACTTCAAAGAATATCTCTTTGGCATGTGAACAATAGTTTGAAAACGTCAGTGGCCAGTGTGCAGTTTCCATTTAACTATCACAAACAAATATGAATGTTAATTTGATTACACACATATTATAAATTGGTAGCATGTTCTAACTTTCTTATCATGAAAAAAATGCATTTGCCCTAGGATTTCTTCCAGGGGGTTGTGGAAGAATAAGACAATATAATGTTAGATAAGATACATTAATATTTACAGATTTTTACATTATTACAGTTTCAGTCTGAATCATTCTGTCAGTCATAATAATTTGAATATGTCAGGTATTTTTTAATGTTTGTCTTCAGGTTTACACATCTTACTGGATTGAAGCAGCTTAGGTTTACTTGATTATCCATCATTTAAAAAAATAAAAAATAAAGACAATTGCGTATGAAATAGGATCCATCAGGCTTTTGAGGAATGTTTATTTGTTCTTCTCTCAATAACCATTGTATTACATTGCATTATATGTTTTGAGCTTTGATCATAAAACTTAAGCATTTAAATACCATCTCATGACATATTATTTATTTTATGCAAGTAATCTGATATACAGTTATAAAGATCTCAATAATTTATATTGCAAGCTCTTGTCCATAGAAATAACAGTATAATTGCATGTTTTTCCATTTAGAGACAATTTGTGAGCTGTTTGTTTTTCTTCCCTGAGTTTCATGTTCTTCAATATCCTACTATATGATCATGTTATTATTATTATTTTTATTTGCCCATTCATTCTTTCATTCATTAATCAAATGCCTCAACTTCTCCATTAAAAAAATAGATTTTTATTTGGGTTTGTATTTATTTATTTTAGCTGTGCATTTATTTAATGAGCACTGTGCTACGTCCGAACTGACTGCGCTGTATTTTAAATGTTCTAAATGTATGGTATTTTAAAATAATTTTAAACATTTTTAAAATTTCTGGTTTTATTGTTGTGATTATAAAATGTGTATGATTATTTTACATCCTTTTATGTAAAGCACTTTTAATTACAATTGTGTATGAGATAAATAAACTTGCCTTGCCTTATTTATGTCTGGCTTAACATAGCACATATTCAGATATACATTATCTTCCAGATAATATTTTACACACACACACACACACACACACACACACACACACACACACACACACACACACACACATTTTTTTTCACAGTATTAATGGGTCTTCATATGTGAGAATATTATAGCTGGCCATTATAATTTAGGACATGGGTCATCATGTGTGGGGCTCAGTGTCATCAAACATTTTGATATGAAGTGATTTTTTTCTGAGATTAATTTAGCAAGGAAGGTGCACAATGGTGCTTTGGTTCTTTTTCGGATGTTATAAGCTGATTGTTTAATTTGCGATATTCGTATAAGAGTGTTACTGCTCTGAGAGAATGACAGCTGCTTAGTTATTCGTCCCGGCGGATCATCTCTCTGTCTGGGAGGTTGAAGAAAGGAGACGCACGGCCTTCACACCCTGGCACATGTTCCACTGACCCCACAGGCTGCTGCATCAATCCCCTCCAAAACTCACCCTCCACAAACCATAATATTTTCCCCAGAGCAGAGAGGGCAGGCTGGTGGACGGTCCGCTCGAGAGACAGCGACTCCACCTGTCAGAGTTCAAGAGTTAATGCCAAGAGCTTAGAGGTTGTTTCCATAACGACTTGAATGTAACTTTTGCTTTCTCTGCCACACAGGGCTGTTACATGTGTTGAAAATATCAATCAACAGCCTGGAAGCTTGATGTATTACAGAAAGTGAGAGGATTGATGAGCAGCCAGAACAAACATCACACATAGGTTGTGTTAACATAATACAATAAACGGCATTGATTGATTGATGCCCTTTGTTTTTTAGTATTATTTGTTTATTTTTATATTAGTTACATTTATCTGTATATTTACACCACTGTTTTTTTGTCACATTCTTTTGTTTAAAAATACAGTAAAAACAGTAATGTTATGAAGTATTATTACAATTTGAAATAACTGTTTTCTGATTGAATATATTGTAAAAGGTAATTTATTCCTGTGATGCGCAGCTGAATTTACTCCAGTCTTCAGTGTCACATGATTCTTCAGAAATCATTATCATATGCTGATTTGCTGCTCATTTATTATCAATTATTAATAGTGCTCAGTTAATAACGGTTCTTGTTATTGCCAGTGTTGAAAACAAGTCTTACTGCTTAATATATTTATGCATTTTTTCAGAATTATTTGATGAATAGAAAGTTCAAAAGAACAGCATTTATTTAAAACATAACTCCCTTGTGACATTATAAATGTATTTTACAGTAGCATCCTTACTAAATAAGTGTATTTCATTCTTGTATTTATTTATTATTATTATTATTTTAATCCTACACAAAACTACATGATTTGAATGGTAAATTTGAAGACGGGAGTATTGATGCTGAATAATCAGCATTGGCATCACAGGAATATATATATATATATATATATATTATATATATATATACTCAAATAGAAAACATAACTTTACATTTTAATTATATTTTACAATATTACAGTTTTTACTGTATTTGTGATTAAATAAATACAGCCTAGTAAGCATATGAGAAGTCTTTCAAAATATACATATATATATATATCAAGCCAGCTTGTAGTTTTCATTTGCATTTTTGCCAGAAACTCAATTTGCATGTCCGATTGAATTGGTCGTTGACCATTACACCAGTATGTTTAGTTTTCTTTTGTTTGTTTTGTAGTTCACTTGAATTTAATTGACAGTGTTTTACCTCGAGTTGCACACAGTCTTTTCACAATAGTTTTTGATAATAACTCTGAACCGGACATGATAAATGGCATTATCATTAGAGAACATATTTTGTTCAAAAATAGAACAATTAAAAGCCTCAGTTTACGCAAGGTAATGAAGCAGATGTTATAATTCTCTTTGTGAAAGGCCAAGTCTGTTCTTTTATCCCTTCCATCCCCTCAGAGGTTTCACTGCATGTCATACGCTGGACAAGCTAAATTGGCAAAACCAATAAAGATTAAGTGAACGTCTCTTAAATCTCTCTGACAGCACAAACAAGTGCCGGACCGTCTCCACACGCTCTCACGTTCGCCTGCGGTCAAGAGTCCACAGGGATGCTCCTGAATGCCATGGACTTGTAAGGTTTTCTTTCACAGTATCAGGCTCCTCTTTTAGCAGTCCTGTGCTTCCCAGACCGCACTTCAGATGCCCAATTAGCCTGAAAAACAATAGCTCCCTGATCGTCATCCCATTGTGCCCCCTGACATTGTCCCCGCAGCTCCTGTTACAGCCCGACAGTAAGCAAGGGCTAAATTAGACACACAGTTGTTGCTATTGTCCCGCTCTCCTTGATACCCAAACCCCTCTGTCTTAGCGGGCCAAAGCTCGTCCGAGAGGTCCCTGGTGGAGCATAAGTGTTTGGATCAATGACGAGATGATGTCTCCGTGTGAGACTCTGAGTGAAGCGGCAGCGGTCAAAGTAATTAAGTCAAAGAGTGGATGCACGGCAGCGATCTCTCTATAGGCTTTAATGGTATTCAGATGGATGGCGTCTGAAGCGATTTCTTGGGGTGAGAGGGGGGCAAATTACATGGCAGCTGTTGCCCCGGGCCGACAGGCTAGAGGGAACGCGGGGAAGGCCGGTTCTTAGGCTCCGCTGATGGAGGGACTTTGATTTATGTCTTAATTAGAGGGACATTAAAAGCCGACTTTCCCAAAGATAATTGTGAAGTCCCACACGTATGCCATGCGCTGCGTCCCCACTTAACATGAGGCAGACGGCGCAAGGATGTTGTTAACAGAATCTGACCGCTGATAAATTAGTTGAAAGGTTCAATGTGATGTAGCGTGTATCGCGCAGTACTTCAGAGAAAATACTTGAAGAGATAAGTAAGCTCATCTTTTCAAGTAGCTACTGAAAAAACTGAATGGCTGATGTGGTGTAATGCTGATCTCTGATGCCATTTTTTATAACGCAAATCATCTGATCCCAGCACAGTGTTTTAAATATTCTGCTCATATGAATATATATATTGTATTTATAAAACATGTAGTCCAAACAGGGTTGCCAAGTCCACTTGGCAGCATTTTTTAACCGACTGAAATGCATTTACTGAAATATTTCCGATTCTGCCAATGATAAAAATGTTTATGATTACCAATATGATTTTCAAGTTGAAATTGTATAAAATGCATATAAGCTAAAATATATATTTAATGTATGGGAGTGGCATATTTAGATTTTTTTTAGGCATATATATATGATAACTTTTCGTTTCGGAGAACCCCAGAAATGTGAAAAGCAGATCTGGCAACCCTAAAAGCTAATCCATATATGGCTAAAGGAGCAGTGTTATTTATGCTTTATTATTTACTTACTCACTTACTTATGCACCAGTAGGTGGCGACAAATCTTTATGAGTGAATCATTGAATCCTTCATGTGCTGCTTCGGTGTTGCAGACACGCAAACTGCTAATAACATTTTCGTTGGTGGAGCAATAACTGACAAAGCAACAGATAACAATATTGTTTCTAAAATGTAAGTTGCAAAATATTAACATCTTGTTTTTTGAACTGAATATTTTGTACTTAGCCTGCGGCGGAATACAGCCATAGTGCGAACTGGTGTGATATTGCTTGAGTAAATATGATTTATATAACCAATCAATGTGCTTCATTGTTTAAGGTGAAGATTTAGTTTTATAGTCTAGAGTAATTTGCGTTGTGTGGTTTTGGCGTGTCTCGTGGATCCAGCCCATGATATTTTTGGCAGGTTCGGATTACTTGGGAAATAAAGCATTAGTGTTGTAGCATAACTCTTCCTGTTCCAGTTTTTTTTATAGAGGAAATATTTATCAAGTTCTGTCAGGCTTCAGCTCATAAAACGACGCCTGAATTTTTATCACTTTGAATGCTTTGGTGAACAACTGTATTAGTCACATGAACGCCATCAGCTCCACAATGGTACAATGACGGCATGTGCTATTATTGCACATGAAGTGGATTTTATGTTGAGCTTCAAACTGTAAATACTACTGTGATACAAGATGTATTCTCAGTAAAAAAAAAATAATATAAAAAATGCCTATAGCTTAATGTTTATCATAATGTGCTGTTCTAAAAGTCTGAGCCTGGGGCAAGTTGTCACTGGGATGTTCTTGCATGGACTGTATATGAGTGAGATTTTAACTTAAATATTGAACTGTTAACGTTTAGGATGTGCATAAATCCACATCCTAAACGTTAAAGTTCAATATTTAAGTTAAAATCTCACTCATTAAGTTCAACTTGACATGACAACATGACAACTTGCCCCAACTTGACATTTCTATATATATATATAAATGTCAAGTTGGGGCAAGTTGTCACATTTTATTGTCACACAATTGTCTTCATACTTCAGAATTTAAGTTGAATTAAATATGTTATTTGCTGTTGCTTTGAATTGTGAAATTGACTAGCAGTTTCTGAATGAAAAATGTTTCAAAGTAAATCTTACACTTTATTATTATTATTATTATTATTATTATTTTGCAATCGGGCTGTAAAATCTTGCTGAGATGACCTGAATTGTACTGTATAACAGCACATCTCTATAATGCATCTAATAAAAGCTGCCATAAGTGTTTATTTTAAATTACAAAATGACTCAGAGCTTTGGCGGCTGTAACTCAGTAAAAGTGATACCAGCGTAATGTGTGTGAGTATTTATACCACCCTCGCTTCAAAGAATAGCTTACACAAAGTCTTGATTGAATGACACGCTGCATTACAGAATGCTGATGCTGACATCATTCTGTGTGTGACAGAGGGTCAAGGCGAAGGAGCTTGTTAAGTGTCGGAGGCTTGTGCTGCAGGGACCACTGAGCTACCCGCGGCATCCTTTCCCTGTAAGTCCTCTTCGCATGCGTTCAGGGACGGGGTCTCTCACTTTCCCTTATTTGTTGCACTTGCCACTAGTCAAGCTGCACTTAAACAGTCTGCACTTGTGTCAAGTGTGCAATCAATCATACAGTGTGTGTGTGTGTGTGTGTGTGTGTGTGTGTGTGTGTGTGTGTGTGTGTGTGTGTGTGTGTGTGTGTGTGTGTGTGTGTGTGTGTGTGTGTGTGTGTGTGTGTGTGTGTGTGTGTGTGTGTGTGTGTGTGTGTGTGTGTGTGTGTGTGTGTGGCATTTGTCACAAATTTTGCATACAAATCGCCATAGACTGAAGTACTTGGATTAGTGTAAGCTGTCAGATTATATTGGAAAAGTGTTGGCACATTTTCCAGTCTGTATAGTGCCTATTTACAGTGCCTTGCGAATGTATTCATACCCCTTTCACGTTTTGTTATGCTGCTGCCTTATGTTAAACTGTTTTAAATTACTTTCCCCCCACTTCAATCTACACTCCATACATCCTATTACCAAAGCAAAAACAGAATTGTCACAACTTATTATTAAACAATGTAAATTATTACAAATAAAAAACTCAAATAAGTACATTGCATAAGTATTCATAACTAAATATTTAGCTGAAGTAACTTTACAGCCTCAAGTCTTTTTTGTTTGATGCGACAAGCTTTGCTCATCAACATTTGGCAATTATCTGCCATTTGTCTCCTCACCTCTCAAGTAGGCTGCCGCTAACAAATATTTATATTTCGATTAATCTAAACAATTAATTTAAAAAAAATGTATTTAAGAATATTTTATTAAACCAAAGGAAATCCAAATTATAATGAAAGCCTTTTTTAAAGCAAAAGTACAGTGCAACATAGAGTTGTCCAAATCACATAGTGCAAGAATGATAACATATCCACGTGTTCTTAATAATACAATTATAATAAAAAACACTTTTAAAAGGAGTATTTACCAGAATTTATTTAGGTGAAAAAATGTCAATGTGCAGTATTTCTGACAAAAAAAAAATTATAAAATCAATTAATTGGAGATGCTTTTGATTATTAAAATGTAATGTAACCATTAAAAAATCAGAATATAATGGGAAACAAATTTGGGATAAAACTGTTCCAAATTTTAATTCCAATATTTTTTTTTTGTGGTAATAAAATAGATGTAAGTGAACAATATGACTTGAAATAAATATACCTGTATAATAGCAATGATGCGATAACAATTTTTAATATAATATGGTTTTATTTGATGTGGTACATTAATAAAAAATAGATATCTAAGTGAGAGTGATCAAAACTGTACTTAAGAAACTATCTGTATATTTTTATTTGTCCAAACATAAGATGCAATATTACAATGCAATAAGTACTGAAAGTAGACGGAAATGAATCGCAAGTCGCTGAAACCGCGAATACTGGTTTTGATTGAACCTGTTAAAACTACAATTTATTATCAAACAGTGTCTAGAGGTCTAAAATGAAAATAATTCATCGTTCAATGTACGCATTACAACATAAGACCTGCAGTATACATATATTAGACTCCTATGAATGTGCGAAAAGACGGAGCAGTAGGAATATTACTGCAAGGATATGAGAAAAAAATAATTCTCGTCAATGTAGTCCACATAAACAACAAAATACATATATTGACTCCATATAGTGGTTATTTTGGGAAAATCCCAGGTATTTTGAGCAGTAGGAATATAAAAATATGCGCACATATAAAATGTATTTTGTATATCTAAAATTCAGTACATAATTATAAGTCTATCAGACTTATTACTTTTGTACTTAGTAAAATTGAAAAAGCAGTACTTTTACTGGAGTAGTATTTTATAATGCGTATCTGTGCACTTAACATACACTCATCTAAATAATTAAAGCGCATATACTGTATCAAAACTGCATCGCATATAATTATTTAATTAAATCATAGCATTTGTGAATTCACAATTATGCTTAATTATGATCTTTAAATGGGTTTAATATATCAATGAGCCTTGGAAAATACTCTAATTAGGGCTGTTTCTCAATTCAAAGAACGCATATTGAGAAACAGCCAATGCGTTTTATGGATTCTCGTCCGTGAAATGCGCCACTTCCTTTTTTTTGCTCGCAAGCAACGTCGACGCAAGCAAAATGAAGTCGATGATTTTTAAAATTGGACTAGTCGACTAAATCGACAAATCGCGACAGCCTTACTCTCAAGCTCTTTCAGGTTGGATGGGGGCAGATGCACACTTTCAGGTTTCTCCAGAAATATTTGATTGGGTTCAATCCCAGGCTGTTGCTGGGCCACTCAAAGACATTCACAACGTTGTGTATAAGCCACTCATGCTGTGTGTACTGTCCCAGTCTGAGGTTCTGAATGCTCTGGACTGGGTTTTCATTAAGGCCTTCTCTATATTTTGGTGCATTGAGCTTTTCTTCTATTCTGACGAGTCCCGCAGTCCCTGCCTGCTGAAAAACAGCCCCACAGCATGAGGCTGCTACCAGCACACTTTACTTTTGGGATGGTACTCTGCATGGTGATGAGCAGAGCCTGTTCCCTTCAAACATGATGTTTAGAATTGAGGTTCATCAGACCAGAGAATCTTCTTTCTCACAGTCTGAGGGTCCTTTATGTGCTTTTCTGCTAAATTCCAAGTGTGTGTCTTCACTGAGGAGAGGATTGAGTTTGGCCACACTGCCATAAACCCCAGATCGGTGGAGTGTTGCAGTGATGATTGTCCTTCTGTAGGTTTCTCCTTTCTCCATGTATGATCATGGAGGTGGAGGATGATCAGGTTCTTGGTCACCACACTAACCAAAGCACTTCTCCATCAGTTTCTCAGTTTGGCCAGGAGGCCAGCTCTAAGAAGAATCCTGGTTGTTTCAAACTTCTTCGATTAAGGGTAACAGAGAGTACATGCTTCTGTGACCCTTCAATGAAGCAGATTTTTTTATGAACTCTTCCCCAGATATGTGGCTTGACGCAAACCGTTTTTCTGAGCTCTGCAGACAGTTATTTTGACCCCAGGGCTTGGTTTTTGCTCTGACATGCATTATCAGCTGTAGGACCTTTTATTAAGGTGTGTGTGCCTTTCCAAATCATACCCATTCAATTGAGTTTACCACAGGTTACCTTCACTCAACGTCTACAAGCAATATTAATGCTCCTGAGTTAAATTACAACTGTCCAAGATAAGGGTATGAATACTTATGCAATGGAATCATTTAAGTATTTTGTTTTTAACTTTGGACAGGCAACTGACTGATAATTATTTACTAAAACATGTGGTTCATACATGCAACACCTTTGCACAGTTTGACAGTGGTTAAAGTAAACATTAAAGATGGCAAATTGGGATATGTGATATTAAGTACCAAACTGGTTATTGGCTGATATTAGAATTTTGTTTCCATAATTATCTCCACAATTAATAATAATAATGGATATTTAATTGTACACGTTTATTTGTCATATATTTGTTTTTGTATGGCACCTTTGCAGTCATCTAAAGCTTACATAAATGCTCACTCAAACATAAAAACTGTACTGAAAATGTACTCGCCTTCAGACAATCCAAGATGTAGATGAGTTTGTTTCTTCATCGGAACAGATTTGGAGAAATGTAGCATTACATCACTTTCTCACCAATGGATCCTCTGCAGTGAATGGGTGCCGTCAGAATGAGAGTCCAAACAGCTGATAAAAACATCACAATCATCCACATCACTCCAGTCCATCAATTATAGTCTTGTGAAGCAAAAATTAGGTGTTTGTAAGAACCAAATCCATCATACGTCATTTTAACTTTAAACCATCACTTCTAGACAAAACGTGAGTTCATAATCCATAATAGCTCTTCCTCCAGTGAAAAAGTCCATCTCATCTGTTGTCCTTTCACATCAAAATTCACCGACCTAGTTGTGCATATTTCTCTCCTGATTCAGAGAAGTTGTTTTTTCCTTGGAGAAAGCAATATTATGGAGGAAGACTCTATTTTAGCCAGAAACAACAGAGTTAAAAATGTCTTTGGATTTGTTTCTTACAGACATGCAGCTTTTCAATTCACAAGGCATTAATTAATGAACTGGAATGGTGTGGATTATTGTACACTGTATATCCTTGTTAAATTTAATATTTAGCTTTAAAAAATGGCTGCTTAACTTAACTTGTAGCATTTCAAATGACTGATTGTAGTTTTTAATGTTTTGTCAATATCGATGCATCCTTAACATGACTTCGGTAACATTGGAAATCATAATTCACACACTCAAACAAAAACAGGTCAGTTGAGTGCAAGTACATCTATCAAATCTTAATTTTTATTGCTGGCATGTACATAAAAATTTCTGCTGGCATGTAATTGCTCGGGCTTTTATCACGCTGTGTGTTCCTCCGATTAGCTCTTTGTTAGTTGGCTGTCTGGAAACAAGTTTGTTTTCTTAGCCAGTCTGTAATAGACTTTTGTGTCAATTGTTTTGATAAGTCTTTCACAATGAGCCTCACATCTGGAGTTCAGGCTGTCCGTCTCAACAGATGATAAATCATAACTGTTCGCCGATAGCATCTTCAGAAAAGACTGAACAAAGAAGCTTGCGTAGTCAACACAGCTGAGTATGCACTGTCACTACAATACGGCAACTAACAGAGTTATCAGTCGCTTCATCGCTATTGTCTTCTTTAAAACAATTTGCGCCAATACAAACACTTTTATGATAATGGCATGTCCATGCCAAAGGGAAAACAGTGAAGGGGTTTATGCTGTAAGCACACAGGTGATTTCCCATTGTCTAAGACTGTAAGATATGTATTATGTGCAATGACTCCTAGTTTAGCCTAATGGATTGATAATCCCTTATTTGCCATGGTAAAACATAGTTTTTGCCATATACTATAGCATTGAAGTTAGTTTTACTGCTGTACAAGCATAATCTGGCCAAATATGGAAATTATGTGGATAAACATAATCACCTGAAGCAAATCTTGTTGTTGTAAAGAAGTGTTTTATTAAATGACCACGAGACAAACGGCTCAAACAGCATGACAAAATCCCATATGACTCAGTAAATAGAAAGAGACAAAAGCTTTATGACTAACGGTGCTTTGAAATATGTATTGTGAAAAGCACTATACAAATAAAAGTGAACTGAATTAAAGGTGTGATCAGATTTACTGTTGCATAGGACATGTTCACATGTAAAATACAGTAATTACAATCAGAATCCACACGATTCTGAGTTTCGTTTGAGGGCAAAATATTTCACCACAGATTTCACAACGTGTGGTGAAGGGGATTTTCCATTAAAGCTATGCAGCTAAATTAAAAAGAAAAACTGTTAACCACATAATAATTCATATAATGACAAAATATCACAGTTTAACTAGTTTTTTTTTTATTCTGTATCACAGATCATGTTACATTTTTTTTATAGTAATTGCAATTTTAATGGAAAAGGTGGATGCTGTTTTATCAACATGTTTTACAAGATATATTTGATGCAGGACTCGCTTTTCTTCTACCTTACATTCAATTTACTTTACATTTTGCTTTAAACTTTCATATATGAAACAGGCCTATTGTCATGTGAAGTCATCTAGCCCATACAAATATGAATGTTTGTATAAACAATTTTTGGACATATATGTCATGTACATTTATATCTATTCTAAAACCTGTCAATATATATTGAAATGGTATAAGTAAATATAAAAGACTTGTATATATATATATATATATATATATTATATATATATATATTTTTTTTTACAAACACATACAGATTTTTTGGCTATAAATGTTGTTTTGAATGAAGTTGCATTTAGAAATTATATTTTTGACATATATGGTTGCTGCATTTAATACCATTTAAAAAAAATCATAATTTAGGTATTAACTTGAGCATATACACATTTTGCTATGGGGATTTCTTTATATTTTATAAACTTAAATATATTAAATATTTTAATCTAAGCATATAATGCATGTACGTGAAGATATATTACCTTATAGGTAGCAAATATGGCAATATCAGTCTTGATAGAGAGCAGTATATGTACAGGACAGGCTGTAATTTATATAATGTCTGCAATGCATACTTATAATCTGTTGTTAAAAAGGCTGAACGGACACATCGTCAGCATCATTAGCTGAAGCGTGAGTCAACGGCACACAAAAGTCAGGTGTAAAAGCAGTAACATGTGTTTGTGTGAACAAAGGCATGGGAGGGAAATCACATTCCCAGCGCATAACGGAATCTTTAATGAATGGTTATCGAGCATCTGCGCCGAGTTATACCGCTGCACACCTGGAAAAGAGAAGAGCCGGGCAGCTGTCAGTTAGCACCCGCTGTTGTTTTAGTGACTAAAGGATGTTACATCAGTCCGATCCCTTTTACTCTGATGTGAAAAGAAAATAAACTATAGCCTGTAGTTTAATAACCTATAGCATCCCATATATTACATTTGACAGCTGGCTAATTTGTTGATGGGTTTGACAGGAGAACAGCATCGCTAATGATTGTTATTCAGAAATCAGAGTTCTGTAATCAAAACACGGTCGTTATGAATGACTCAGTCTCAGTCTTGTTGTGACAGACACGGCAAATATTAGAGTATTGAGAAATTTACAGCGCTGCCTAAAGCAACAACGCAAGCGCTAATCCAGCATCGCAGGCAGGTTAGCCAGACCTACATAGAAAAGCCTTGAGGAAAATCATGATTCTTCTTTTGCTGAACTGCAATGGAGAAAATTCCCCAACGGTGCAGCCTCCATATGTTGTGATCGCTATGTTAGTTTAATAAGAGCGGATCCCGTTTCTTTAGGCCTAATATAGTCTGCAAATGGGATCTTAAAATTCCTCTTTCGTCACAGAAAGGCGACCAAGCTAAGCTGCTATGCTTGTGCTAGAGAGATTAGCGTCCAAAAACTAGAGTGACCAGACGTCCCGGTTTACCCAGGAGTCAGGACATGCCTGCTTTCACAAGGTGTGTCCTGACAGTTTACTAAAAACTCAAACTGTCCCATTCTCTGGCTTACTGACTCAACATGAAGTCTTCTTCTAGTTTCCAGCTGTGTGCAAGTTAAATTTGCTAAAAAAGAAAATTAACCTTTAAAAAATATTACTAAATGCTATGGTTTAAGTGATCAGGCACTGCAAACATTGTCCTTGTGAAAAAGAAGTGCACTTGAATGTGCACTTGTATTGTACTTCATATCTTAAACACACACACACACACACACACACACACACACACACACACACACACACACACACACACACACACACACAGATATATATATATATATATATATATATATATATATATATATATTAACTGTACTTGAAGATAATATAAATTAAATAAAGACAGCTTAAATGTACCTAGTGTACACTTTCATGATGTTCAACTTTTTAACATACATTATGAATATCAAATGGAAAGATTTTGAAGTAAACTTGAAATGACTGTTTTAATAATCTTTTGTCATACACTTGTGATGGTCTTGACAGACACACGAAAGCACTTGCAATTAAAATAAAAAAGTATATTTTAAATGTAGAAAATATTGCAATTATAAATTAGGTTTGTTTATGTTTACCATAAATGTGTGTCAGGAAATTTGACAGTACACTTTAACCATATTTCAAAGACAATAGAAGTCATTTTGAGCTTGCAAATTAATTAACTTGCATCCTAACTAAGTGGGTCTAATAACTCTTAAGTTCAACTAAATGCATTTAATATACATTTAAACAAATGCATTTTCATTTAATTATAAATAACACATATATTCAGTTAGCACTTAAAAAAAATTCTTTAAACGTATTTAAATTATTTCTGTAACAAGCACTTTCTTGCGAATACTAAAGTGTACTTCTTTTTCAAGTGCGACTCATCCACTGATGTGAATTTAGGACAGGAGTGTTCAGAAAACCAGTTTGGAAATGATTGTGTTTGGTGACACTAATAGTGCAGGATTTGCACTCTCACCTCTGCCTGTAAATATGTCAGTCTACTAAAACTGTTTGTTTTTATGTTAATTAAATGTCTGCTAACTTAGCAAAAATGCAACTTTAAATTCACATGCTTTTGACCAATCAGTAACGTTATTTTCCATTATTTTGTGAATTGTTTGACATGTAAAGAAACAAAGTCAGTCCTTTGGGACAACAGCAGAAGCCCTAGGTATAGTTCACCCAAAAAATGAAATGTGTCATCATTACTCACCCTCATGTTGTTCCAAACCTGTATGAGTTTCTATTTTTTCTGTTGAACACAAAATACAATATTTTTGGTGACCAAACAGTTGATGGTACCCATTGACTTCCATAGTATTTTTTTTTTTACATACTATGCAAGTCAAGGGCTTCCGTCAACTGTTTGGTCACCAAAAATATCGTATTTTGTGTGTGAGTTCATGATGAGTTCATGATGACAGAATACACATTTTTGGTTGAACTTTCTCTTTACGAAGACACCTAAACAGTCAAGTTGTACTAAGAAATGCAGCACTCATATGATTTTCTCAGTGTCACCACAAACAATGTTATTTTTTCTTTATTCATAATTTATATAAATATCATAATTATTATAATATATATTTTCTCTTTTTGAATTATATAATTGGAGATGTTTGATATGATTTTCCAGAGCTTTCAGAAGAGGACAGGGAGACCTGCGGAGGTCTTGGAAGCCCCGAGGCACAGCGTTCTCTCTCGGGCCGGTCGTGCCGCAGGATAACTGAAGTGGTCTTGAGAGGAGGCTGTTTGTGGCCCTGCTCAGCGAGGACCGTGGAGTGTGAACAGCGGCAGAGATGCCTCCGGGGTCAATCCTTTAATATTGATTACAAACTGGAGCGGGGCAGCATGGCCGACAGGCTGCAGCTGTGAGTTTGCGCGGCTTTGAAGTGCCCCGCGCCTGTTGGCGGGTCCCAGGCCCTCGTGCATGAGGAGAGGCTGCAACTATGTGCCTGCCTGTGGGAAAGAATGTCACGCGACGCCACGGCGACGGAGCCTGCCACCGACAGGGGACGAGATTTAGGAGAGCCACAGTGAGAGTCCTGCCAGCGGCAACTACTGTCCCCTCGCCACCGCCAGAGACAGAAGAGAGAGAGAGATAGGGGTGAGAGAGAGAGCGCTTACTCTGATCACAGGGATCTGTGCTGCACTAGTCCTGTCTGGAAACAGTAGCTCACGGAGACCCGAGCAAAGCTTGTGAAGCCCGACTCGCTCACTGTTTTGTCTACACGGACTTCAGCCCAAAACATCAGAGCAGATGGAAATTCATTTCATTTTTGTTTTAAATTCCTCCTTCATCCATTCCATTATATGTTAATTATATTTTAACTTAAATATACTTTGGTGTTCAGAAGTTGTAGCTTTTATTTAGTATTTAAATAATAAATAATAATGATAATAATAAACCTTATTAAAACTTGGATAAATACAATAATAAACAATGCTTTGTATTTATTATTTTATTTTTTAAATAAAATAATAATTCTATAACATTTTAATAAAATGTATAATTAAATGTCATTCATTTTTTTAGCACAATTTGCAATTATTCAAAGAGCATCTTGTGCTTCGGTCAAAGCAAGAACTTTGAACCGTCATGCTCAAATTATGTACAAAAATAAATATAAAATATCTGATTAGACCTAGATAATAATAATGCATAATATTAATAATGCATAATATTTATTTATTTAATTATCTGTTTGTTTGTTCACTTGGTGTAAAGTAGATTTTGAATCCCATATTTTTAAACATTTGTACTCTCCAAATAGTATGTTATTCAGCTCTTACAGTTTACACATAAAACTAACCAAGCAAACAAAATAATATACAAGCATATACAATTATTTATTTATATTTGTTTGGTGTAGATTATATTGCGACTCTTAAAATATATATAGGCCAAAATGGTCCCAATCCATATTCTACAAAACTAATACTTATTTCTCACTTTCATTTCCACTTTTGACAAAAATATAATTCATTTAAACAGCAGGGGGTGATCTTACATCAAAAGAGGCAATAATATGCCTTCAATGAGTGAGATATGCATAAATGCAAGTTATTTTCTAAGAAACACTTTTCCATCTGTTCATGTAGGTAACCACAGATGACTTATGTGTTTGTGCGAGCGCTTCTGGTTTTGCTTTAACTGTGAGGAACAAACAGACAGTAAACCCAGAAATCAGCTGCAATGTGTTCTATGAGGAAAGAAGCTAAATATACATGCTAAATAATAATCCAGCAAGGTTTGTGTGACAGTTCATTTTGTAGGAGAGGCAATAGAAAATATTATTAGCTGCATGTGGAAAAAAATAGTCAGTGGAAAGTCCCTACTGTGAAAGAAACGCGTGCGTTGTCATATTGTTTTAAACAGGTCAGAAATTGTGTACAATGTTTTCTTACATAGTCAACATGAACAGTCATCTTCCTTAATATCTTTAATTATAATAGTATGATAATCCTTTAATTTAAACAGAATTGAACAGAAGTAAACTGAGCTCTGGTTAAAGAGACAGTGGACGCGATTAAGAGCAGAATGTTCTGTAATGATGTCGAGTCTCATGCGAGCTGTCACAGTAAAGGACAAAACATAAACTCAAATTGATTTACTGTCTTCACGGCTAATTAATACCTGCCACATGATAAGAATCTGTGAAAAACGGTACACGCGTATCTCATTCCTTGGCTGAGCAGCCAACCAGAGCATTTTATTTCAGAGTTTCTGTGAGACAGATGTCAAAGAGAGGACAAATGGTTTGTTTTCACCTCGTATGTAGGTAACGTGGAATGAGAGAAATTGTATAATTATGTACTCGAGCTATTTCACATACGGTGTATTATTTTGCCATAATGTTTTATGCTGATTGCAGTGTTTGCCAGCATAGCAATCTTGTAGTTTGTGCTGCGGTACCGCTCTGCTATCATGCTAAATTACAAAGCCTCTATAATTTACTCCTCAAAATTTATGTGCACAGAAATTTGCTTAATGTCTTTATTTTGGGGGTAATTTTACTCTCTCCATATTTCTAGCTGTTGTATTTTATTTTTTTAACCATACACTGCACTTGAACATACACTTGTTTTTAAAAGTCTCTTATGCTCACCAAGGCTGCATTTTTTAGCTATAAAATAAAGTAAACACAGCAATATTGTGAAATATAAAAATTTAAAGTAACTGTTTTTTACTGTTTTTTAGTAAATTACAAATGACTTGCTACTTGCGTCAGACCAAGGCTGCATCTCGTTGCTAGTTTTACTTGATCTTAGTGCTGCATTCGACACTATAGATCATGACATACTCATAGATCGATTACAAAACTATACAGGTATTCAAGGGCAGGCTCTAAGATGGTTTAGATCCTACCTGTCCGATCGCTACCACTTTGTTTATTTAAACGGGGAGTCATCTCAATTATCACCAGTAAAGTATGGAGTACCACAAGGATCTGTCCTAGGTCCTCTGCTATTTTCATTATACATGTTGCCCCTTGGTAATATTATTAGAAAATACGGGATTAGTTTCCATTGTTATGCTGATGATACTCAACTATATATCTCAACAAGACCAGATGAAATTTCGAAAATCATCTAAGCTAACGGAGTGTGTTAAAAATGTAAAAGTTATTGGATTATTGGATTACCAATAATTTTCTCATATTAAATTCAGATAAGACAGAGATATTACTTATTGGACCAAAAAACAGTACACAGAATATCTTGGATCACAATTTGCAACTAGACAGATGTCCTGCTACTTCCTCTACAGTCAAAAATATGGGTGTTATATTAGACAGCAACTTATCTTTTGAAAATCATATTTCCCATGTTACAAAAACAGCATTCTTCCATCTTAGAAACATTGCCAAGCTACGGAACATGTTAAGTGTTTCTGATGCAGAAAAGTTAGTTCATGCATTCATGACCTCTAGACTGGACTATTGTAATGCACTGCTAGGTGGTTGTCCTGCATCTTCAATAAACAAGCTACAGATAGTACAAAATGCTGCGGCTAGAGTCCTTACCAGGTCAAGAAAATATGATCATATTACTCCAATTTTACAGTCACTGCACTGCTACCTATTAAGTTTCGTATCAGTTACAAAATATTATTACTACCTATAAGGCCCTAAATGATTTAGCTCCTGCGTACCTAACTAATCTTCTATCACGCTACAATCCAACCCGCTCCCTAAGGTCGCAAAACTCTGGACTCTTGGTAGTACCTCGGATAGCAAAGTCACTAAAGGAGGTAGAACTTTTTCATATTTGGCTCCCAAACTCTGGAATAGCCTTCCTGATAACGTTCGGGGTTCAGACACACTCTCTCTGTTTAAATCTAGATTAAAGACACATCTCTTTAGCCAAGCATTCATATAATGCATCTCACAATCTTGTACTGCAGTTACATCTGATCAAACACACATTATTATGCTTTAGCTTGAGTTGAACAGATCATTTTTGCTTGGATGGAAAAACTGCTACGCTAATTATGTCTCTATTTGTTTCTCTGTTTCTGATTAACATCCCGTGGTAACTAGGAATTACACAAGCTTCAGTCTGGATCCAACCCTTAAACGATCTGAGATGACCGAACACCTGAGAAGAGATGATGACAACCCCTCGGAGGACCTCAGAGGAAGCCAACCATCAGACAGTATACAGAATTAACCAAATGTTGCCATAAGTTAAATATATTAAGTTTCTACAATATATAAATCTATTGTAGAAACATAATTTGCTGTAAAGCTGCTTTGCAACGATTCTATCGTAAAAAGCGCTATACAAATAATCTTGAATTTGAATTTAATTGTTTTCTATTTTAATATATTTTAAAGTGCAATTTATTCCTTTGATCAAAGCTGTATTTTCAGCATCATTACTCCAGTATTCAGTGTCACATGATCTTCAGAAATCATTCTAATATGCTGATGTGCTGCTCAATAAATGTTTCTGATAAATATCAATGTTAAAAACAGTTGTGTTGCTGAATATTTTTGTGGAAACCATAATAATAGTTTAATTTATAAATTTTATCATGAATTTATTGATTAATTTATTTATTTTGATTTTTTTTCAGGACTGATGAATATAAAGTTATATTCTAAAACTGTATTATCTTCTCTTTTTCTAAATTTTAGTAACAGTATAAATGATTTACCACCAATTTGATCAATTTAATGCATCCTTGCTGAACTAAAGTATCAATTTATTAAAAAAAACTGTTGAAATGTGTATATCTACAGTAACATATCTATAATTATTCTTTTTTTCAGGTTAATTTCCTGTCCACAAATCTAAATAAAAGGGTAGTGACGATTTTTGTTCCTGTTTAAAGAACTTAAAATAGGAACATAAAAATCCAAATTCAAATATTTGGTTACACTTTACTTAAAGCCTTTATGTATAATGCATTATACAATTAGTTTTAATGCATTGATTATGCCTTGTAATGGCCCTTATAATGCATTGTACAATCTCATTAATAATTGTATGTGTACACAGATAATACATTATAACACTTAGCAATTCATTGTTACACTTTTGCATTTTAAATTTGGTTATAATTATTTACGACAATATTTATTATAATGCACATTATGAATAATTATAAAGCATTATACTCTTCAATAACCTTTTATAATGCATTATAAATTAGGCTTTAAGAAAAGTATTACCAAATATTTTGTCATAAAAAAGGAAAACCAAATAAGCAAAAAAAATACAACTTGGAGGAAGAACTCAGCAAACAGACATGACATCGTGTGGCATAAATATCTATTAATAATTTTCTTCCCAATTAAGGGTGGAACGCAGGATGAGTCTAATAGTCAGCCTGTGCTATGACTTCATTGCTCCATAACAATGATCCATTGAGGGCCGCGGCCTCAGAGCTACATGGCAATTGGTGTCCATGAGTTTTATTTGGCATTTTACAGCTATTAGGTCACAACAGTTCGGTGCCATGGATGAAGGTGCTAGAGAGAGAGAGAGGGGAGAGAGAGAGAGAGGAGGGAGGAGAGAGAGAGGAGGGAGGGAGGAGAGAGAGAGGAGGGGGAGGAGACCGATGGACTGATAGAAACAGAGAGAGAGAGAGAGAGAGAGAGAGTGAGGGCGAGAGAGATAATGGATGAGAGGAGAGAGAGAGTGAGGGCGAGAGAGAGAGAGAGGAGAGAGAGAGAGTGAGAGAAGAGAGAGGAGTGATAGAGTGAGAGAGAGAGAGAGAGAGAGGGAGAGAGAGAGAGAGAGAGTGAGAGAGAGAGAGAGAGAGAGATGAGAGAGGAGAGAGAGAAAGGGAGAGAGGGAGAGAGAGAGAGAGAGGGAGTGAGGAGGGAGAGAGAGAGAGAGAGAGAGAGAGAGAGGGAGAGAGAGAGAGAGAGAGAGAGGAGAGAGAGAGAGAGAGAGGGAGAGAGGGAGAGAGAGAGAAAGAGAGAGAGAGAGAGAGAGAGAGAGAGAGAGAGAGAGAGAGAGAGAGAGAGAGAGAGAGAGAGAGAGAGAGAGAGAGGGAGAGAGAGAGAGAGAGAGAGAGAGCATGAGGGGGAGGAGACCGATGGACTGATAGAAACAGAAACTGAGAGAGAGAGAGCAGGACCACTGCAAAAAAACTAAAATACAAAATGAAAGTCTTGCTTTAACTCCAGCATGTTCTGCAGCTCTTCGCTGTCTGTCTTTTTAAATTAGTCATGAACAAGAAAACAGCGAAAGTCGAATTGCTGTATTCTATTTACATGTTCATGTTCCTGTGTGTCAGGACGTGTGTGAGAACGATAGGAGTCAATACGGTTGACAACTCTTTTATTATTTGAGGATTTGAGCATGAAAACGTTATGCAATTCTATTCACATTTATTCATCAGATGCTTTTATCCAAATCTCCTTCCTCAGGAATAAAAGCTATTTGTCAGAGAGCCAACAAAATACATAATAAACACAATGCCAGGTTTTATAGACAACTATGACGGTCTAAATACTCCGTATGAGTGGACTCTATATAAACACCCTATATACGAGTAGTATTATCATTATTATTTTAAATATATTATATTGCATTGTAATACATTTAGTTTTATTGTTGAGCTTGCATATAAGCTATTTTAAAATTATTTTTATTAAGTGACTTAATTTTTTTCTGATTAATATATGTATGTATTATTATTATGTATAGCTATTTTTAGGTTTCTTTTTGACCTTGTATATATTTTAAGTATTTTTATTAAGTTTTAATAATTTAATTTTAGTTGTTTTTTTACCAAAGTGCTGCACAAAAAAAATACATAAAACAAATAACAATATAAAACAGATCACAAAAACAGCAAGTTACTGTGGTCCTTATTTATGATTATTGTATATTTAATATTTTAGAGTTTTTTAGTTGTTTTATAGAATTTACATTATTTTTAGTTAAAATATCCTCACTTTTTCTGATTAAGTTATATAATGAATATTTGTAGTTTTTTAATAGTTATTTTTAGCTATAAGTTTATGCTCATAAACCCTGAATTATATTATCTTGATGTATGTCTTGATATTGTATTACAATATTTGAACTGATACTGTGCATATTTATCATTAATTAATTTTAGTTGTACCTTTGGCATAGATTGTGAATTAAATGTAGGCTTTCCCTTCAGTAATCTGAGATGTACGTATGCTTCTTTACTTTGTTTTCCTCCTCAGTGCCGTTCTGATGTTTGAAACTCTGTGAGCGTGTGTCTTGGCTTACTGAATCTGTTTAAATAGTCCTTGAAATGTGAATGTGCAGCCCAGTTCTTCAGTTTCTCTAACAATTGCATATAAAACTGATTTGAACATGAAATAATAGCAGTTTTAATCCAAGGCAAACATGATCGGGAGTTCATGAATGATCTGGCATGGCCATTACGCTGTAATAGAAAGGCAAACATTATTTTTACCTCAATGAAAGTGCTGGCTTAATGCAATTATTCTAGTGATGTTTGATTTCCAGGCATTTTAGCTTCTCTGTGTCTCTTTCTCTCTCTTTACGATCTGCTTCATAAAGAATAGTGTTTTGGCTGAATGGTGCCAAGACTCTTCTCATGTGAGTAATAAGACTATATGTGTGTGTGTGTGTGTGTGTGTGTGTGTGTGTGTGTGTGTGTGTGTGTGTGTGTGTGTGTGTGTGTGTGTGTGTGTGTGTGTGTGTGTGTGTGTGTGTGTGTGTGTGTGTGTGTGTGTGTGTGTGTGTGTGTGTGTGTGCGTGCGTTTTTGTGAAAAATGAGAACATGAATTTGTATAATGACACAGGTATGACAAGTATTACAAGCTGAATGTGACTTTTCAGGACATTTCCCCATGTCCCCACTTTTCAAAACGCTTATAAATCATACAGAGTGATTTTTTGGGGGGAAAATAGAAATGTCTCCTGTGAGGGCTAAGTTTAGGTGTAGGGTAGGTGTAGGGCAATAGCACATACAGTTGTACAGTATAAAAACCATTACGCCTATGCAATGTCAAATCAAATCAAATCAAATCACTTTTATTGTCACATCACCACAGCACAAGTGCCTTGGTGAGTGAAATTCTTACGAGCGTGCTCCAGACAGTGCAAAAAAAACACAACAAAACAACAATTTACATATGGACAGTACATATTTACAGACTGTACAGAAGACAATGTGCAAAATACACATACATATACTCAGTACACATAGTGTACTATAAAGACATACTTCGTTACCAATGCACATTATACACCGTATGTACACATCTGCATTATGTACACAATCTATACATTATGTAATCTATACATAGTAATAATGTGAAGGTGCAACAGATTATAAATGTGCAGCAGATTGGTTGAGCAGCAGATTGGTTGTGCAACAGATAGATGTGCAAGGTGCAACAGATTATGCATATGCAATGTCGTGGATGTGCTTTGTATGGTGTCCAGTGATAGCAGATGTGTTAGTGCAGTGTGTGCGTGTAGTCCGGTAGAACTGTGTTAAAGTGCAGTGCATGGCATGTTGTGTGAGTGGGAGTGTGATGTAGAAGAGTTATTTCTGACTGTTCATTAGCCTGATAGCCTGAGGGAAAAAGCTGTCCCTCAGTCGGCTAGTGCGGGATCGGATGCTGCGGAGACGTCTTCCTGAGGGCAGCAGAGAGAACAGTCTGTGGGACGGGTGGCTGGAGTCTTTGATAATCCTCCGGGCTTTTCTTGTACACCGCCTGGTGTAGATGTCCTGGAGGGAGGGAAGCTCACCTCCAACAATGTGGCGGGCAGTTCGCACGACCCTTTGCAGAGCCCTGCGGTTGCCAGCGGTGCTGTTTCCAATGTCCAATTCCAATGTTATCAATGTCCCAACTGTTCAAAAAAAACAAACGTGTGCATGTGTGTGTGTGTGTGTGTGTGTGTGTGTGTGTGCGTGCGTGCGTGCGTGCGTGCGTTGTGATCTGAGAATCATTTTCGGCATTAGACTGCACTCTGCTAACCACCCGCAGCCATGTGCTCTCAAATGCACTCCTGTGTTATATTTAATGACATTTATTTAATGCATGTGTTGCTTTAAATAACACCTGTGCCTGCCAATACAGTATGCTCATTTAAAACAATCCAACAAATAACTTTACTTGCATACAGTTTACTATTTACAATTGCAGATAATACAAGGTACTTTCAATTATAACATTATAACAGCCTGCAAGTTTATCAATGTATTTAGACTCAGAAACATTACAATGTTCAAAATATAAGACCATTTTGAAGCAATTTTGTTATCATTTTATATACATGCACTTCCGAAAAAAAGAGGGAAAAAATTATTTTACATTTTTACTTATTTATTTATTTATTCAAAAGGTGTTTTGCCTGTATTTTGCATTTCATTGTGTTGTGAATTACAAATTACACATGTCTATACAGTTAATAGATAATATCCTGACAGAAAATTACTGGTAATGGTTTAATGCATATTAAAAGCAATTTAATTTTTGTTGTTTCAAACAACTCTTGTGAAAATGTCAATAAATAAATAAATAAAATGTCAAATTCAAATTATGGGTGAAATAATTCACCTGGTCATTCAGCATAATATACATTTATGTAAAAAAAAAATATGACATACTTATTCTGACTTATACATACTTATTCAAATACATAAAAGTGGTCATACTAAATTTTATTATATTTTAGATTAAAAACTTCTTGCTGAAAAGTAAAACCTATTGGTTTAAATATAGCGTCAAAGATTTCAAATAATTAATATTTTTTGCTTAGACAAAAAAAATAAACATAACACATTCTATTGTATGAAAAAATAAAAAATATTTTATTGTTTTGATACTGGAAAACCCAAACTAACCTAAATCGGAGTCAGCTGGACATATGAACAATGTACGTGATTTATAAAGGATGTGCAGGTTTGCACAATGTATTATATGGTTACTTTATGAATGGGACCGTTAACTGTTTGCTGGATGTATTAATTGTCAACAGTTATTCAGTGTTGAGGGTCTATCTGTGTCTTCTTGAAAATTACTTTTCTTTATAGTGTCCTCTGCGTTGATTAAAAACTGTGTATGATATGATAACAGAGTAGAAAATATAGATAATTTACTGAACGATCCAAAGCAAAACTGTTTAGTTGTGTTGAGGTACTTTGGTCAAAAGTTGAAACAAGTTAGTATTGTGTAATGTTGCAAAGATTGAGTTTTCTCAACTTTTTTTTTTTGCTGCCACACTTCAAGTTAGTAGTAATATGATTCTAGCTGGCAGTAAACTCTGCTAACTCTGACCTGGGGATTTTCTAATCTGTTTGTACTTGTCATCGGCTGGTTTCCAGAGTAACCCTGACTATTTTGTCACATACTCTACTCACTTTCAACCGGTGACATGCTTTGCTTTATTAAATTGGCACCAGGTCTTTCCCTTTTTTCTGTTGGAAAACGTGTTATTATACGCCAGAGATTTAACCAATTATTTCCACTGCTGCCTGTTTTCAGTATTTCGGACTGTCTACACCAAATATGTGTCTTAATATTGGAACGGTCTCCTAATAAAACTCCAGTCTTGCCAAAATCAAACCAATAACGCAGGAATGTGGCGTTTAATTGCTTTTTGTGTTATTCTGAATTATTTATATAGGCCGGCTAATCAAATAATCATTTCCAATGACTGAATGGGAGCTGGGTTGTGTTTTGCTGGGTGTGGCACTTGTTTGTCGTCTCCTGTTTTATCTGTTCTCACAAACACTTGCATCATTCATTACTTTCAAGAATGAGAAACAAATCAGAGTTCAGGTGCTGCTCATCAATCAGTCCGATCAATATTAGCAGTTCAAATAGAAATCCAGCATACACCTTAGTTTACTAGTAACCAAGCGCGCGTGGGTGTGCGAATCTGAGCGTTTTGTGCATTCAGGGTGTTGTTGCTCATCCTTCAACACGCGGTGTGCAAATATGCATGCATGTGTGAGAGCATTGAATCCGTCAGGCCAAAGTATGCGCGGTGCTTAATCATTACTATAACTAATCGCGCCAGGTTTATTGTGTTTTGATTTGTCTTTGAAGGTGTTTACTCTGCAGCTCCACACACAATTCGTCAGAAATTCAGAATCAGGCGCAGTGGTTTCAGCGGCCTGAACAAAGCGCACCTCTGTGGATGTGAATGGGCCTTTCTTTAGGAGGGCGGGTGAGGGTGTTTCTAAGCGACTGTACACCTGGTAACTCTGTAAACGGTTCTACATGTACAGAATGACTCACTATGAGTGTGTTCGAAAGAAAATGTGGCTTACGTGTCAATATATCTTATGTAAACCTTGTCAAATCCTCTTGTGTGTGACTACAAAGGGGAACGTTTAATTGCGATTCCATCATTAATCTTCGCATCAAGCGTTTATGTTGCACTGCGAGTGAATGGCTGGGCGTGAGGTAGAAAAGCAACACTGGGATGGGGTGGCATGAGCGTGTTAAGTATCCAATAACGCAGTTGAGATCCTCTTGGAGAGGGAATGGTACGTGTGAAGCGAATCTGAAGATTGTTTTGTTTCGCCTGCTGAATGAGAGGAAATCAACAAGCGTTTGCCAGTCTATTACATCATTGCTGAACACATGCCAAGTCAAGTCGGGCTGGATCTCCTCCAGGTCCTCTCCAACCTCACTCTCACAAACAAGCTCGTACACACCGACTCACGATGCTTTCCCAGCTGTGTTTTTATTCATTTCACCTTTTTATTTGATTTTGACGTGCTAGAAATATGTCCGTTCATCGTCCTCAGGTTTAGTTGGGTTTTAAAAAACAGTTTAATATTCAATACAATCTCAGAAAAAGAAAAGGTACAAAAGCTGTCACTGGGGCAGTATTCTTTCAAAAGGTACACCTTTGTTACCCCAGAAGCATATTAGTACAGTAAATGTGCAAGATTGTACCTAAATTGTACATATTAGTGTCTTTTATAAAGGCATGTCTTTTGTATCTTTATTTCTGAGACACTTTTGGAGGAGAACAAAACTATCTAAACTGAGCCATAATGCTCACATCTCTTTTTTCAGTATTATCTTTGTAGACCTGAATTGTGTGAATAATGCTTTTCATCTCATTGATTGTTTTTTCTTGATTAAATGATTTATCATTAAATGTAGCTTTGTATACTACAAATACAAC
Organism: Ptychobarbus kaznakovi; assembly: GCA_027422405.1. Classification (NCBI taxonomy): domain Eukaryota; kingdom Metazoa; phylum Chordata; class Actinopteri; order Cypriniformes; family Cyprinidae; genus Ptychobarbus; species Ptychobarbus kaznakovi. The sequence continues at coordinate 19,269,883 of CM049809.1, forward strand.
ATAAAAATTAATCAATGTATGTTTAGTATTAACTGGTATAATTAAATTATGCTGTTATTGAACTGAACAGTATATTTATTGTTCGAATCACCATTGTACATTTCAAACTGACTAATATTAATTTGAGCTGAATAATGACACGTATTATGAAATGAATGGGTTTTAATATGTTTTAGTTATTTTTTGCCTTCTGTATCTTCTGTGGAGCTTTATATTTGAATTGCTAATGTAACATTAATTAATTGTTGCTTGATTAAACTTGTTTCTAGTGATATATTTTCTTTTTAATTGAATGCTTTGTAATTTAATAACTATTATCAAAAAAGTGTTATTACTAACTAAATGTTGGTTCTTTAATGTAAGATTGTTAATACCTATTATAAAACATATACTATATTTTTCTATAATAATCAATCAACACTGTATTAATACCTATATGACTGCCTTATGATAGTTTGATGCTAGACCTCCCATTCAATGGGAATTAAAAAATAAACGTTAGAAGGAGACGGTAAAATAATAAAATATATTTGAAAACAAAAAATAAAAAACATTTATTTACATGCTAACCCAAACAAGTATACTACAAATACACTTATCGTGTGTGTGTTTTTCAATCCGCCCAAACCCCCATTGTTCCGTGGTTTTATGTACTTAATAAAAATACACTACGAGGAGGCAATTATATTTTGTTTTCTTTGTGTGTTTAGTATAATAAACTGGTATCTCCTTTTCTGCGTTTCTACGTTGATTGTGTTAAATTCTGCTATGGGAGGGTAGTAGCATCAAACATATCTTAAAGTAGTGAACGGAGGCTGACATGAGAGTGAATATTTCATCCTTTTAATTTGGGGTGGAAACAGCGTCAAACAAAAATCCTGTCAATATCCATCGTATTCTGACACAATAAGATGTAGAAAATTCCTCTGGTGCATCAAATAAGATATGTTTACGTTCAGTGGATACATTTTGTAATATTTTGTTATCTCTTTTATGTGATAAACTAAATGGCACTATGAAGTAGTACAGTGACAGTGTAAATTTCGGTCCCCTCAAAATAACTCAACACACAGGAGCAAAAGTGAGTACAAATTGTTTCCAAATTGGGCCCAAAAAAGTTGCATTATTTTTCTTTTTGTTCACCAGAGCTTCTTTGTCCTCTTCCACTCCTCCATGACATCACGGAGTGGTGGATGTTAGAAGAAAAGCCCCACATATATCAATTGGGTTTGGTCTCGTGGCTTCATAAAATTACATGATGAATACTGCCCTGCGCCCCACTGAACCCCTGATGTCACATGGATGGTTCCCTTATTTGCCGGCAGAACTCACGCAGCAGACCGACACTCCCACCACCATCTCCTTTCTACGTTGCCACACACTCTGACACCATCTGACGTTGATCGTGTTAATTGCATTGCTGGTCTTCAGCAAACTATTGCGGGCTTTCTTGTGCATCATCTTTAGGAGCTTCCTTCTGGGTCAGACAATTTGATGAAGTGTGCGGCGATTAGGCTGAATAATGGTGCACTCATATGTCTTTATTTCTCCACACTGGATATGAAAATATTGACACTTTGGATATTTTCACTTAGGGGTGTACTAACTTTTGTGGCCAGCGGTTTAGACATTAATGGCTGTGTGTTGAGTTATTTTGAGGGGAAAGCAAATGTACACTGTTATACAAGCTGTACACTCACCAAATTGCATTGTAGCAAAGTGTCATTACTTCAGTGTTGTCACATGAAAAGATATAATAAAATATTTACACAAATGCGAGGGGTGTACTCACTTCTGTGAGATACTGTAAATCTGCACACAGTGTCCTGCGAGAATAATTTTCTAATGTCTTTATTCAGAGGTCATACTGTAAAAATACAAACATGCGTGTGAATACATCAGTGCACTCTCTGTGTGCAGAAAAAGGATGCAAGATTCCCTGCTTGATGAACGAAGTGTAAATCAAACAAGCTTTGTAGTCCTTATGTAGCTACTTGTTATCAACTTGCATAAAGCACACACAATTAATGTTTGATCTATGACTGTGTTGTTTACGTTATGTTGTAGAACAAAATGTGAAAGTCTCTTCAAGTAATGATAACCACAATATTTAAAAACCCATACAAAATTGCCTGAGGAACTCAACATCATGATTGATAGCTCTATTATGTTCAGAACGTGTACTGACCAAAATCAGCAGTTTCAGTATGTAAATGCATTTACTCTTAATTTATTTTAAGAGATTTTAGCCTGTTTAAATGCATTGCCTATTTAAATCAGTCTTTGGGTAGTGATGCCTCTCTGGCTGTTGTGTACGTTTCTTGTGTTCATTGAGAAAACCATGCTCTTCGATGCTAGCTGGCAATCTTATGCGTCATCACCAAATAAACGTTGTCTTAGATTATGGGGTTGAAAGATGGTCTCCTTTCCATCACACAGGGCAGATAAGTCTATCAACGAATCAGCCTTGCAGGAAGGGAGCTGCTTAAAAGCTCATAAATGTCTCATTTTCTTCACTTCCTTTTTGCTTAATCTTGTCCCTCTGGGCAAACTGAGGGGTTGCTTGCACTCTGCAGAACCTTAAGCCCGAGTTAAGTAGTTCAGGATACAAAGTCAAGAGAAAGACTCATATTATTTGCAAGTCCATTGCGCTTTGTAATTTGCTGTAGTCTGCAGATATCAATAATTATCAATTAGGCAGCAATATTTCTGCCTGAGCTTGCTTTATGAACTTTTAAGTGTTTGTTCTGGCTTTAGTTCATTCATGCATGCTGTACCGGTGTTAGTCAGTGCTACATTTTAATGCATTTAATTGCACAGCCTTTCCAAGTCCTAATTTGATTTATATCCTGGACGGTCAGCCAGCCTTGCTGCTTTCAGTAGACTACAGACGGGAGCAAACGATCTTGTACCAGAGTAATTTCAAAAATGTAAGCCACTAGCAAACAAATGAACAAACAATGCATACTACTGTACTTCCTACATATTGAGCAGCGTATACTGCAAACTATAGTATGCAAAAAGGTTAGTGTTTCTTTTTAAAAATAGTAAATGAAACCGTATGCAGTATGCATGAATGAATATTTGAAACAGTGGTATGTTCTGTACAGCATAAATATGTGCAGTATGAATGTAATCTGGGTGTAGTCCATTCATCATGTCATCATGTGATACACACTTCAGAAAGTTGCCAGAAAGTCATTTAACTACTTTTCGCCCATCTTTAATTGAACACTATTCTGACATACTACTCTTTTCACATACAGATTTTTGACTAATGTATAGTAGCGAAGTATGCATATCCAGATACGACAAAATGATAATTTCAGCGTTTTGCCGATGACACTCAAATGTACATACATTCAAAACCTGATGGTACTGTGCCTGTGGATTTTCTTTCTCAATGTATTTATAAGATAAAGGAATCAATGTTGCAAAAGTTTCTTTGTCTTAACAGTGAGATCATGCTCATTGGTTCACCCCACCAACTGCGTAAAGCTGGGACAGTTCATTTTATTGTTGATGATTCGATCATGGAGTTTCAGACAAAACTAAAAAAAAATCTGTGATCTTTGATTCTAATCTAACATTTGAGCCTCATTTACAGAATACTGTTAAAACATCTATCATCCATTTTAGAAATATTTCCAGATTACGTCCAGTCCTGTCTTTCCCTGTAGCTGAGAAGTTGATAAACACGTTTGTATTTTCCCGTATTGACTATTGCAATGCTTTGTTGGCCAGGGTTTCACAAGCTACCCTAAACACATTGCAGGTCGTCCTAAACTCGGCTGCTTGAATCCTAACAAGAACTAGGATTAGAGATCCAATCACTCTTATCTTGTATTGGCTCCCTGCTAGGTTTAGGGTTGATTTTAAAAATCTTATGCTTACTTATAAGGCTGTGCATGGTTTGGCACCTAAATATTTCCCAGAGCTTTTAAGTTTTACCTCCCTATACCCAAATACGTGACCTTCGCTCGTCTGAAACTGGTTTGTTAAGGGTTCTGTCAACTGTTTAAGATTGATGGGTGACAGGACTTTTTTCTTCACTAGCTTCAAATCTATGGAACTCCTTACCTATTGAGATAAGACAAGCAACATCTCTTAGCATTTTAAAAACTTAACCTTAAAACACATTTCTTTAGTGTAGCTGTTACTTTTTATATTAATTCTATTTTATTTATTTCTAAGTGTTGTGAATGCATTTATCCTTTTTTTTGGTTATTGTATCATCTTTATATGGTGTATTTTGTTGATTTATTTTTTTATGTAAAGTGCTTTGAGATGTAACATTTAAAGGCTCTATAGAAAAAGTATTATTAGTATTATTACTGCTATAAAATGGTACTCATTACTAAAGACAAATGTCTCCTATCTGCATTGCTTATAGTATATGGTAATCCACAAAGTTTAAACTGGTTGAATATGTTTGTCAATGTAAATGTGCAGTATGTAATATTCACAGCTACGGGTTGAGATGTGTAATGTGGTCCAAATTGAAATTTGGAGAGAGCTGTTTCTCAATGCACAGAGGACACAAAACAGGTATGACACAATTGACAATGGAAGGCAACATGTTTATTTTTTTGTTTGTTTTTTACTTTTTTGGCATGTTATGCCTTTTATTTACATAGGACAATAGGTTGACAGGATGTGAAGTGGGTGAGAGAGAGGGGGTTGGGATCAGGGAAGGGGGGGGGGTTGTGAGTAGCTAGCTACAAGTAGTGATGCTACTAACGTAATTAGGTAATAACGTAATTTTCAGTAGCGTTATAGTAGCTCAGCTACTTTTAAAACAGTGTAACTTTTCCATAAACTAACTACTTTTTCCAGCGAGTAGCAGTATAGCGCAAGCAAAAGCTACATTCCAGTTTGTGTTCTGAGTGTAATGCATTGAAGCAGCGCAGCGTCATCTTCTGACTAGATCACAAACTATATTTGTCCATTAGGCCTAACGCAATCTATCGTGATACCACGCACCTCGCGGCTTTACAGTCTGTTCACCGACCAGAGATCATCTGCTGATTTAGGAAAGGATGTATAGAAGTGGATATTTCACATGCATCAACTGTAATTTATGCAAAACATTGATTAAAATGCAGTCTGTGTCAAATAATTAAATTGCATACAGGAAGTGAATAATGGCCTTTTTTAAACTGATTAATTTTCCTGCTTTATTACACTCTTATATAAAATGCCTACTTTACAATGATGAAACATCATAATATAATCTGTCCCCCACAGTTTTGTAATGAACACTAATCGAACAGAAAATAAAAGTGCGATATAGTAGTGTGTTTATCATGTGGCGAAGGATGGTTGCAGTGGGATTCCACGTAAAGCGCAGTGTTCACGCGCGCAGCTGATGATTGACGTCTCAGAGCGGCTCCATTCACAGTCAGTAAATACCACATGTGCTGTGAGTTTAATCTGCTTATTTTACGACTCCTCTATCCAGTTTAAGTTGCATACATTTTGTTCTTGATGTTAAATTTGTATTAACTTTGCACTTTTACGGTCAGTTTGCGAATAATATAACTATATTTTTATTGTGTGTATCAGATAGTTTACAGACTCTGAATATTTTACTTATAACTTCATTATAATTATTCATTAACAATGATTCAGTTATTTGTCATGTTAATTGTAAAATATAAAATATATATATAATCATAAAAAATGAAAGTAGTTTCAATGTAGCTAGCTACTTTTTCAGAAGGGTAGCATAACTACTTTAATTTATGAGTTGCTTGTAGCTAGTCAAGCTACAGTTTCAGAGTAGCTTCCCCAACACTGGTCAAATCTACAATCCCAGACCCAGTTCGTTTGCTGGCTTCCATGGCTGCAATATTCTGTGTTGTCCACCAACTGGCAACCAGGGGTGTCCAGAATTGGAAGTGGGTGGAGTCACACAGAACAAAACAAAAACGGACATTCTGACACAGAACACATTTCAAAGTAGAATAACTGCAGTAGCATTGTTTCTCAGAGAAACAAGTCGTGAACTTAGCATGTTTCCTAAATATCTGCAAACATCGTATGGCATTTTTATGCTTTAGTACAGTCAACAATATATACATACAGCAGCTTTAAAGGGTCGTCCATGTATTCCATGCATACTGAAAATGTGCATGCTGTGAAGAGTATTCATAATGCCATATACTTTCAAAAATGGTATAACATTCCCAGCATACTCACTGACCACTTCGTTTTTTTTTATTTTTTTTTATATATTTTTTTTTTACAGATATATTTGAGTTTTTTGAGAAATGTTGCAGACTGAAGCTAAATGTGAATCAACAGCGAGAGCACCACAGCCATACTTGAAAAGCATGTGTGCTAAATACTACACTACAGCTCTGATTGATCGCATCGGTTTCATTACAACAGGGCGTTGAAGCCCATCCACTTACACTGAAGCTTCATATGTTTAAACATTACGTATTTTCTCACCGCTTTTAGATGCATTAGACAGCGCTGATGCTTAGAATTTAAATCTGGGAAATCTTACAAAATCCCAGTTTCCATTGCAATTTTGTGCAAGTATGTACAGGACAGACCCCACAGCAAGAGTGTTTGCTGTGTACTGTGTAAGATCCCAATGTTCGAATTAAGGAGGTTTGAGGGGTTTGTGAGTGTGGCAAAATCAGCAACCTAAACACAACATGTGTAACATAAGCATTAATCAAATCTTTAGTATAAATGACTGGTGTTTATAATCATAGACTGCACTCATTCGTATCTTACCTTCTACCTTAGCTTTTTTATTTATTTATTATGGCATTATACCGTTGTTGGTTTTGTTTTTCGCTGCAAGTTTTTTGAAGTGGCTTTTATCCTGTACCACAAAAATGTTTAGATTTATCCAAATCAAAACTTGAAATGTTCATCCTGACATTTTGAAACGTTCAAATTAAATACATGAAAATTCCGCCCTCATTTAGTCAAATTTTCATTTTCAGTTTTCGTTTTCATATATATGAAAACATTAAATAATATTAATAATATACAAAGTTTGCCAAAGCTTCGTAATCATCTGAAAAGAGTGATGTTTTGATTGTGCAGAGTAAAACTTTGACTTAACTTTTCCTTATGGGACGTGATGCATTCTCATTTATTGAATTAATGAATGTGTTTTCTTAGAGATAGGTGGATGTTGACAACTATATTTAACACTTATATTCCAGAGATATTTAAGATTACCACTTTTCTTATGGTACTGATTTGGTCTGCAGTGTGCCGTTTTATTGCATGGTTATTAAGTTCAAACTAAGTTAGTAATGATATATTTATTTAAAACAGCTGCTAAAACAAACATGCTGCATCTTTGAATTCACCTAGGTAAGAAAGAATCGGGCCAAAGACAATTATGTAATGCTAATGCAAAATTACATTAATAAGAGGTGTTGCCTGCAAACTCAACCCATTTCTAAACAAAGCACACGTCTTTCGGGTAAACCGCTGGTTTCTTGCCTCTGGTGATGTCGTCTTGTGTTTAAGTCGTGGCTGTCATAGAATAATTGGATTATTATTACAAGTTATTTCCCAGGAACTTTTATTGAAGTCCTGTCTTGCTCTTTGCTATATTTGACGTGTAAACAAGCTCTTAAATGAAGCATTGATTGGTGTTAAAGGTACGGCAGCATGAAGCTCCATGATAAAAAAAATAAAAATAAGAAATCACCTTTTCACCCACTCAGAGGAATACAGGAGAGCATGTCCCATCCTGAGCCACCAGCACCTCTGGGCCCTCACAGCAAACATGGAAAACAGTTTAAACAGTTGATGCCCACTGACAGATTGTCATGTTGTAGATTTTTTGCCTTGGAACGTCATCTTGGAAAAAATCACAGTGAATCAGGAGAATGTTTTATGGAAAATATGAGCACTTGATTTTTTTTTTTTTTTTGCAAAAGCCTTTTTTCCATTTTAATTCACAAAGTCTTCACTTTATGTCGTAGAGTTTTAATCTCTTAAAAAAAGCCATGTTCTTTCTGCATTTCTGACACGTGTGTTTGCATGCATACATATGTACATGCATGTCGGCGTATAAATCTTTATAAGTTTGTGTAGACTAGCAAGTGTTTTGCCGCTAGCTCAAATTTTGATTTACATGTTCCTGTTCACACCTAGAGCTCGTCGTATATCATGAAGGGTAGGCGGAGATGGACCTGCAGCAGGCACACTCAGTCCACAAACAACCCAGCCTTAATCAAGCCCTATAATTGTTTAGAATTTATAGTTTTGCATTGCCTCCGAGCGGATGAGGTATACACTTGCACAATCTGCCAACTGAGATGTTTGGATATGCAGTGCTTATGCAGGCATTCTTTAAGCATGATTCCAGTTCAGTCGTCATTGTGCATATGCTTGTCGTGCATGTTCTATATATATATATTGTATTAAGAACAGTATGGCAATAGTAGCTCATTCAACAAAAACAGCAATATACATTTGTATCATATGCATGACATATTTATAACATTTACACATTTAACTGTGTGTGTGTGTGTGTGTGTGTGTGTGTGTGTGTGTGTGTGTGTGTGTGTGTGTGTGTGTGTGTGTGTGTGTGTGTGTGTGTGTGTGTGTGTGTGTGTGTGTGTGTGTGTGTGTGTGTGTGTGTGTGTGTGTGTTAATGAGTTGGATACTTAAACAATATTTTGTAATATTAAGTAATTAATAATTATTTTATTAATAATACACACACACACACAACATACACACATACACACACAACTTGACACAGGATTAAGCCTGACAGCAATAATACGAGGTAACTGTCTGCTTTAAATTCAGTTCCTATAACTTCACACAATACTATTCTTCACAAATGAATAGATAGTCTATTCTGCGCGTTAGACAGACAGCTTGCTTAATCCCACTGTTCTCCAGATGCCCTGATAGCACAGAGCCAGGCTCACCCAGGACAAGCCCTGACACCAGCGCCTGCTCCCATCCAGCTGCTGCCAAAGGCCTGTCAGTAACCGCTCAAAGGGCAAGGAACATTACTTATATCTTGGTTCCATTGATAGAAGGATGTATTGCATCTCCATAAAGGACTTGAATCTTGTGCACACGCCACGCCTGATATGTGAAAGAACAAGAATAAGCCCCACCATTCAGTTTGACTAAGTTGCAAAAGAACTGCATCTCTCTCATATGTAGAAACAACCGCGTTATTTACTGGTTGGGCTACGAAGCATTGACTCATCTTACATCACAGCATGTTTTTGAGAACATTCAGAGCCTGTGATAAATTTCATGAGCTTATGTTTGAACGTTACCATCTGGTTTTCTTCTGAGAGCCTGTGTGACAGCAGCTGACCAGTATGCAGAACATACATTTATAGATTTAAGATTTTACTAGAAATTATTAAAGCAGGAAACACATTTTGGTTATAAAATCGATGTGGGAACAGTTTTGAAATCAGTTTTGAATGTCGACTTGTCCAATTTTCTTGTTGTGATTATAACGTTATTTAAAGGTTGCAAAAACATTTCTTATGACATTCTACTGACGTTATTTTCACCCAAAATAAAACATTTGTTTGTGTGTTTTTAGTATTCTAAGAACGTTATAAGGTCCAGTTTTCTTGTTGTGATTATAACATTATTTAAAGATTACAACTTTCTACTAACTTTATTTTTGCCCAAAAATAGTGTTATTTGAAAGTTTATTTTTGTATATTCTAATGTTTTTTGTCACAATTATATTGTTAAATGATGCAAAAATGTTTCTTACAGTGTTCTTCTAATTAATTGTTGCCCAAAATTATTAAAACATTTATATTAATGTTCTAAGAACGCTTTTTCTCAATGTTATGAGAACGTGTATCAAAATGAATATAAGAATGTTCCATAAACATGACAAATGTCCTGTCCTCTTTATTTAACCTTTACATTAGTGAAAGTTCCCTGTTAGCTGGGAATTTGCATTATCCTTCCGTTCTGCAGCCTCAAAAGTGCATGCAAATTTGCCTGCTATTTTTGAAACAACTCTGCATAAAAAAAGCTGTAATGGTTTTGCCAGAGCCTCAGATGCTTCTTGGTAAGTCAATCACTAATTAAGGATTTTATGAAGTAATAGAGGATTAGTGGTATCTTATTCATGGAAAACACCAGGGAGAAACCAGATACCAGAGAGTGTGAAAAGCAAAGTGCACCTGCAAAAGACTCACAGCTAACTGCATAATAGGCCCGGGTTCACGGACACACCTGTGTCATGCACTTGGCCTTGAGCGCACACACATCCACGCTGTCCTCCAGGGAAGAGAGCTGTACTGAATGGCTTATTAGTGCCTGTGCAGCCATTTTAGCTTCACTTAAATTGGAGCAGCACTTAACCGTGTGATGAAGCAACACGAGGGCCATTAGCTCACACCGACATTCGCTGGGTGCCGAGTGACATCGCCGGCAGCTGCGATTACCGATGCCTGCCAACACTTCCACTGCGAGGGATACGTGACTCCGCATGAGCGCGCTCCAGTTCGAGGCTGCAGGAGCCTGTGTAGACATTACAAGCTCAATCCTACCATTTATCTTTTCAGATGCTGAACTTTGATACATGCAGGGTCGGAGACGGTATTTTGAAACTGTACTCTAATTTAACTGCAGCTAAGCTACTCTTTTGAGTAAGGATACAGCTGCTAAAAATTACTAGCAAAATTAGCTAACTACATTTTAGCTTATTAAGTGGAATTGTATTTAAATACATAAATGATGTAACCATGGCTCATTGGAAATATGTGACTATAAAACCTGCAATGCTTTGCTCTTACATTTCGTTGCACTTTTCAGCACGTCCACAAGAGGCACTATAAACTATATACTTTTTATCCATTGCAGATGGGGGTTTATTAAACAACCAAGTGTAAGTACAAACCCTTTCTACTTAAAGTGCTTTGAGTACCCTGAAAAGCGCTATATAAATGTAAAGAATAAATTAAATTTGTGTAAAAAAAAAAGTAGCTATGGGTACATGTTGCATTGCCTAGCACATTTCGCAGCACTTTCAAAGTGAATTGTGCTCTAAACTCTAATCTAAACCTAACCAATAATATTAACAAAAGCAAACGTGAGATAAAAACACATATGCTGAAGCAACCGTGTCATTTTACCTTGCTTCTACGAGCTCTTTTATCATGATTCGGGTTTCACGGGACTTATAGGTGCTTCACATCGTAAGTGCAGTACTGTACCAGGTGCGCTTCAGAGCAAGCTTACTATATCAGAAAACCTGATTATGTACTTTAAACATAAAAATGTATTAGTTTACAAATCATGCACTACGCTAAAGGTGTTTTGAGGTCGTAACATAGTACTGTGCAAGAAACCATGCAGAAATAAGTCGATAATATACCACTGTATTCATAGTTTGTGTGAAAAGGAATACAAGTTGTTGGTGTTTTACTATCTCTAGTGGTAATTTCAGCTGGAAACTTAAGTGAATTTGTATGTATACAGTAGGTGCATATTTGCACCTTTTCAAAAAGGTAGGTAGTCATGTATTTCAAAGAGCCTGGATTGCAATACTATTGTAACAGGTGTAGCTGTTCAGAAGGTGCGTGGAGTAAATCAGCTAGGAAATAACAACAGCAAAGAAATCCAACAGCACTTGTGATTCATTTAATTATACATTTAAACTTGCCAACACAATTTGTCTTTCAAGCCTTCAATTCCACCATTTGTTTTCCCCTTATGAATCTCAGGGGGACAGCATCAACCTTGCACTGATATATTTACACTAAGTACTAATAAATAAAACAGCAGCATTCAACAAAACATTGCTTATTTTTTGAGTCAGTTTCAGTTTGTTTACATTCTGTAAAGTTTCCAAATGGTCGGATTCACGGATTCGCAAGACTTTGCGATGAGTATATATAAAAGAGGACAATTATTGACATTATGTTTGATTATTTGCCCAGCTCACTTGACAGGAAAGAGCTTGACAGTGTCACAATAAATGCAGCATGTTACACTACATTGCTACACAATGGAAAAAATGACACTCCTGCACTACTGTCATGCCCCTGCTAAATGTAGATACGTTAGTAATGTTGCTACTTTTAGATAGTTAATCCCCAACACTGGATAACAGTTTAGTGACGCTACACTGCTTTACTACTGGAAGATCTTGAAAACCGCTCTGCATCTCGGTCACTGGTAAGTGTTAAGTTAGTAGCATCACCACTTTTGCTGAACACTGGATAATTGAGCTCGTAATTAAGGTCTCAAAAAAAAGCATTTTACTGTTTCTCAGGCCAAGGCTGTTACACACTTTAGACTCTCCATCACGCCAAATGAATCACTGGCATGAAGTCCGAGAATGCTTAGTGTAATTCAACCTGTGGTCTTTCCCTGAGCACCACTTTTATTGTAAACCATTTCAGCATTGCGTTGTCCAAATGGTGTGAAAGAGTGGCTTGCTGAAAAACAAGTATGTCCTTTAGAGTAGCATTGGGTTTCTCGAGTTCTATGTGCAAGTCTGAATGTGTCCGGCGGGCTTTATTACTGAATGGCTAAATCATTTTTAGAATGCGCAGTGATTGATAGAACTGGTGTGTGTGTGTCGGCACCCGACCAGGAAGAGGTCTTAAGACAGAGCTCGAGAGTGCTTACATACACACACACATTGTCGTGTGTGATTACCTTGTCATAGATGTCATTTTGCTAATCCGAGATGCTCCGCACGAGTGTCTGTGTGTGCATGTGTCCTGTCAGCTAGGTTAGCGTTAATGTATTTACATGGTGCACATGGGAGTGTGTGTTCTGCACATTTGTGGAATGCGCTGGTCTGCCTGGTTGAGCATCGAAACTGGCGCGCAAGTATCGGCCTTCAAAATAGAATCGATCCGAAAGGCCGCATAGAGCGCATGCCAAACAAGCCTTGCATTTCCTCTTCCACACATTGTTTATTTTGTTTATTTAGAAAAATACTGTATGTTCAGAAATGCACTTTCTACTGCACCAGCAGGCCCGTCAAGAGAAAAACAAATGCAGGAGGAGAGAGAGAGGAGAGAGAGAGAGAGAGAGAGAGAGAGAGCATGAGGGGGGAGGAGACCGATGGACTCATAGAAACAGAAACTGAGAGATGAGAGAGAGATGGAAGGCCTGCTGAAGTACAAGAATTTTAAGCAGGGGTCATCAGGGGTCAGACACTGTATTTGACACGATTGTGTAGTTCTTGCACAGGCAAGTTACTACTGCTGGCCCTGTCCTAATTACCCTACGGCAGGAAAAAAAATGACAACTTAATTATTGGTTTTCAGATGTAATTTCGGGAAAAGATCGGAGACTGACAGAACGACCCCACACACAGAAACTGAACTGGAGATGACATCAACCATTTCTGATGAGTTGTGTGTGTGTGTGTGTGTGTGTGTGTGTGTGTGTGTGTGTGTGTGTGTGTGTGTGTGTGTGTGTGTGTGTGTGTGTGTGTGTGTGTGTGTGTGTGTGTGTGTGTGTGTGTGTGTGTGTGTGTGTGTGTGTGTGTGTGTGTGTGTGTGTTAGGGGTTGCACAGACTAATCGACTAGTCGACTTCAGTGCTCTGCATGACGCTTTAAGCTTGAAGTCGACTAGTCGCTGGTCCTATAGAGGGCGCAATAGGATAATTAATCCACATTTACGCTCCGTTTCCAAACAGTTAAAATTACAAACTAATTCATACTCTGAATGCGCTCCACAAGACATGTGTGATTATATTATTGGATGCTGGAAGTTGAACGGCAGAATGCAGGTTTTAAACAGCTTATTGTACAGGTAAGTTAATCACGTTCTAATCTAATGCGCTGCTGCACTGTAACGCACACACATAGCTACAGACAGTAGCGCGTACAATACATCGCGCGCAGATCACACACACAGCTCGCGACATCACACACACAGAATCATTCAGCGCGGAAATGTATTGTCAACACTGTTCTGTGATTTCTCGGTAAAATAGCTTATAGAAACTGAAAAGTTCAAGCATATATTTCTTAATAACTAAATCCCACAGCTTCACTACTAGTAGAGAGATGCTGCAGGTAGAATTAATTCACACGCCAACCGCTCTCACTAATGCATGCATTCATATGAATGCAATCTTTACTGTACTACTTACTGTATCTGATTTAGAACGAGCAGGAATCTGTGCGAATATAACGACCCAAAGACTAAAGAACTGATAAAAATAAGCTGTTATAGGTGCAATAGTCATGTGGGCAGCGCTGTGTCATATTTCATAAGCTGTGCACAAGGTGTTTGTCACAGCTCCAGACTTATTTGTTCATTAATGACGTCATCAGCGACTAGTCGACTTCGACTTGACTTTCATCACATAAAAAAAAATCGTTCAACCCCTAGTGTGTGTGTGTGTGTGTGTGTGTGTGCGTTGCGCTGTCCATTTCCTTGGAAAATAGTGTCAGTCGTGATTAATTTCATAAGAAAAGTCAGAAAGGTTGAGCACATGAGTGACTGTGAAGTGAGTGACACATATTTCTATATGATACACAAGTTGCTAAGTTGTGACATTAAAAGGGGTGTGTCGATTTGAAATATGTCAGAAACACTGACCTACAACACAGATAATAAGATATATAGAGATCAGCGAGGAAAGCAAATCTATAGTGATTGGTGTAAAGAGAGTCAACCTTTACATTTCGCTGCATGTAACAAAAAAACCTTTAGGTATAATACCATAATACCAACATTGATGTTTTTCATAATTTTGAATTCAGATATAGTTATTCGGTTTATCATTCACAGTAAAATATTTTGTCTTGGTTTAGGCTACTTGTATGCAGGGTTATTATAGTTCAACAAAAGAGAGAGAGAGAGAGAGAGAGAGAGAGAGAGAAAAAATAAAAAGAATCACTTAACTTGTCATAAAATAAATTATAACAAGCATTAAACTTTTATTTTAACTACATGTCTCATTTTTATTTATTTTAACTTGATATACTAAAATAACTAAAGCTAAAATTGTAATTAAACATTAATAAAAAACCTATGTAGACATATTTTAATAATGACAAAAATCATAGAAAATTACTAAAACTTTAACACAAATTAAATTATAAAACTAATTCTAATTTTTCACTAATAAAAACTATAATAGTATTTCAATGATACTTAAATGAATGTGTGTTATATTTTCAACTTGAATACATTAATATCTTAATGTCAGACTAAGGTACTACTTTCCCAGGTTTGTTTGTTTATTTAGTTTATTTATGCATTATTGCCCTAAGAATATGTCTGGAGTAATCATTGTACAGACTTTTCAAACTGCTTTCGTTTGTTTGTTCATTTAGTTTTACTGAGTGCACCTGTATGACTCTTTATTAATACAGTCACTTAATGTATGGATAGATCCAGTGCTATTTCTAATTCTAAAATAGTGCTAGTTCTGGATGCTGGTTGGTCGGTACATCTCTCCAACTACAATAAAATATACAATATAAGTATATCCTGGAACACCTGTTCCCTTACAGTGTCCTCATAGTCAAACTAACCTTAGTTTACATGTTGAGGACTACATCTTTAATGTTGCTGAAATAGTTCACCCTAAAATTCAAAATAAGGCCATCGTAACTCATAAAGTCAGAGTTGAATGGTCATCCGTTGCATGTTTCGCTCATCAGTGTCCATTAGCTACTGTATGACACAGTTTTGTTGCGTAATTGTTTCTTAGGATGCACTAATTAATTACCATAGTCTTACTGAGAACCATTGCCCATGTTTTATCCATACAGTAAGTACTTGAATCAGCAGATGAAACAATGTGGCATCCAGTATTTGAGAGGTGAACTGAAAGAGGTGAAAAGTGAAAATAATTAGTAGCACAGAATGTGCCGTGAATGATACTTGGCTTTGTTTCCTGTGGAACTGGCTCCTTAGGCGTTTTGGCCTTGTCCCCTCGGGCTCATTGAAACAACACCCATTTCATATAACAATGTTTGTTTACCTGTCTCCTAGCAACCGCAGCTTGTTTCCGTGTATAGTTAACAGTTTGGCATTTGTGGCTTCTTCATTCGTTTTTTTGTGTGTTTTTTCTAACTTCAGTTATCAGTTGTCCCTTGTTCTCACCTGACAAGTGAAGTAAATTAACTATCATTTCTAATTATTTATGACCAAATAACGTTGATGTTTGAGACAGCCAGACATTATCTGTGCCTATGACATCACATTCTTTATTCCCACCTGGACCAACACTTTGAAGCCACTGTGTTTAGACTGGTATCAAGGTCTCTAATAAGAGCGTTTGAGACACGTCCTCTTCATACTGCATGTCCTGCAAATGACAAATCACAGACCTTGTGCAACCTTTCTGATCAGTACATCAATTATTACTCTTATTCAACCAGAAATGTCAAATCGTAATGATTATATTGATGGAACCATCAAGTAACTACACGCAGTTGTGAAGATTCATTCAACGCTAGGTGTGGTCACTGAGCTCAATGAATGGAAATAAAGAATTTTCATCATCTTATGTCAACTGAGATTTAGTCTGAAGATTCAAAAGAATAAAGCCGGATTATGGTGAAAAGTAATCCATCTGTAATTTATCCCGAAACAAAAGATCAGAGCAGAGTGCCTGTAAGTGTGTACGTGAAGGGGCGTTCAAACAGGTGTGTTCAAAAACACCAATGGGATAGAAATGAATGAAGGGGTCTTGAGAAGCTCTTATAGACTTTAACAACATTCATGGTGCGAGATGCTTAAACAATGTTTTTGGAGTGGACTCAGTAAAATATGCAAAGATGTAACGTTCTTGCGTATTTTGATTTAAGACATCAGAACAGACTAATAAATCAATATCAAAAGATTTGTGTAGATTATCTATGCGCATTATTCAAAATAGTCATTGTAAACTGCATTTCCGAATCCTGATCGCAGTATTTAGACACGAGAATAAAGGAGTTAAAGGCTTCCAAACAAAGAACAAGCACAGTATACACTGACATTTCACCATCACTCGCTAACCAAACCTTTTCCAACCAACAACTCAGTGGAAAAATACACCTGTGGTGACATTTCCGAAAAATCATTTCATTGCTTCGTGTACGTTTCATGACACGTTCAAAGTGAAATGTCCAGGGGGTGGTGCTAGAAGTGCATTCAGCTTTATCAATACAGATGAACATGAATCTTGTATGTTTTATGTATAGCGGCAATTCAGAAATTAAATCTACACTACACCCTACTCTTAACATAACCGATACGAGTTAACAAAAGCAAATGTGAGATATAAAGCACAATTGCTGAGGGAACCATGTCATTTTAATTTGGTTCTACAAGTGTTTGAGCCTTTTTAGTGACTTGTGTTTCACGGGACTCCTCTCCGAGCTTTTTACATCGCAATAGCAGTGCTGTACCGGGTGCGCCATTGAGCAAGTTTACTCGTAAGAAGCACCAAACATACTGAGCTGGTTATGTGATGCAAATGTCAAAATGTATTAACTTACAAATCATGCACTAATGCACTATTGTAAAAGGGTTTTGAGTATTGTGCAAGGAACTATGTGACAATAACTCTTTAATAATCAACAACAATCTGTCACTGTAATCATAATTTGTGTGAAAAAGAATAAAAGTTGTTGGTGTTTTTCTGCCTCTAGTGCTTATGTCTGCTGGAAACTGCAGTGGATTAGATATTATTATAGGCATTTTATTCCAAGAAGTGGTGTATGTTTTTTATTTTTATTTTGTATAAATATTACCATTCAAATTAGTCTCATGCCTTACAGTTTGTGTAATGTGATTTTAGCCATGCTGAGCTATTAGCGTCTCAGACCTGATAATTTGTGCCAATTACACCTGTTTTGTTTGGGTTTTGCACTAAATTGCTGCATTTTATTACAGCCACTATTTCAGCGTACTCCTGTAACCGAATTCTATTCATTAAGACTTTGATTTGTTGACTGTGCTGAAGTAATGGAGAAACTATTATGTTATTTGTTATTACTATTATGTCATTTTATATTTAAACAAACTATTAGGTTATGATGTATAAAGCATACTTGGCAACCGTGATGCAAAATGTTTCAGAACTATTTCTAATTGTATTAATTAGAGTGGAAAGGGAAACAGTTTCTCTGTGACTGTCTCTGTCTCATTTCCTCTATCTCTCGTGCTGTAGAGCAGCTGTGGAGGAACAGGTGCTGGCCCAGCGTCGCTGCGTCGGGCCTGGTTTTCTCAGCGGGCGAGGACCCTGTGGATAATCTAGTTAAATCTCCCTGTAATTCGGGAGGGATTGAGTTCTTCAGATGAGCTAGTGGAAACCTGCATGGATGTGTGGGAGTATAACAGGAACAAACTGGCCGCGCATAAAACACAGACACACACATTTACTGCATTCTGTTTTCTTGATGTCTGCCGGGAGAAAAAAAACTACTGTCGCTACTGTGGGTCGGTGGTAGTAAATGTGCTCTTCAATCATCACCTTTTTTGGGGGGGGGGGGGGGGGGGGGGGGGTTGGAAAACTATGGGTAAATTGTTGCTCTGTTAAGACTGGCTAGCCAAAAAAAACAAAAAAACAAAGTTAGATATTGCTAAATTTATTTACATTCATTTCTTACAATAACGAGTTACGGGGTTTAATGGTTGAGCCTAATGAACGCTGTCAACACTAAAAATAAACTAAATATTTGTCTTCCCAGCTGGCTGTAGAAAGGTTTGAAATAATATTATTTATTACTTTTACATTTTTAAAGGATTTTTTTGTTTGTTTCTTTCCATGCAGTCACAGCTAAATATTATGCTTTTAGTATATTATTTTAAAATATATATATTTTTTTTTTACTACATCAAATGTCAATTATTATTGAAAATATGTTACATACTGTTGAGAAGACTATAACTATGAAAATTAGCTATTTCCGTGCTAGGTTAATTTTATGCAGTGGTGGACGAAGTACACAAATCAAGCACTTGAGTAAAAGTACAGATACATATTATAAAATATTACTCCAGTAAAAGTACTGCTTTTTCAATTTTACTCGAGTGAAAAGTACTACATTTGTTTATGTACTTAAGTAAAAAAGTACTGATAGATAGATTTATTTAGCAATTTTATATAGACTACTTAATTTACTATTTGCGCATATTTTTATAATCCCACTGCTCAAAATACCTGGGATTTTCCCAAAATAACCACTATATGGAGTCAAGATATGTATTTTGTTGTTTATATGGACTATGTTGACCAGAGTGATGTTGTATTGTTCACTGTGAAGCTTACACTGCGATGTACCTGAGAGAAACAGATGTGATCATCTAATTTTCACCAGTAAGAAAAAAGTGCTTTAAAACTTGACACGAGAATAAGGCCTGAAGTTAGGAAGAACATTTTAATGAAAATATAATTATAGTTTCATAATGATTTTTTTCTTCTCAAACCTTGTCTGTGGTGTAAAAACACTCCTGTCCAAATGCCCCCAGAGGGCATCACTTCCCACGTTGATAATTACTGTAGTTATGTTCTGAATTATTACCTCAGATGTAATCTATCTAGGTGGTTGAATTACAAATATTTGGGTTTATATCTAAAAATGTCCTCAACTTAGCACCTGCAAGCTTGTTAGCTAGACAGTTAGCATCAGCTAACAATATTTACTTATTTTCAGTATGGTTAACATATAAACATGCATATCTGTCTACGGCTAGTTGATCTAAACAATATAAAAATGTATACTGTTGATAAACAATATAAAAACAGACGTCACATAGGGCTAAATGCATAGCATTTTAATAAAACTGCTAACGTTACAGCTGCGAGGAATATGAACATGCTTGAGTTATTTGATTTAATCTGTGTTATTTTAATGTTTCGTTTTTTGACCTAAAACAGAGACACTGTCATTGATCTGATTCAAGCATTTAAGTGGGCTTAAATATATCAACCATTACAGTAGATTTAGTTCACAAACAACTGACAGTTTTGACCTAAATATGATTTTCAGTTACAATAATTAATCCTAAATTTCGACATTAGTAACTTACTTTTCGCAGCATCAGTTGCGCGCGCGCTCACGAGATCTTATGAGTTCAGTTCACTGACTCGCTCTAAACGGTTCATTTGAATCAGTGAGTTGTCGACTCCAGAACAGCTGCGATCGGATCATTCCATTTCGTGAATGAATCGTTTGGTGCGATTTGAGAACTAATTTAACCGGTTCATTGAAAAGAATCGGTGTGTTCATGAATCAGACACTAGGCGCGTTCGACTTTAAGCGGCGCTGCATAGAATGGTCAGTGAATGACATCAAAGTTCCTATAATTTCGAATGGCTCTCGCAGTACTTTGATGTCGTTCACTGATTCAAGTGATTCAGTGTGATTCACTGAACATTCTATGCAGCGCCGCTTAAAGTCGAACGCGCCCAATGCTTCTGCGTCTCGGAGCACGTGATGTATTATAAGGAGTAACGAGATGTTTTATGAAATGTAGTGAAGTAAAAAAGTACGATCTTATGCTTTGGAATGTAATGAAGTAAATGTAAAAGTTACTCAAAGTAAAACAACTCCAGTAAAGTACAGATAGTTGAAAAATGTACTTAAGTACAGTAATGTAAAGTAAAGTTACTGACCACCACTGATTTTAGGTTAATTAATAGATGAAATTATGGTCGCCATCTAATCTTAAGCAGCCAAAGGAAACCGAAGTATGTCAAATCATGGATGCTGCAACCATTTGGTTTTTATGGTTTACGGGGACTTTCCATAGGCGTAATGGTTTTTATACTGTACTAAAGTATGTGCTATTGCCCTACACCTACCCTACACCTAAACTTAGCCCTACAGGAGACGGTGCATTTCTATTTTCCTCAAAAAACTTCTAATCTTGATAAAGGAGCTTTAAATTATGGGGACAGTGAAAATGTCCTTATAAATCACCTTCTCCTTGTAATACCTATGTCATACCCATGTCATTATACAAATTTGGGGTGTCCTCATAAACCACATAAAATGGCACACACACACACACACACACACACACACACACACACACACACACAACACACACACACACACACACACACACACACACACACACACACACACACACACACACACACACACACACACACACACACAGAGAGAGAGAGAGAGAGAGATACTGACAGCTCTGCTAGGATTACTGTCACCAGGATAAGTGTGCACATCATGACAGAAGACATCACTAACACACACAAACAGCAAGATGTGCCCCTCCAATAACAGATACTCAGGGGGGGGGGAGCAATTAAGAAAGACAAGGAGATGAAGAAACCAGTTGTTTATTTATGCCACACATCTGCTCCAAAAGGAAATAAAAAAATCATAGTCTGGGAGAGTTGATAGATTTATTACCTCAATAAAATGAAGAATTTGTAACGTAGACCTCAATCTAATAACCACAGAGAAAACGAGAGCTCGTGAAGAGCAGAGCTTGAGGTTTTATTTGTCCTTCCTAAAAAGTGTGTGAGGTGCGCTGCGCTGTCTTTGAGACCGTGCACAGATTAAAGGGACAGTTCACCTAAAAATTAAAATTCATCATTTATTATTGCTCCAAACCTGAACGAGTTTCATTCTTCTGTTGAACACAAAATAATATATTTTGAAGAAGCCATTGACTTCCATAGTATTTTTTTTTTGTGCTATGTCAGTCAACCAACTATTTGGTTCCTAACATTATTCAGAATATCTTCTTTTGTGTTCAACCACTAGTTACTAGTAAACAATGTGATTATTTGAATTTTGGGGTGAGCTATCACTTTAAATGAGTACAGTGTCAACGGTGTTTTTGAGTTTGGATTTTATTTTTTTCTATATGCATGCTTGTTTCTCGGTCTCCCTGAGTGATAAGATCAGAATTAGATCATGTTTTGCCTGAGGATGTTGCAAAAGTGATTCATCCCTCCATCGATCCAATTAATTGCTGTCTGTTATGATTTTTCAGTCGTGTTAAAGCCTGGATGTGAAGTGTTATAATTAACCTCCTCGTGCACTCGTAAACCGCTGTTAGATTTAAAGGAACAGTTCACAAGAAAATAAATTGTTCACACTCTCACTCTCGTGCGGTTCCAGACCTACAGTATATGACTTCCTTCCTTCTAACGAAATGTGTTGTTGAAGAATTTGTATTGCCACACATTTCTAAGTAATGAAAGCGATCAAGGACTGAGGCTGCCAAGCTCCAGAATGTCATACAAAAGATTTCACAAATAGTACTCATAATAGTAGATATGATTTGTGTGCTATATAACAAACCTCTGAAGCCATGAAATAGCTTGATAGCTTGATTTGTTCATATTGTCTCAAATTGATATTATGGCCAAGTTGAATACATAGTAGGCTACTTCAAGCCTTCTTCAAATACAGCGCACTAATATGAAGCAATTTATACAATATAGCAAATCTTGGCTATGTGCAGCTGAATATACAGTATAATATATCCAACTTTATTCACATCCATACATTCAGGTAAAGTGACATTTGCTATATAGCAAGTTTCAACTGCTTGATTGTTTATATCATCATAAATTGTACATGTTGAAACGTAACCTACTGTCACTCAGCTCTAATGCTAAAGATATAAATATTAACATCATGATTTTATGTTGAAACAATATGTATTGTGAAAAGCACTATACAAAATAAATGAGATTGTAGACTAAATGTAACTTAACTTCTTGACATCCACTCTTGTTCTACTTGACACAATGATGTTCAATTTGTGAACAATGCATTATTTTGAGTCAGATCTTTTTAATAAATCCATTGATCCAGTTGTCAAAACCGGTTTGGTTACAGTTGTTCCTGAATCAGATCAGACGGCCCAAGTCCATATTCATTGCAATTGCATGGAAAAGAGCGACCAGAAATGATTCAGAATGTATGTTCAGCAGAGGTTAAATATTTTCCCCTTGTATTATTAGACCTAGAAAAAAAATCATACTATTCTCTGCCCTCTAAAACTCTCACAGTGCAAATATTGACTCTGATCTTTTAGTTTTCAGTCCTTTTTCCCAGACTTAGTTTAGATGAATTATGCTTTGGGAATACAACGTCACCGAATAATCTCAAAAAATGTATAGTGTCAGCACTCCTATATATGTGAGGATCATTACCGCAGTGAACAATGCAGCAGTACGCTTTCATGCTGACTTTAAAATATGGCAAACAACACTGTAACGAATGGGTTTATCCATTCTTAAGGGGAGTGTATGCAGGTATGCACACATTGAACATTCTTCAGAGGCTAAAGGTAATTCCCCCCCTGTGAATAACAGCCTCACCGAAATCATTCATTGGCTTTCTGTGAGATTCTGTCAGTGATTGAGAAATGTGAGGATTTTGTGTGGGGCCTCTCTGTTTTGACTCCTATATGTCATTGTTTTTATGAGGACTAAAATTAAGCATGTCTTGACTGTACGCTCAGAATTAACATGAATTGCCTCCGAGGCCATTGGAGAACAATTAATCTTTGTGCAAACGCCAAGTGACTCATTCATGGCAAACTTGAAAGTCTAAATGACTCACCCGCTGCATAGCTTCTCATATAGCATTTTAATATTTTATCTTTAGTCATTGTTAGCTGTTCTAGGGTGATTTGATATTGTGACATACTGTATTTACACAATTGCCTTGGAATACAGACTGGCCAAGACAGCATTTGACTTGTGAAATATGTGATATAGTGAAATATGTCAATATGCGGCGAAACAATACAGTTATGGGAATTTAAACCCACCGTAATACGGTAAAGCGAGTCAAGTTAACAGGTTAATTGCAGGAAGTGTGTGTGTGTTTATTGCACAGCCAAAATAATTTTTGTGTTAATTATCTGGTGGTGATATAGGAAACTCTTGACCGTATTTATTTAGTTCAGTTGATCAGTCCTGCTCTCACTCATCATTAATACACAACAGGGTGGACAGCTTCGTTTTACTCTATAGTCTAATGAGGAAACATCTTCAGTGACTGCACTGGGCAAATCAAATCATTACCACCCACACTGTAGGAAAGATAAACTTGGTAGTGACACTAATGCGTCTGTGAAAAGATTGCCGATGAACTGCCAAGTGGTTCGTATACAAACGATCCTGCAGATAATGAGAACTCTTAGACTGGAGCACGACTTGTTTTTATCCTCAGTTACCTGAAATATAAAAAAAATATATGTATTTAATATTTATGAAATAAAGATGTAGATTTGTAAACAAACAAACAAATATATAATTACAATGTATATAAATAAAATATAATGCATTTATTGAATAAAAAATAGTAAGTAAATGATGTCAAATTTCTTAAAAAATCTTGTTTCAGAGGGTTTAATTAAATACATTAAAATAATTAAATTAATCTAACTTTTCTGCATACTTTTTAATACATTTATTTTATATTTCTAAAATAAAAATGTAGATTTATTTTAAATAAAAACTTAAAATACTGTACATAATATTTAATTTAATTTTGTATTTTTTTTATTCATCTTATTGTTATACATATATTTTTTAAATAAAATTGAGATATAGTATTTACTTTTATGTATCCACAATTATAATTTATATAATAATAATAATATACTATTTTAGATTTGTATATATATATATATATATATAAAATCAAAATGTGTATTTTATGGATATAAATGTATTTATTAAGTAATAAGGTAAATAATTTACTATTTACTCGTTCAGTTTTAGAGGAAACTACTTTATACAGTTGTGGTCAGAATTATTGGCACCCTTGGTAAATATGATCAAAGAAGGCTCTGAAAATAAACCTGCATTATTAATACTTTTGATCTTTTATTTAAAAAAATCACGAAAATCTAAAGTTTCATTGAACTAAAACAATTGAAAATGGGGGAATATCTCATTATGAAATAAATATTTTTTCTCAAATACACGTTACAATTATTGGTACCCCTAGAAATTATTATGAGTAAAAAAACGTTGAATTATATTACCATTCATATTCACAATTTTGAGCACTCCGGGGTGATTATGAAAATGAAATTATCCTGCCATGGCTTCCTGTTTCACAGAAATATAAATAGGAGGGAAAACAAAGCCCAAATTCCCTTAATCATCCATCACAATGAGAAAAAACAAAGAATATATTTCTGATGTGCAGCAAAAGATAATTTAGCATCACAAATTAGTGAAGTGGCTTTAAGAAAAGAGCTAAAGCAGTGAAAGTTCCCATTTCCACCATCAGGGCAATAATTACGAATTTCCAATCAACATAAAGTGTTAGTGAACTGCCTGTAAGAGTACGTGTGTCTATATCGTCCTAATGCACGGCGAGGAGGAGAGTTTGAGTGGCTGAAGACTCTCCAAGGACCACAGCTGGAGAATTGCAGAAAATAGTTGATTCTCGGTGTCAGAAAACCTTTAAAAAAAAGAAAAAACAGCACCTACATCACCACATGTCGTTTGGGAGGGTTTCAATATAAATTATCCTCTCTCATCCAAAAACAAACTCCAGCATATTCAGTTGTCAGACACGACTGGAACTTCAAATGGGACTGGCTTCTATGATCAGATGAAACTAAAAAATATATTTTTAGCAGCAAACACTCAAGATGTGTTTCATGAACACAGGGATAAAAAGTACCCCATGTGTACAATTAAATATACTGCTGTATTTTGATGTTGTGGGTCTATATTTCTGCTGGAGGTCCTGGACATCTTGTTTAGACACATGGCATCGCGGATTCTATCAAATACCAACAGATAAAAAATCAATAAGTGACTGACTCTGTTAGAAATCTTATAATGGGCCACGTTTGGATCTTCCAACCGGACAATAATCCAAAAACACAAACCTCAAAAACAACACAAAAATGAGTCACTGAGCACAAAACCAAGCTTCTGCTATGGCCAGTCCCGTCCTCTGACCTGAACCCTGTAGAAGATGAGTGAGGTGAATTGAAGAGAAGAAGCTGTGAATCTGAAGAGTCTGGAGAGATTCTGGATGAAGGAATGGTCTCTGATCTCTTGTCAGGTGTTCTCTGACCTCATCAGGCATTATAGGAGATATTTTAGAGCTGTTAAACTGACAAATGGAGGCTTCAAAACATATTGAATAAAATTGTGCCGTTAAATATTGTCAATGTGTATTAGAGAATAACATTTATTTCATAATTATATTTTCCCCCATTTTAAATTCGTATTATCCAACGAAAGGTTAGATTTTTGTGAATTAAAAATAGAAGATAAAAAGCATTAGCAATGCAGATTCATATTCACAGGCTTCTCTGATCATATTTACCAAGGGTGCCAATAATTCTGACCACGACTGTAAGTCAGTTTTCCCCAACAACATCAGTAGTTCTCAGTGTAGTCTTTCCTCTCGTCTTTATTCAATAATTGTTCATTAGAAACATTATATATAGCCATGCTTTTGAATGAATGATCTCTTTGTGCTGTGTTTGATTAAGAGCTTGCATACATGCTTGAGTTTCAGAAACACCCACAAAGACAAACAAATTCAGAGTGACATAAACCCTGACACTCGTGTTTTATCTGTCATCTCACCCCATATTCTTTGGTTTCATCAGAGTTAAGTGCTTATGAAATCTTGCGTTTGCCGTTGGTCCGTTGCCTCCTCTTCTGCCTCAGTGAGCAGCAATGCACCATGGGCCTGCAGGCTCTGCGCTCAAGACCGAAGGTACATCAGATCACTGAATATGTGGCAGAGTGCCAAACCTGGGCAGATAACATCACGAAGGAAATATTACAGTATCGCATAGTCAATGCAAATTGCCTAAATGTTTATAGCAACCAGGAGCAACACACAAGCTTTTGGCAAGGTGCGCAAGAGGAATGCTGGCATCGTGCTTCATGGGACCGTGCTTTCTGATGGTTTTGACAGCTAATCAAGCAGATCTGAAGTCATCGGAGTCAATTGAGTTTGTTATTGAGAAAATAGCCTTATTGTTTAACAGCAGGGCCACCATGCATGTGATTTCAGCAATGTACATGAAAACCCAGTTCGCTCCTGAACTTTCTTCTGGCTATGACAGGCCAAACTGAATGAATTTGCAGCAGCTTTTCTTAAACCGCAGACTATTTGTGACATTATTTGGTTGTCTTTCAGTCAAAGCCAATAAGTATTAACTAATTAATGTGTGTGTGTATATATACTGAACAAAATGATAAACGCAACACTTTTGTTTTTGCCCCCATTTTTCATGAGCTGAACTCAAAGATCTAAGACTTTTTCTATGAACACAAAATGCCTATTTCTCTAAAATGTTGTTCACAAATCTGTCTAAATCTGTGTTAGTGAGCACTTCTCCTTTGCCGAGATAATCCATCCACCTCACAGGTGTGGCATATCAAGATGCTGATTAGACAGCATGATTATATCACGGGTGTGACTTAGGCTGGCCACAATAAAAGGCCACTCTAAAATGTGCATTCCTCCGTCACTAGTTCTAAAGTGACATTTTCGAATTGGTAACGGAGGCTTGAGCTCAGCTGTTAAACTCTCAAACTGACTGAGTCCGAAATTTTTGTATGCGTTTTGTTCGTTTTTTTCGTGTTCGGCATTCTTTCCTATCATAATGCTTGTTACGAATGCAAAAATGCAGAAAATCAAACCCGATCCAATTTTTTTATGACGGACAAAGGTTTTAGAGGCAGTGTGTAAACATGATTGACACAACATGAGGTCGTATTTATTTTTTAAAGTGCAAAAATTTCGGACGGAAATTTCAGACTCAGTGTGCAATGACGTTGAGATATGAATCCGTGGAGGAAGGAAGTAACTCCATGCAAAAGAGGGTTTTTAAAGACACTCTGTTGTTGTCGTTTTTATTATTTACACATTTGTGCTGTCAAGAATTTCATATCAAATGTTTCAGCCAATCAAACCAAAAACAAAATATGTTTTCTATGATTGTTTTCATTATTTGCTTGAATTCTGTACAACTGAATGAAATAAGGAAAGACATTGTGTTCCCAGAATGATCATGAAAATATCCATTAATATTTAATTAGTGTACTGACATGAATGAGCTGAGGGCGATTATGGTTGCTGTAACAGTATTATGTACCTGAGACTGTGTCATACTTGAAAAACATCGTGAACCGCACTGGTTTCACAAGTCTGGGCTCTCTTACACACGCACGCACGCACGCACGCACACACACACACACGCACACACACACACACACCCAGCTTACTAATGTTTTGGATGAGTCTGGATAGAAGATCTATATACAAAAATTTATCTATCTATCTATCTATCTATCTATCTATCTATCTATCTATCTATCTATCTATCTATCTATCTATCTATCTATTCATTCAATGTTTTTCCTTTTTCTAGATCCATATTCCATTCCTCTGTCTGTCAGTTAAAGTTCAAAGCAATTTATGTTCCTCATGATATCAGAAAAGTTCATCTAAGAAGAATAAAAGAACTAATGCAAGTTGGCTGAATGCTCATCTAACCTAAAGCAGCTGCTCTTTAATAAAGCGTGCAATAACTTTCCAATCAGAGGTAATGCTTGTAAAAGGCAATAGTGTTTTAATGCTTTTAGCCTTTTGTGCGGCTCACCTAGGCGAGCTGGAACAGCATCAGGCCGAGTTACTCCTACCTGTAGACCCATGAAAGCTCTTTTTCAGTGTTATTTTCCCCCATTTTCCTCTCTTTGATGGAGTCACAGGGCCCATTGCAGGAGCCAAGGGTGTCTTAAAAATATATGAGCCAGTTAATTACAGCGATCAGATGGATAATCATGTCCGGACGACGGCGTGGTGAGAACGCCTCATGTTTTTCTTTCAAAAGTACAAGTTCATATAAACTTCTTTGGTTAGTAATCCAAACATCATCATTTAGATGTCATTTCCAGGGTTTTATGGACACGTGCATGCGGCGGTACGTGGATGTGTGTTTACATGCGCTCCTCGTGTCATCATCTGACAGACAATGACCTTTTGTTTATTTTGGAGGCCGAGCTACACTTTTCATTTATTTTCCCCTCCAGCCTACGTGTGCTATATCTTCAGCGTTAACATGCCGCATTAGAAGCTGTCACTCAAACTGACTAACCCCACCCACTGACTCTCCCGCGACTCACTCTGACCTTCAGCACGTTTGGCAGTTGGAGGAAGCAGGTGCCCACAGAAACGGCTCTGACATCCACCTCTGTCAGAGTGTTCTTTAAAAATGAGCATAAACGCTCTATGAAGGGAGCCGTCTCTCAACGCCTGCCACTCACAAAGCCACGCTTCCTCTTTTTTTCCACTTTTCCTGCTGGAAAGTGTCCCGCAAAAGCACACAGCCGGCTTGTTCTTAACCAACAAAAATGAAAAAGAAAACAGGCGGCCTGACGTTAATACCCTTAATTCTCCTCTCCACAGCCTCGGTCGTGTTTGTGATCAAGGGTCTGAGAACAGGTCTATCAACACAGGAAAGAGCAGGAAGAGGATTAGTGAAGGTGAGGACATCACATCCGCGACGAACACCCAGAGAACTCTGTCTACCGATTGCGTTGTCCTTTTGCACGTGCCATTGTTTTCAACATTGTTATGCTGATTGCATTTATGTGTATACAAAATAGCTGGCAAATTAGCTAACTAGTTAATTGCTGCCATGATCAATGGTAAAATGCACACCAACCTCTGGAGTGGCTTGTTACTCATGCATTTAAAAAGAGTTACCATGCAAGCTCCAGCAAAATGGAAGCTTTTAAAGTTTTACATAATTAGTAAATTTAATAAAATGCTAGTGTAACGTTAAAAGGCCAATTTTCACAAATCTAAACCATTCCAAATTATTATTATTATCATTAAACTATTGTGATAGTTTCAATGTAGGTGACATTTTGCAGATATTAATAAACATCAATCCATAAAAGATATGTTTATCATATATATATATATATATATATATATCAACATTTAGAAATTGAGGGGCCCAACTTTGGTATTTATTAATATAGAACATATGAAGTTAAAATAAATAATTTTCATAAAATAAGCACTTTTTAACTTGGTATGGTTTTGGTAATATGAGGTACCAAAACCATAACGCTTGCATACAGCCTACTTGTATTACTAATTTGAATACCATAACACTAGTCCATGTGTGCTATTGAAGCAATATGAGGAACAGACTGAAAATGTTGTTGATATTCACTGAAAACTGCAGTAAGATAATATATCATATAAATTCCACTCTGTTCGACACACAAAGATCATATGAGGCATATGGACATTCATTCATTCATTCATTGTTTCAACTTATTTTTACACTTTTTTAACTATACTTTTAATGTTTTACACCCCCTGGTCACCATTTTATGAACAAATGTATAATGTTACTAATATGAGGTGAACATGCTGAATTTGTTGCACATTATGTGACAATAAAAATTATTTCAAATAATTAATAACCACATATGAAACACAACCAAAAAGGCCACTGCAAATGAAGCACAGACTTGTGGTATTAAGCGAATAAAATGTTTAAAATAACAATTTTTTTTTTTTAGTTTTTTGTGCTAAATCACTGCAAAATTGCTGCTGAGGTTTAGTGAATTTGCCCCTTACTCTAACCACAGTTCCTCGTTTATTAATTTCTCAAAAGTGAACATCAGTAAATTAAATGACACTGGCTTCAAAAACAGCTGCGCTGTGTGACTGTACATCATCCATTATTGTCCAGAGAATCCACTGTCCACCCGAAAGTAATTCATCAGGGTTTTCTTTTTATATATGTTTTTTTTAATGCGTTCTGGGACAGAAGTTAATTTTTTTAGATTTTTTTGAACAGCTAACTGGAATTCAAGTCTTCCAGTCTGGCCGTGTTCATGCACTATAAAGCATATCATTTCCATAAGACTCATTTGTTTTTGCTACGGCCTGTCAACAAATACGTAATTGTGCAGCGATGTCCAAAGGCCGTTGATCCTGCATTACACAGTCTGCAGCGTGGCACTCACTGATGTGTCCTTGGCTCTGAAAGCAGCTTCGCTTATAAATCCAAGCAGCGGTGTAAAATGTGGATTACAAGCTTGTAGCGAATGTTTCATGAAGTGCATTAAGAGTTGTTTTTATCATAATAGGAAACCAACAGTTGAGGTCTGGCACGAAACTCCCAGTAGTGGAAGAGAACGCTGCCCGTTCAAACACAGCAACGAATGTGTCTGCGCTTTTCAACTAGCGTTGACTTATGCATGGATTCCAGCACAAAGAATTTGCATGAAAGTCTTTTTTGGCTCGGGCTTTAACGGAGCCTTAGATCATGTTGAGGGAAAACACAACACGAAGCCCTGAGCGGGCTGCGCTGGTGGCTTCTGGGAGCGTCTGCGTGCAGCTGTGCCCGGTGATGACTTATAGCTCGACCAGCTGGGTGACAGTGTCCGCTGCGCCGTGCCTTTCCATCTTCACTGTCTGTCCGGCCCCATCACAGTCTTAATGGAGTGTTTGGGCAGCAGAACGGGCGGATCACATGTCCCGCAGACTCCACGCTATCTGTGCCATGTCTGACTCATCTCTCTCAGGGACAAGGGTTGAAGTTTTGGATGGCAGAGGGATCGTTCACCCAAAAATGAACATTATGTCATCATTTACTCGCTCTCGAGTTGTTCAAAACCCAGATGATTCGCTTTTTTCATCAACCGCAGGCAGGATGCTCATACTTTTTCCACATAATGGAAGTAAATGATGACCAAAGGTCGTCAAGCTACCAAAAAAATGATAAAAACGCACCACAGAGGTCACGGTGATAACATTAGATAGGCCATACACCATTTGTGTGCTGTTTTCCAAGAACTCTGAAGCCATATGAGGAACAGGCTGAAATTTATGTCATTCACTGAAAATCGGTTTCTTCCAATTTGTGTGCTTTTGATGTGCTCATATTAGAAATAAATAGTTAACATAAAATGTCAGTCTGTTCCTGTCCATATGAGTCATTTTTATGATTTTTAGATACATGTTTTGATAATTTTGTGTTTCAGTTTTGTAGTCTTACAGCCCCTGGTCACCATTCACTTTAACTGTATGAAACAGAGCAGCATGAGCATACAGCTAAACATCTCGTTTTGTGTTAGACTGTAAACATATATATATAATTATAATAATAATAAAACCAATTTGGCGTAGTATTTACAATTTTCACTATGATATTGTTTGCAAATTTCACAAAAAATGACAAAGAAAAAGCAAGTAAGTTTGCAAGAATAAGTAACTTTGTACTTAAGTTTCTAATCATTGTTATGCACTACTTCAATTATATATGTATATTATTTGTATTTTCTGCAGTGCTTGTTTAGGGTGAGTAATGGCAAACAGCACTTTTCACAATACACAGTTTCACAGCAGCTTTACAAAAAAATTGTGATGTGAATGTCTATAATATCTTTATATGTGTTAGTAGATTAGAATTGAGTGACAATAGTTTACATTTTGCGATGACAAGGCAAGTAAGCATGTTGAGATATACTGATTTTCATGCAGAAATTGCTAGTAAATTTCAGAACATGACATTTTGAAGTGGAAAGACTGAAATAGCGTTTTATTCTAAAATGCATTCCAGTAAATTGGTCTTTATTTAGAAAATATTTTTTTACAATGTAGTAAATTGGTCTTTAAGGTGTGTTTCTTAGAAAAATATTGCATGGATTTTCAAAACCCACAAAAGAGGCAAGCAGGAGATATGGTTTGGTTTGTGCCCATGTGTACTGCATCTATAAAACAGGTGTGTTTCTTATGGTCTACAAGTGAAAGTTCATTTATTTCAGTAATTCAACTAAAGCCTGCTGGTATTAAATAAATTCAATCAAAACCCACAAAAAGGCAACTGAAGTAGTTTAAGTCTTTGGTTCTTTTAATTGTTTTTGGCCCAGTGGCTCACATTTAACAACAAACCACCAATTCACTTTCTCAACTAATTAGAATATGTAACATGCCAATAAATTAGATCAGCTAATCAACTCAAAACACCTCGTGGGAAAGTTCAGGTTTTCTGAGTCTTCAAAATGGTCAACTCAGTTTGGTTCACTACTTGGTATTAAATAAATTCATTGGGGAAAGACAGACTGAAGTCCGAACAGTTGTCCAGAAGACTTTGGTTCTTTTAATTGTGATGATTTTGCTCACATTTAACAACAAAACCACCAATTCACTTTCTCAACTAATTAGAATACCCTTCAAAGGAGGGTAACATGCACACAACATCAGCTAATGCCAAAGAAGCTGGCTGTTCACAGAGTGCTGTATTCAACATGTTAACAGAAACAAAGGTTTTTGAGTCTTCAAAAGTGTGGAATGGTCTCTCATTTTGCTCCTGCCCACACTGTTCAAACTAGCTTCACAATCAAAAGTTGGTTAAATGACCATGGTGTTGGAGTGCTTGACTCCGACAGCAAACTCGCCAGTCCAGAAGACAATCATTGACACCCTTCAAAGGAGGGTAAGCCACAAACATTCATTGCCAAAGAAGCTGAGGTATTTCAAGAGGAGAATGAGAAACAAGCTGTATCAAGCAAAAAATGCAGAAGGTTGAGTGGAAGGCCAAAAGTGTGGAACTGTCAAAGAAACCTGGGCTTCCATGCCAAAAGCACCAAAAGTTGGTTAAATGACCATGGTGTTGGAGTGCTTGAGTGGCCAGCAAACTCGCCAGATCACCTCCATGCCACGCCGAGCCTATGAGGCAGTAATTAAAGCAAAAGGAGCCCCTACCAAGTATCAAGAGGAGAATGAGAAACAAGAGACCAAAAAATGCAGGTGAGCTGAAGGTAAATTCAAAGAAACCTGGGCTTCCACTTACCACCTCCAGAAGTGCCAAAAATTCACACAAAAATTAAAACATTATTGGTCTTATGAAGTAATAATTTGTGGAGATTGTGAATTGGTGGGTTTTTGTTAAATGTGAGCCAAATCACCTCCATGCCACGCCGAATTGAGGCAGTAATTAAAGCAAAAGAGCCCCTACAAGTATTGAGTAAGACAGTAAATTAACTACTTCCGAAGGCCAAAAAGTCACACAAAAATTAAAAATTATTGTCTTATGAAGTAATCTAATTTGTGGAGATAGTGAATTGGTGGGTTTTGAATTTAAATGTGAGCCAAAATCATCACAATAAAAGAACCAAAGACTTAAACTACTTCAGTCTGTAGCATTGAATTTATTTAATACACGAGTTTCACAATTTGAGTTGAATTACTGAAATAAATGAACTTTTCCTCGACATTGATTGAGATGCACCTGTATGTGTGTATGTGTGTGTGTGTGCGGCAGAGTGTTTAATGTGTGTGTAGGTGGCAGCACCATCTCGCAGACGCTGGACAGATTGCTGTATTAGCATGAGTGTATTAGCACGAGTGAGCGGAGGTGGACTGCTGAAGGCTAATCGCTACTGTAAATACATTTGCACGTATCTGGAATAACACCAGCCAGCTGTCCGCAGGGAACAGCATTAACCGTCATTAATTATGTGTGAGATGATAAAGATTGATAGTCTTTAGATGCAGCTGATTGGTAAATTGACTGAGAAAATGTAGAGTCTATTAAACTCATATATCGTCCTCCACGGATGATTTTCCAGTATTAAAAATCAAGCCAAACTCGTCATTTATATACATATATCTTTACATATACATTTATATACTTCCAATCCAATCTCTTATTTGTTTATTTGTTGTTAATTCATTCATTCAGTTATTTTATGATTTATTTTAATTCATCTCAACATTTTAAACTGTTTCCTGTTGACTTTTACGAATGCATTCTCTTACGTTGCATTAATTCAATTCAAGTGTATTTGTATAGCGCTTATCACGATACAAACCGTTGCAAAGAAGCTTTACAAAAAAAAAGTTTCTACAATATATTTAGTAGTAGTTTAGTCAAGTTGATGTACATTTGGCAGAAATGCATGGTAAAAATCAGTTAATGACGTAATAAAACAGACGATGAACACTATTAACAGCTATGATTATTTGTTGCAATCAACTTATAGCAACATTTGGTAGTTCTGTATGTTGTTTCAGGCTTGACCTCATTCAGGTCCTCTGAGGGGTTGGCATCATCTCTTCTCGTCTGTTCTGGATCCACACAAATGTTAATATATATAATAAAAGTAATAATACTAGCAGTGCTGATGAAATAGGGCCACATGTTAAAGCATGTGATTTCCTCTGGCTGTGAATAACACTGACACCTGTAGACATGATTTATATTGTCACCTGTTGTCAGCTATACCGTAATAATATGTATTCATTAGTGCTTGCTAAGGCTAAGGCACTGTTCTCCAAACAACATCTCAGTAACCAATCAGAACACTTTAACATTCTAACAGCGACGACAACTTAGCAACCGCATAGCATTGGCCTGACAACCACTCACAGCACCCTAGCACTGTTCTAGTGAATTCTCCAAGAGCAAGCCAGTCTCAAATATATGACTTAGTTTGCATAGTTAATCATATTATAGGTTATATTTTACATATGTAAAGCAAGACACTACAGGCAGAACCACTGTATTATTTGAGATTTTGAGCTGTTTGCTTCTATAACATGTTCTTTTTCAGACTAATGGACACTTAAATACACATTTAAGTGTTTATTTATAGATTTGAATTATCATAAATATCTTTAAAGGCAGTTTTTGTTCTCTCCACTTCAGTAGCACTTACTCCAAACGTCAGTTTTATTATTTTCTATATTCTGACAGTTTTGCTGAGGGGGCTGTTCATGTATAATGAACCTGATTTTAAACAACATGTTAATCTTAAAAACATGCTGATTGGTTGTTGACAGTATTTTCTGATTTATTGCTAAAATGAGAAATCCAAAATCTTAAAAAAACTTTAATTTTAATGTCAATAAAATGAAACCAAAATTTAATTTGGTTTATTAAATGTTCAGATTTATGTTCCTGAAATGTAATGCCGCATTTGTCTATTTAAATTTGAGAAAACTTGTCTTCAGTGTTTGGTTAGCTACTAAAAAGTAACAAATTACTAATTACACCTTCAACAGTGTGAGTCCATTACTGTACTAATTACTCTCTCTAGAAATAATTGCATTACTTATTAATAATTACTTTACTAATCCCACATCAACCGCAACCAGTTGAACAACAATAGAGTTGATTAAGAAACTGTTCTTTTATTTCTTTCAAATAATAATATAAAATTGCATGAATTATTTCTGAACTCACCAAAGTACTTCAAAGGAGAAGGTTGCTTTAAAACATACATTTCAACATTAGATGACAAACATTGGTGTTAAATCCACTGTTGTTAATTGTTCTAGTCTATACAGTGTTAAATCAGAAGTAACTGCCATTAAACTACAGACAAATTGAAAGTAATCCCTTACTTTACTTGTTCATGGAAAAGTAAATCAATTACAGTTATTGATTATATATTATGCATTACACCCACCACTGCTTGCAATACAAAACAATTCATGTATTGCGATTAATCAACTGGGAAAGTATGTTAAAATTGTCATTCTTGTTTGTATTTACTGAACCGTATGTTTTGAATAAAGCCGTTTTTAGACGAAACTAGTTTCTGGTGCATTTGAAAGCTCCTTCCTTGAAGGTTTTATTTCTTATGTACATAACATAAGGTTCCAGCATGGCTTTAAAAACACGTAATCACTGTGAAACGCTCTCTGTCAGAGTGAACTCATCATGATGAATTACAGATACAGCAGTGTGTTTGCTGTTAGTTTATGTGCATGCCCTTTTTATGATGTAAGATGGCGCGAGGATGGCAGCGTGTTGCGTTCTCCGGGAAAACTTTGCAGTTTTTCGTATGTTTTATTTGTTTTTTTGTTGTTTTACGTGTTAGATGTTGTTAGTATAAGGTCTACGATAGAGACACGCTTTTGAACATTGGTTCCTCCGTCGCGCAACGCAAACCGGACTTTGAGTTTCTGAATGCGGTGGTGTGTTCACAGACACCGCGTCAGAGCCCTTTGTGTGGGTTACGAAATCGAGGAAACGCCGCCGCCGAAAACGAGGAAAAAGAGCTGGCGTTCTCATCAGATTGAGACGCCGCGCTTTCCGACCTCTTTCAACCATTTTTATGGCCAACGTTCAGTCACTGGATAACAAACTCTGTGAACTGGGGCGCGCAATCTCATACCACGAGAAACAAGGGACTGCTGTGTTATTTGCCTACCAACGGATGAAACTGCTGGATGTCTGCAATGATTCCAGACTCAGCATCGAGCTCACAGGCTTCTCCGTGCACGCTCGGATAGAACAAAGGAGCTCACAGGGAAAAGCAGAGGTGGAGGTGTGTGTTTAATATTAACAACTCGTGGTGTGATGAAAGGAACATACACTCTATTAAATCCTTCTGCTCCCCGATCTGGAATTTCATATGCTTCTGTGTCGACCATTCTGGCTACGAGGGAATTTACAGCGATCATAATCACGGCTGTTTATATCCCCCCCAAGCCAACACAGACCAGGCACTCAAGGAACTGTACAGGAATATAAGTGAGCAGGAAACCACGCACCCAGATGCAGCGTTCATTATTATGGGAGACTTTAATAAAGCCAACTTCAGAACAATTGCTCCAAAATACTTTCAACACGTCACCATCAACACGCGTGGAGATCGCACACTCGACCACTGTTACTCCCCCTTCCGGGACGCATACAAGTCCCTCCCCCGCCAACCCTTC
Source organism: Ptychobarbus kaznakovi (assembly GCA_027422405.1). Taxonomy (NCBI): domain Eukaryota; kingdom Metazoa; phylum Chordata; class Actinopteri; order Cypriniformes; family Cyprinidae; genus Ptychobarbus; species Ptychobarbus kaznakovi. Next base: position 19,307,530 of record CM049809.1, read on the forward strand.
GGCAAATCGGATCACTCTTCCGTTCTGCTCCTGCCTGCTTATAGGCAGAAACTGAAACGTGAAGCACCCCGCTCTCAGGACAGTTCATTGCTGGTCTGACCAATCGGATGCTACACTACAGGACTGTTTTGATCCGTGGACTGGGACATGTTTCGGGCAGCGTCTGATGACGACATAGAGGCGTATTCAGATACGGTCACGTGTTTCATCAGAAGTGTATAGACGATGTAGTTCCGACCAAAACAATCGGATCTACCCCAACAAAAAACCGTGAAATTAACAGCGATGTTCGCTCACCCCTGTCAGCGCGGACATCTGCCTTTAATCGGAAACGCTGACGATCGGAAACAAGCCAGTTACGATCTCAGGAGATCCATCAAAGCAGCCAAACGAACTTATAAAAACAAAGTTGAAGAACACTTCAACAACAATAACCCAAGAAGCATGTGGCAAGGCATCAACAACATCACAGGCTTTAAAGGAAATAAACCGGCTACTGTGAACATTGCTGCCTCTCTACCGGACGAGCTCAACACCTTTTATGCTCGATTCGAGGCTGATAACACCGCCCACACAGAGCGCGCTGCCGCGGCTGCTGCAGAAGAGGTCAGTCCACTCACCCTTTCTGTCGCGGATGTAACCCGATCCTTCAAACGGGGTGTGAACATCCGTAAAGCCGTAGGCCCAGATGGGATACCAGGCCGTGTGCTCAAAGCATGCGCTTTCCAGCTAGCCGGGGTTTTTACAGATATTTTCAATCTGTCCCTCTCTCTGTCTGTGGTTCCCTCATGCTTCAAAAAATCATTCATTGTGCCCATACCAAAGAAAAACAAAATCACATGCTTGAATGACTGGAGGCCCGTTGCTCTGACCCCCATTTTCAGCAAGTGTTTTGAGAAGCTGGTCAGAGACTACATCTGCTCTGTGCTGCCTGCTTCACTGGACCCACTACAATTTGCATACCGCAGTAACCGTTCCACAGACGATGCTATTGCCTTCACCCTGCACACTGCTCTCTCCCACCTGGAAAATAAAAAAAACCTATGTGAGGATGCTGTTCGTGGATTATAGTTCAGCATTTAACACTATAGTGCCTGCCACACTGGTTGCAAAGCTCCAGACTCTAGGACTGAACAGATCTCTGTGCAGCTGGATCCTGGACTTCCTGACAGGCAGAAGTCAGGTGGTCAGAATGGGCAACAACACATCATCCCCCCTGATCCTCAACACTGGTGCACCGCAGGGTTGCGTTCTCAGCCCACTCCTGTACTCCCTGTACACACACGACTGTACAGCTACACACAGCTCCAATGTCATCGTCAAAATTTGCTGATGACACAACGGTGATAGGCCTGATCACCGACAACGATGAGACGGCCTACAGAGAGGAGGTGAGTACCCTGACTAAATGGTGTCAGGAGAACCACCTCTCACTCAACATCGACAAGACCAAGGAGCTGGTGGTGGATTACAGGAGACAGAGCAGAGAAACACACACCCATCACCATCGACAAGACACCTGTGGAGCGGGTGAGCAGCTTTAAGTTCCTCGGCGTTCACATCACCGAGGATCTCACATGGTCTGCTCACACAGATGCAGTGCTGAAGAAGGCACATCAGCGTCTCTTCTTCCTGAGACGGCTGAGGAAGTTTGGAACGAGCCCCAGAATCCTCAGGTCCTTCTACACCTGCACTGTGGAGAGCATCCTGACCGGTGTATCACCGCCTGGTTTGGAAACAGCACCGCTGGCAACCGCAGGGCTCTGCAAAGGGTCGTGCGAACTGCCCGCCACATTGTTGGAGGTGAGCTTCCCTCCCTCCAGGTATCTACACCAGGCGGTGTACAAGGAAAGCCGGAGGATTATCAAAGACTCCAGCCACCCGTCCCACAGACTGCTCTCTCTGTTGCCCTCAGGGCGACGTTTCCGCAGCATCCGATCCCGCACTAGCCGACTGAGGGACAGCTTTTTCCCTCAGGCTATCAGGCTAATGAACAGTCACAAATAACTCCCCTACATCACACTCCCACTCACACAACATGCCATGCACTGCACTTTAACATCGTTCAACTGGACTACACGCACACACTGCACTAACACATCTGCTATCACTGGACACCATACAAAAGCACATCCACGACACTGCATATGCATGGTCTGTTGCACCTTTGCACATCTATCTGCTGCTCAACCAACCAATCTGCTGTTAATTTGTAATCTGTTGCACCTCACATTATTGCTATGCATGGACTACATTATGTATAGATACTGTACATAATGCAGATGTGCCCATATGGTGTATAATGTGTCGTTGATAATTAAGTATGTCTTATAGTACACTGTGTACTGAGTATATGTGTGTGTGTTTTGCACATTGTCTTCTGTACAGTCTGCAAATGTGTACTGTCCATATGTAAATTGCTGTTGTTTTTTTTTGCACTGTCTGTCCATATGTAAATTGCTGTTGTTGTTTTTTGCACTGTCTGGAGCACTGTAAATGCTCCAGTGCAGTTTTTTGCACTGTCTGTCCATATGTAAATTGTCTGTTGTTTTTCTGCACTGTCTGGAGCACGCTCATAAGAATTTCACTCACCAAGGCACTTGTGCTGTGGTGATGTGACAATAAAAGTGATTTGATTTTGATTTGATTTGATAATGACAGGTTTTCATCCCCAGGTGAAGACAACAGGGTCATTGTTCGTACGCTGGAAGGGTGGATCCTTTCCTCTGGACAGGTTGTGGTTTCTTCTCTTGGTATGTACTGATCACCTCCCCTGTCACAGCACAGATGAGGTGAGCACACAGATGTTTTTCTGACAGGTGAAGGCGGGGATGGTTGAGTGTGATGTGACAGACGTCGAGAGGTGATGTCGCTCGAGTTACCAGACTCCACTGACCTGACTGTGAACCTGGGGCCAGGAGAGCAAATGATTGCCTCTCCGATTAGAGGAACATACCTGCGGGCTATTTCCATAACCTGACCATACCACACACCAATTACCCAGGATTCACCATGCCTGCTGTGACCTGCCATGCCAAAAGAGACTTAGCAGACCTCTCTGTATGGGACATACTTGGGACCTGATTTGATTTGATTTCCTTTATAACCTGTATAATTAGTATGGGACATACTTATGTTCATTAATAAGATCACTTTACACAGACATAACTAAAACTACATATGTATAAAAAAATTGATTTATGCTACATGAAATAAAATAAACAATAACACACAAAAAAACACACTTTGAGTATAAAATATATATGAATGTAACAAATTATTTTAAAATTGCTAAAACTTTAGTTAAACGGTTTTCCATATAAAACTTTAACTTAATTAAAATTTAAATAATATGAGGGTTTGACCTGAAGCTGAGCTGTTGACTAATACATTTTAATGAAATATGACTATGAATTATGTGACTTTAATATAAGTCTTCAGAGAGCCTACAAGGCATTTTATCTAGATAAGAAGATTACTTGCATAGCTAAAAAGTGACAAAAGATATGAGATATGGAAAGCCATTAATTCTTTTTTGCAAAGTATGATATGGACACTTGCAAAAAAAACAAAAAACAGTACATCTGTATTGCCAGCAGCCCAGTTATTGTATGTGATTTTACACACAGATAATTGTGTTCAAAGAAAGTCATAAATGCTAAAGCAGAGATTAATATTTACTGTTACTTAGGCTAAAAAGTTACTGTTGATAAAGTTTATAAAGGTGTTACAACTAATTAATAAACATGCAAACGTAAACTTTTACTGTAAGGTCATATTAGTTAACATTACTTCTATCATGACAACTCTCAGAAGATTTTAACATAGTAATGAATATGACAATGTTCATGTATTTGGTCTTGGCGTAATAGATTTGCTCTGCTGCTGTTGGTTATTGCTGTAGTTATATTAGCAGGACCTTGCTACTGCCAATGCATACGGCGATACAGTGTTTTTATTGTTAGTTCTTGTTAACTAATGTAGTAAAGTAATGTTAACAAATATAACCTTACTGTAAAGTGTTACCCATATCGCCTACTGCAAACTGTGTTAAGTGACCTGAAAACTTCAGGCTGAACAGTGTGTCTCTTTAGTGATAATCAGTGACACTTCAATCATCAACATTTCCAGTGTAACTTCCTGTCAGCCGTAATCCTCTGCCTCGGGTTTGAAGACCTTACTCTCTACCTCACAGACACTCACACAAACACACACTAACCCTGTACAACCCACACACACACACACACACACACCACACCCCTACACACACACGACACACTTCACACACACACACACACACACACAGAAACACCTCGTACACACACACACACACACACACACACACACACACACACACACCACACACACACACACACACACACACACACACACACACACACACACACACACACACACACACACACACACACACACACACACACACACACACACACACACACACACACACACACACACACAGCCCAAGGTGATTGCCTTGCTCTCATCAGTGTGTGCTGCAAACTAGCAAAAATGCACTTGACGGTACAAACCTGTTTGAGCGGGTCATTGAGGAGCAAGGTGCACTACAGGACAACGTGAAGGAAGTGTGGAGTGAATGATACGTCTATAATAGACATACATGTTTGAGAACAAATTGTGTAAAGAAAAGAAAGCAATAAAAAGATACAACTAGTGCAAATTATCACCCTGCTTTATATTGGTGCTTGTCCTTATTAAGTTGAAATAAAAATTGTGTAACAGATAATGATGGTCAGTGTATTACTTTTTTGGCACAACCAAAGTAAATTATACTTTTATTGACTCTTGAAATTGACCCTGCTCTATAAAAAGGCTAAGCACGTTTTCACAGACTTTTATGCCTAAAGCAGTGTCTACAACAAGACTCTTTTCACGGTCTCTTGTGCGTCTCGTTCTGCTCCCGAGATGATATGTGAATCAGTATATCATGAACATGCATTTAGGCCACTAGCAGGGGTCTTGATCCATAAAACATTCATGCTGATGACTTAATACCTGCCATACAATTGCAAGTTTGTATATAAAAATGTAACTGGTAGAAATAAGAAATATAAGTACTGTTAAGAAATATACTCTTGCAGAGATCATACTTCAAGCACATCAAATATAATAAATGAACATTCAGTTGTGAGTGTTTGACATGCAAAGACAAAGCGCATTGGTTCTTGTGCTTCAAGCATGCACATTTGAGCTTCTGTTTACCATATTTGATTTTTGCAGATTATGTAAGCTTTCTTAAATTGAAAAAATGATGAGAGAATATTAAAGCTCAATTTGTGAAGTCTTATGAGTCTGCAATATTATGATGATGATATGAACTTTTGTGTGAACCATTATTTTAATAGTTTTCTGAATCTTAGAATGTAAATACCTGTATCTCACATAAAAGTTTACAGGAGAAACAGGTTTCTCTTTATGCACATTATGAATGAAATGGCTATAGCAAACTGACAACATTTCTAGTGAATATAGTGAGTATGGCAATGGCTTTTGTGTTGCATTCTGGGAATGCATTCTGTGGAGTCAAAATCTGTGCACTGAAACAATTTTGTCAATGGCAGACTCCCTGGTGCACTTACGAGTGAATAACGAGCTGATTAAGATGCACATTTACTGTATTATTATTGTATTTTTTAATTGGATTATTGGAATACATTTTACAAGAAAATACAATTTTAGTTTTTTTTAGTCTTGAAAAGTTCACATTTATTTCAATGTGTTGCCATTTCTTTGTATTTTTTTGTGAAAATTGTTTCAAAGTAAACATTAAATCATGATATCAGACCTCCAAAATGAATGGCATCTTTATTAAATATGCAAACACACGCACATACGATACAAATTACAGAACGTTTGGGTGAAAAAGGGATTCTCGTCAAATATCTATCTTTATAGTTTTCTCCTCCAAAACAAACGAATACAAAATAACTACTCACCCAATAAAATTCAGTATGTACACCAGAAAAATTGTGTTTTTTATATCAAAGAAGGAATATGCTTTCAATATTTATTGTTAGCCAAAAAAAAAAACACTATACAAATAAAATCTTCGCAAAAGGCAACAACGGTTGAAACGGAGCTTATGACATGCAGGATAGAGATGTGATGATGTATTTGTGGGCCGTCAGTCAGCTGTAGGCATGTGCAGAGCTCCCACGGGCTTCGACATGTCCCGCAGATTTCCGTGCTTTTTTGCAGGTTTTACTAGTGCGAGTTTGATTTATTAATTGCTTTGCGTCCCTGACAGATTAAGTGGTTTTTCTTACAGTAATAAAACCAGCCTGCACTTAGTGGTGTCATACTGCGCCACTCCACAGTGGAGGAAAAGGGTTCAATGTTTTTTCATTCGAAGGGAATGAAATGGGACGAAATATACAATAGCATGATCCATCTGGGAGTTCATATATCATGTGTTTCAGCCTCAAAGAACAGTGCTAAACGGCCGTGCAAAGGTTATACACACACACAAAGGTGATTTGAAGAAAGGATTCGGTTGAAATACAACGAAGTCGAAGCATGCCACGCATAAAATGAACAAAAGAAACAATTTTTCTCTGCAAACAGGAACAGAGAAAACACATTGTCGTTTGGCAGAGAGAGGGCACTTTGGAAGGTTTACTTAAATCAATACTACCTTTAATGTTTTCTCAAAATGTATGCTCTTTTTCTATTCTAAGCTGACAGATTCTTTATCCATTGAGATGTTGAATGAATAAAGCTAATCTTTACCCAAACTGGACAATCCTGCTTTAAAAAGAGCAACATTTTCTCATGCGAAATCCAGAACTCTGTACATGTTTACACTGGTATTCATACTAACACGTCCTATTAGCTTTTAATGGCAGCGGCTTCATGGATGTGTAAAAAAAGAAAGGAAAAAAACCTCAAAAGGCACTTTAGCTTCTCAGATGTATGAGTTTTGGCACAGAAGCCCAAGCTACAGTACACATGTGCACCGTAAACTACAGGCGCAATTAAACAGGTAATATTTACAGGGAAAGACAGGAACGTACCCAGAAAAAATAAACACTTGCTGTTTGTCCGTTTAGAACGTGCTGTACTGTGCGAGAAAGTCAGTCTGTGTGATTCGGTTTTATACGTTGGAGTATCTGGCAGCATATTAATGGCTTTCAATTTTTTTTTATAAAAATACATTTCAGAGAGGCAGCTGTATGACAGAAACATTTAAAGCAATGTTGATCACTGCATCGCCATATATAGTGGAAAGTAACTGGACACTTAGACATACTATAAAATGCCTGCATGTCATTGCGTGGATAAAATCTGCAAATGGCCTCGATTTTATTTTTAGTGGATATATGAAGTCCACAGGTGAACATTCAGAAATAATGTTTTCATAACTTAATGGGAACGTTATTAAAACATTCTTGGAACATATTTTTGGTAGCTAGATATGAACATGATCCACAGTCTGACAACCAGAATGCGTCCAAATACAGTGTCCAGTTGTTTTATCATTTAATACCTAAAAAAGCTTATTTAGTGAAATGTTTCATTGAGAAGTGTGCTTATTCTATCTGTTCTGGTCATACAAGCCACTTGGTTTGATGTTTTGTTGTTTAGCAATGACATTCACACATTTTTGCGTGTCTAAAGTACCACTTTTGGAGGCCACTGTCGACTCAAAATCAGGCTTGGGAAGCCGTTCAACTGCTCAAGTCCAGAGAGCGTCAAAGTCTTTCAGTAGCTGTGTTTGGTTGTGCGTCAGCATGGCTGCATTTAGCTGGTCGCCATTACTTCTGACGGAGACGGAGGGGCCTGTTCTCGAGCCGGGGTTTCTGGACAGACGGATTCAGACGCAGTGGACGTTCTGAGATCTTGAGGTTGAGATTGGAAGTCCTCTTCTTCCACGTCAGCTCTTAGCCTCTCCTCATCCACTAGTTTAGCCGCCAGCTGTTCCTGGGCCTCGATCTCCTCTGTGGTTGGGATGGAGTTCTTCTTGGGTCGGCCTTTGGGCTTGGTAGGAGCCTCATGTCCTCCTTTCAGCACCTAGAGAAACATGGACACACATGAGCTGTGAAATATGTGGGCCTAGTCAAAGGTGAGGATGGTTATTGCAGTGATTAAGGGAAGATATATAGTCATTTGGGCAGGTCGTTTGCACTAGTTTATCTCAGAGGTCAACGTTCTGTTGATCTTTTGTTCCTGCTTGAGAGGTTGATCGCGCTGACGTAGACTTGTACTGTCTTTTAAATCATCACTCGCTCAACCAGCAGCCGGGGGTCATCGCTGTTACACGCACTGATTGTATTGAGTGCTGAGAAGGGCAGCTCAAAACTGTCTAATGGATTTTTAATGATATGTCTCAGAGTTTCCATTTCCACACACAAAGCTTTGGTGGTTTTTCAACACAGATGTTTTATTGATACAAGAGGACAGTATTTTAACGATCTAAGCTTGCAAAGGTAGACGGTCTTTGTGGTGTTAGCCTTGAGCGAGCTCTTCTGACTCACCATTTTCTTCCATTTCATGCGTCTGTTCTGGTACCATGTCTTCACCTGGAGCTGTGTGAGTCCCAAACACTGAGCCAGGTCCAGTCTGCACACATGTACAATAAAAGCACGAGTTCAGAAAAAGTGCATAAATCAAACACAAATGAAAGGTTAGTATTCTGTTCCAAATCCTAATGAGCCGCCTACGGAGCGAGTATAGTAAGGCATAATTTTAGGTCAACGATCATGTTTAAAACTGACTAGATTTGCCAAAATGTGGGGAAATATATATTTATGCACCTTAGGGGTATATGTTTAATTTTAGAGTATTGTATTGTTCTTGTTGTGTCACCTTTATTAAATTCAATAGTGAATCTAAGTTTTCTAAGCACCTTACACAAGGAGCACTATTTCTATGACAGTTACTGCCTAAAAATCTAGTGCAGAAGTAAGAAATCAACCGGGGCTCAGTGCAAAAACAATTCAAAGATTTACATTTATATATATATATATATATATTATTGAATGTGTAGGTAAAGTGATTTTAATTAAAAAATAAAATAAATAAATAAAAAATCATCCTCAAAAGTGCTAGATACCAGGAAGATTTGTTCAGATAAAATGATAAAAAAAGCTCCTGAGATTCAACCACAGGGGTTAAATAATGCTTAATAAATTACAAATGAATCATATGCAGAGCAAATTGTATATACATATTATATGTGATCCCAAATCAGACACTTCTGAGGATCCATGACTGTTATGAAGCTGTAAGCATCAGTAACTCGGGCCTACGAATGGCGTTCTGACCCGAAAAAACCCAAACTCAAGACACAAGACTGACTGCGAGAACGGCGGGAAACTTCAGAACTGGAAGTAATTGACCGAATCCCAAAGTCACCTGTTGTCTTACGCATAAAAGCCAGTGGGTGGCCATCTAGAGTGCAGATGTATATCTAATCACTGCAAAATTCCCAAAGCTGGCATGACATATCCGACGAGTTTGCCAAGCTGTGAACTGAAGAGTCTTCCCAGGCCGACTGTAACTGCAGACCTCCCGTGGAATGCCATCATGCTTTATCTATACGGGATAAGGAAATCCAGTCATGGAGCTCCTGACTCGCCCGAAGGCAACAGAGGTTCGTTTCGGGGCACTTCGATTGGTCTGCAGTAACGTGAGAGGACATGTGAGATGGGATTTGAGGGCAAGAGAGAGCCAGATATTAAAAAAGTGCACAGATTTCTGCTCCGTCTACTTTCAAAGCGGCCCACACCAGCCGCGCAGGATTACACACCTCCTCGCTCGAGCCTCTCAGAGAGTCGTGTGACTGTGAGGTGCAGTGATCTTCTGGAAATGAGCAGATTAACACTTGCTCTCAAAAGCCCTCGGCTCCGGTCTTTCCCGTCTCCTTCTCTTTATCTGTCTGTTATCTCATTTTCCTCTCTTTTCTTCACAGTTGTGTATGAGACAAGAGTTTTTTTTTCTATTATATGAAAGTCAATGTCCTCTTAAAAAAGTATTGGGGCAGTACCATGGTAAAGTATCATATGCTACACTATGGGAATTTATTTCATTACATCTTGTTTATAATTAATGTCCCTGCAGAATACTTAATTCTGATTGGGCAATTGCACCAAACATTTATGTTCTACTCTGTATTATTTTTTATTATTGTGCCTCTCTCATGCCAGGTCTCACAAAATAAAAAAAAATATATAATATCTAATAATTGTATTATTAGATTATTAGATAATGTGATTATTAAACATTATCTTAACATTTTTTTTATAATTTTATTAAATGATATATATATATAATTATTGAATTAACATTAAGTAATACTACTGTATTTATAGTGCTTTTACTGAGGCTGGAAAAATAAAACAGTCAGCCATTTTAGCAAAATGACAGTGTAAGACATGAAATATGTATTTATTTATTTGCTAAGTGTCATATCTGTAATATCATGCTGAATTGTGGTTAAGCAAAATATGACAACAAGTGGTGAGGAAAAGGAGTGTTTTTTTAAACAAAACCATCTAGTTGTCTGTCATTTGTGGCTGCTTTCTCTACAGTAATTCGGCGGTAAGAAAAGCACCTATGTGTTTGTGCTTATTATTCTTCAGAGAGAAACCACACACACACACACACACACACACACACACACACACACACACACACACACACACACACACACACACACACACACACACACGCTGCATGCCACCGTCGGCACCTTCCTTGCAACTATAAGTCTAATTTGAGCTCAGTTTGGGTTCTGACATTTATTCTTAATGGTGATGAAGATGATTATAATCATCTCTGCCTCATAAAAAAATCATTAAAACTTCACGATATAAATCATTACACTTCATATTGCGACATGTTTTGCATTGCTTTCAAGTTCTGATTGTGTGGCCTAGGCGGACAAGCCAAAAACAGCACAACGCCTTCAGGTCGTCTTTGAGACTGATAGAAGACCAACCTGAGGTCCATTCCTCAAACTTGCCCAGGAGATGAGGAATTTCCCTCGCTTGTGTCTCATTCAGCCATGAATTAATCAGCTGATTCCCGAGGCGGAGCTGCAGGCCGTGATGAGTGTGACAGAGTGATAGAGAGAGAGCGTAATCATGACCTTGTTATGAACCTCTCCACAGACTGACCCCGACAGGAACCAACAAAACTGGCCCTTTCATGACAACTTTGCATGCTTGTGCAGGTTTGGGTTTGCAATTCTGAGAAAATGACTTAAATTATGGATAACATATTGGTAAATATATCAGGACCAGTCATAGTTTTATTTTGTATTGCATATTCTTATTATTAGTACTTAGTGTAGGTCTGATTTAGCTCATATTGGAATTAATGTAAGGGCCTGTTTATATATACAGGGTGCGATCTCTATGGGGGGATGGGGGTATTTCCCCCCCTCTGGTCTATACATCCCTGCCTCTGCTGAATTATTTTTATCCCGGGGGGGATAAGATGAAGTCCCGGTCTGAATTAAGTGATTGGAGCGCTTCGAAACAGTGAATCGTTTTGCGACGCAATGGTTGAACTGACTCAGAGTTTCAAAAAGCTCAGTTGATAATGTTCTTTGTTTGCTTTCTCTGTATAATTTATTCGTTGTTTGAATCACCGGGAAAATTAAATCATTACAATTAATAGGCCTAAC